>CM030358.1:48400046-48980681 GCA_017893485.1 Hemerocallis citrina
GAAAAACAGCTTTCAGAATACAGTTTTCAGCTAGAAATATAACCGAACAGCTTCTAAACTCTCTTTTTCAGATAAACAGCTTTCAGAATATCAATATTCAGAATACAATATAAACAAACAGCTTTTAAACTCATATTCAGAATAACTCTATTCAGAATACTCTATTCAGAATACTCAATTCAGAATACTCTATTCAAAATATCAAAACAAACGCACAACCTTATTACTATCAAGATCAAATTAATCCTTATGGAAATCATGAAAACTTAACCTCTATATATATATATATATATATATATATATATATATATATATATATATATATATATATATATATATATATATATATATATATATTGTTGCTGTTTATTTCGGTGTGCGAGTAAACAGATAGTGAGTTAATAAATGAAGGACACTACTAAAAGTCAAACATGTGGCCTGGCCATTATAAACTGTTAGGGAGCTCCTAAGAATGAATCTGGATCTTTGATTGACCTCCTGTGATCTGAATTCAACGGTGGATGATGCGGCCGACAGACCTGTAAAATGTCTGAAACACCGGGGGGTGGCCCCAGCGATCGACCCTCCGACGCTCAAGTCAGAACCAGAAAGAGAGAGATAGTAAGAGAGTAAAAACTGGTGAATTGTTGATTACCTGGTGACTACCGAGTTGTTAATGGAGCTCAAGCGGCGAGCAGAGAGCTGAACTCGTTGTTTGGAACCAACGAGTTGTTGATGGAGTTCAAGCGGCGAGAAGAGCGCTGAACTTGTTGTTTGGGACCAACGAGTTATTGATGGAGCTCAAGCGACGAGCAGAGCACTAATCTGTTGCTTTTTACAAGTGTTGCTAGAGTAACTCTGATCCATGATTTTTGACCTCTTAATCTGTTTGTTGAGAAAATTTAACTAGTTGTAGGAACAGATCGAATGGCGAGTTGAACTCTGAACGTGTGTAATTACATATTGCGAGAGTAACTCTGAACCATGAACATGGATTCCGAACTTGTTAGTTTAAGTACTAACAGGTTACGGGAGCAGCTCGAATGGCAAAGCGCACTCTGAACTTACTTCTTTGCAAATTGACAGAGTCTCTTTTGAACCATGAATATGAACTCCGAACCGGTCATCGAGGCGCTAACGAATTGCAGGAGCATATCAAATGGCGAAGTGCACTGTGAACTTGCATTATTGCAAATTGTTAGAGTCTTTGTCGAGCCATGGGTATGGACTCCGAATCCGTCTTACGGGGAGACTCGTAACAAGTGTTTGGTGCTGCTTAAGTGTATAAGTGTGGCACTCAACTCGTTATTCCAGATCCTCCAAGGTAGTTTAACTAGTTGCAGGAACAAATCGATCGGTGAGTTGTGTTCTAAGCGTGCGTGATTGCACGCTGCATACTTCGGAGTTCTGGATTCCGAACTTGCATTGAGGAAAGCATGTAAAGAGTGTTTAAATGTAAGTTGGGCGTGTAGCTCATTGTTTGCTTTGGTGAATTAACAGGTTGCAGGAGCAAATCGAATGGCAAAGCACTCTAAACTTGTTTCATTGTAAATTGCTGTAGTAATTTCGCACTATGGATGTGGGCTCCGAACCCATCTCGTAGAAAGCTTTTAACGATTTTTGTGTCGTTTTTGCGTACAAGTTTGGCACCCAACTCGTTGTACTTCACAAGGTGTTCTACTTTCCATGTCCCTGCTGATATCTCCTTACCCCCTGGGTCTTCAAGTTGATGAGCCGTCAGGCGAACAACTTGGTAGACCTTGCCTGGAATTGCCTGTTTTGGAGGGAGCCCCTCATTATTTTGCATAGTGAAAGAGAAATCTTCTAATGCACCAATGTGTTTAGGCAAGACTATTTGTCTCCGATGAATAAGGGGAGTGGCTTCGGGTGAGGAATTCAAATTTATTATTATGTCATGATGAGAACTAATTTAAACCTGGTGAAAGATGAGGTGTCAAGTTTGGAAGTTCTTGGTAGAATTGGTTATGGCAAAGGCTTCAAGCTCGTTTACAGTTTTTGAATTATCGTGACTGCTTTTTGGAGGTGACTCTATGGCATCGAGGGAGAGAATGGAGCCCCCCATTGTAGCGGTGTAGCATGCTCGTGCCGCCTGTTGGCTTCCTAAAACTTGGCCTACGCCAGCTTATGTTGGAAACTTCATTTTCATGTGAAATGCGGAGGCAACTGCATGGAATGTCGTTAGGCAAGGACGGCCGAATATAGCATTGATGCAGCTTTGACCATAAAGTCCAGTGCTTCTGTTTGAATAGCAGGGGGCTTTCCCTGCTGTTATGTCGAGTGCGAAAATTCCCTCGACTTGGACAGGTGCACCAGAGGAGTCATGAAGTATATAACCGACTGGCTTGAGTCAGTCTTGAGAGTGCTTGAGAGCTTGAAATGTGGCCATGAAGAGGATGTTTACTGAGCTGCCATTGTCCACCAGGATGCGACGTACCTCATGATTTAGCATGCAAAGGTTTATGACCAATGAGTCGCAATGAGGTATTTGGATGCCTTCTAAGTCCTTATCGGAGAAAGATATCGGGATCCCGGTGCGTTTGGCAGGCAGAATGTTATCTATGGAGTTGACTTTGCTGACAAAAGCTTTGTGGGAGGAGTTGGAATCTCCCCCTATCGGGTCTTCATAAATGGAGTGGAGGACGGTCATGTGTTCAGAGTCTTGCGACTCACATGACCTCTGCTGACGCATATTAACCCTCTGGGACAGAGGATTTTCAGTGTCGTTGTCTTTCTGAACGAAGTTGGAGAGATAACCCCTGTGAATTAGGGCTTCCGGTTCTTTTTTTAAGGGTTCGACAGTTGTCAGTAGTATTTCCATGATCTCTGTAAAGTGTGCACCACTTATTTTTTGTCTCTTCTTCTGCTAGACGTTGACATCGTAGGGGGAAGGCGGATTATTCTGTCCTTCTTCACTTCCATGAGAATGGCTGATATGCTTGCATTGAGAGGAGTGAATTTGTCAAAGCGTGACGCTAGAGTTGGACGGCTTGAACTTGCACAATTTTTTTGAAACTTCTTGAGTTCTTCCTTGCTTGTGTTCTTTCGTTTGTTCCCGAAAGATGAATCTTTCTTGCCTTGAGGATTGAGAGCTTCCTCGACCCTGATATACTTGTCACTCCTTTTCAGGAGCGCAGTGAAACTTTTGGGTGACTTTTTGGCAAGGGAGGCTTTCAGGTCTTTGTTAGTGACGTTGTGACGAAAGAGCTGCAGTTGCGACTGAAGTGTTCAAGGTAGAAATTAACCTTGCTTCAATTGTTAAATGCTTGACGAAGTCCTTTGGCAGTTCTCCATCTTCTTTCTTCAGTTCTAGCAGGGAGAGACTAGTTTTTTCAGTTCTCTGGCTAGTAACGAAGTGTGCAATGAAGAGTTCCTCGAGCTGATCGAAAGAAAATGAGAATTCAGGTTTCAGACGTGAATACCATTCTCTAGCTGATCATTTCAGTGTAGCGAAAAATGTCCGACACATGAGTGCATCGGTGGCGTTATAGAACATCATAAGTGTTT
The DNA here is from genome assembly GCA_017893485.1 of Hemerocallis citrina. Lineage (NCBI taxonomy): Eukaryota > Viridiplantae > Streptophyta > Magnoliopsida > Asparagales > Asphodelaceae > Hemerocallis > Hemerocallis citrina. The sequence continues at coordinate 48,403,572 of CM030358.1, forward strand.
TAAAGCTCTCGATGTGGTCCGTCGGGTGTGATTCCCCGTTGTAGGATTCGAATTGAGGAGCTTTGAAGTTCCTTGGAACGGGTGCATCGAGGATAATTTTGCTGAAGGAACATTGATTTGGGCGGTAGGCCCTGTTGGAGCAGTTTCTCTCATTCTCCATCTGTTCTAGGCGATCTTCTACTTCTTGGATACGGTGAAGGACTTGGTTGTCCTTCTTTTGGGATCCAGTTGAAGCATTATGGACTGAGATGCGGTCGTACTGAGGATGTTGTTCAGGACGGTTTTGTCAGGAGCCCCCCGGTGCCTCTCCGTTGGAAGGAGCGTGATTGGGCTGTCGGGGTGACTGTTGAATCTGATTTTCCATAGGAGGAACCTGAGTTGGCTGACGAAGAGAGTTGGTGCAATGGCTGGAGGTCGCCCCTCTTAGTTTTGGTGGCATGGAGAAAAGTTCGACTTGTGCAGTGGTTTCCTACAGACGATGTCAATCTGTTGCCGCTTATTTTGGTGTGGAAGTAAACAGATAGTGAGTTAATAAATGAAGGTCACTACTAAAAGTCAAACCTGTGACTTGGCCGTTATAAACTATTAGGGCTCCTGAGAATGAATCTGGATCGTTGATTGACCTCCTATGATCTGAATTCGATGGTGGATGATGCGGTCGACGGACCTGCAAAATGCCTGAAACACTGGGGGGTGGCCCCGGCTATAGACCCTCCGACGCTCAAGTCAGAACCAGAAAGAGAGAGAGAGAGAGAGAGGGAGAGAGAGAGAGAGAGAGAGTAAGAGAGTAAAAACTGGTGAATTATTGATTACCTGGTGACTAAAGAGGGGGAGGGGTATTTATAGGCCTGATAGATATCTGAAGAGATCGAATCGTGACTGTTGGAACTTTCATGTCTCCCCCCTGAAGAGATAAGATATCCCCGTTAGGGGATAAGAGATTTGACTCCTAGCCAACATGGGTTGGGTGTCTCTCTTAGTGGGCCTAGTATGTCACTTTTTATTGAATTGAGAGTAGTCCATATTTCGAAGTGGGCCCAGGCCTGTAAAATAGGCCTGTGATGGCTAATCTGCATGCAGACGGCTTTGAGATCCGTGCAGGGATCGTACGGCTCTGATCTGCTGCGATTTTTATCATTATATATATATGTGAGGAAAATGAGCCTCATCATATAGAGTATGAGAAAATTTTCCTCATACAATGTGATTATATTCACTAGGTGGGGCCCTTATGGAAGATCCACTTCATCCATCATGTTTATCATGCTAATGGATGTATGTATAGGAAATATCAAGTGGTTTGAAAGTCATTCACATATGTATCATGTGGTTGAAATATGAACGACTTCAACAAACCGAACCACAAATTGGACCCACATGATGCATGGATAAATGACCTCCAAATCACTTAATTTTCTCCACACATATATATCAATTGGCATGATAAGATGATGAACGGAGTGGATATATATATATATATATATATATATATATATATATATATATATATATATATAATGGGAGAAGGAGTTAGTGTCATTTGTCATCGTTTGTCATTTTGTCAACACGTGCAGCGCACGTGTTGGTTTTTTTTCCTTTTCATTCCCCTCCACGTGCATCGCACGTGCATATATATATATATATATATATATATATATATATATATATATACTATTATAATGGGAGAAGGGGTTAGTGTCATTTGTCATCGTTTGTCATTTTGTCAACACGTGCAGCGCACGTGTTGGTTTTTTTTCCTTTTCATTCCTCTCCACGTGCATCGCACGTGCATTATAGTTTTTTTTTTGGGTCCTTTTCATTCCCCTCCACGTTCATCGCACGTGCATTATAGTTTTTTTTTTGTCCTTTTCATTCCTCTCCACGTGCATCGCACGTGCATGATACTAGTATATATATATATATATATGGGTGCCGAAACAGCTTCAATTTGTAATTGTTAAAGTTCCATTTTTGATCGTCGAACAACCTGTAGATAAATGATAATTGATAAGCTACTCTAGACTGATAAATTTTGCTAAAACCACACTACAAATATATATATAGATGAATGGATGCCAAAACAGCTTCAATTTGCAAATGTTAAAGTTCCATTTTAGTTCGTCGAACAACCTGTAGATAAATGATAATTGATAAGCTACTCTAGACTGTTAAATTTTGCTAAAATCACACTACAAATATAACCCTAGTTTTCTACCTAGGGCTAGCTGAGCCCGACTGAGTTGGTTGGGCCCGACTGATCTGGTGGATCAAGCTGAACACCTAACTCGGCTGAGGTGGCGGAGCAACGTGAGACGGTGGAGCAACTTGATCTGCATTAGCGAGCCGAGTCCCGCTTATTATCTGAGCCACCTGAGCCTGTAGAGCCTCCAAAGCATGCTGAGGATTCTCAGCACCATGAGCCTCCAATGCTGCGACACCTGCATGAGCCATAGAAGCAGCTTGATCCACTGTGGGCAGAGGCCGAAGCATTCTCATGCAATACCAAACTCCAAAAATAATGACCACAACCGCCAACAAATCAAACGCTAAACTTACTCCAATCGCCCCACGAGTTTGAGCTTGTGAGTTAGGACATTCCCTATTTACTTCCGTAGGAGGATTTTCAAATGGAATCCCTGTACCTTCTCCATTTAACTGTAGGAATAAAATAAAATAAAATTGTTGATTACATTCAAGATTGAAAGAAAATTTCATTAATTTAGAGCAACAAAAAGTTGCAGCAATGTCATACAAAACTGATACTTTTGACCTCAGAAAGTAAAAATACCTTAGCAGCGTGCATGCATCCACCAAGCAATAAGATCAGCAACAACATCATTTGAAACTGTGCCATAGTCTAAGAAATGTGTGGAAATTAGTGCCAATAGATAATCAATCAACTATGCAGGATAGAAATTGTTATGCAAGTCCTATCATATAAGAGAGCTGCATCTTTGCTTTACCTTGTTTGCATACGTCCATATAAATCTAGATATCAGAAGTATGGTTTCATTATGCTAGATTTATAGAATTTGTTAAAAACACACGAATGTCACATGATTATCTCACATGCAAGTGAGAAGCCTTGCCAACTCCTTTACAAGTACTTTGCAAAGAGCAAGTAATAAAGGTGCAATGGAAAGGTTGATTTTATTTATTTTTATTTTATTTTATTTTATTTTATTTTATTTTTTGATTCGAATATGAAAATTGGGTACATTATGTATAGGATGCTTGTCAAATTTTTTTAGTAAAGACTACGAGTCGTAGTTACTTTTACTTAAAACCTTCTTTTAACCATCCCAAACCCCTTAATTAATTACCATAACTCAGTGGTGGCCATTGTGAAGTTGTCATGGTAATTAATTCATTGCATTACTATTATATTCTTCCTTTTGTGTGCGCTGGAGCTCTTTCATTGCACTATTCCATACTAGTATTTAGCACGTGCGATGCACGTTTTAATAAATATATAGTTTTTTAAATAATATAATATAGCATGTGTGAATAGCATTGGCATTAAAACCTGAAATCCGGACCCGACCCGGACCCGGCGTTGGACCGGAACCGACCCGATCTAATTTGGGTAGAGTATGGGTCCTAAATTACTACCTGTTGAAATTTCGGGTAGGGTCCGGGTCCCCTAAAAATGGAACCGACCCGGACCCGGACCCGGACCCGCCACAGAAAAATAAATATAAAATCAAGCGGACCCGACCCGGACCCGACCCGTTACCCGTTAATATATCCCTTCCTTCGGCTATTCGGAATTCCCCTTCAGTAATCACTATTATTCACTGATTAGCACTCTAACTCTCTAAGTCTCTACTCTCTACTAGACTACTACTCAGTATATCAGCTCTCTGCCTCTCTCACACACAGTCATTTTAAACTCACTGTTTGTGCCATAGCCTTTAGGACGATGGATTATGCTTTTGTGATGACAGATGACTTTGATGGCATATACAGATAATTTCTCAGTTCATCTTATGCTTTTTCTATATCTTGATTGCAGTAATTGTCTGTTCAACCAATTATAGTCAAATTTAAGAACTTGTTCTCACGCTGATCCTTATTAAAGATGAGTGACAACCTGACAATATCCTCCAAACTTTTGTACTTAACAGAACTCTTTCCTGAATTATTAGTTCTATGATTCAAGAGCTGAACCTAAAACAAATGGTTGGAAATGATCAGTAGCACAACACAATTCCATCAAACTGTATTAAAGGAATATTGAAGATTTGAAGCACACTTCAACCTTGTGTAAATATTAAGACATTTTTGTGCCAATTCTCAATTTGAATCTGATTAGACTTGAATTTGGTGTATCCCCTTTATGTCAGTAGGCTCCTCAAAATTTATTGACATCAGTTATACAAGTGTCAAATTCAACATCTCTTAAAAATGTACATATAAGGACGTGCAAATAATATTTATGTAGGTTGATACTAGACAATATTGTTTGTAGGAATTATTATTAATTGTCAAATGTCATTTAACAATGATATTTAAGAAGGATATTGTGTTGGGTTACAAAGGGATTTGTATTGCAATTGCTTTCATTCTCATGTGTCATGTCTAGTCGTGGTCATTATAGTGGTTGTGGACTTTGTAACTAGACATGGTTGGTGATATGATTCTAAGCAGGGAAGGCATTGTGAAAATGAGTTAATAACTTACTTTGTGTAAAAGTTCAGAAAGGATTGAAAGTGAGAAAAGAGTGGAAATTGAAAATTTTCCGTTTTTTTGGTGGTTCAACTTAATGAAGGCATTTAAGGTAATTGAAAAAAGAATTTGAACTTCCTTTCCTTCCTTTATCATCCTTCTATATTTGTACTTATAAATGTAGGCAAATAGAACGAAATTGCATTTGCTGAAATGATCTTCAATCCAGTGGTTGTCTTTCATAGTTCGTATTTAATTGAGATGTTAAATTAAATGATAGAATGTGCAGTGGAATTACATTAATTACCAGTTAGCATGATAGGGTTTATTGGTTGATACTGGATATAAACTTGCAGTTAACAAGCAGTTGAATGATAAAGAAAGAATTGCTGCTGCCCTTGAAAATCCCAATCTTCGCCAACTTGTTGCTGAGTGTCTGTACTCCAACGAACTGTACTTTTCAGGAACTGTAATTTGTACTCCAACGAACTGTAATCTCACTGTTTGTGCTTCTCACTAGTGTTTACAGTCTAATGATTTCAGGAGAGCATAGTTTCTTTATTGTCGACATTGTGAGAGGTTTCCTGAAGGAAATCCTACAAATTGAAACTGTATGTCCTTTGGTAAACTGTTTGTGTTTACAGTCTCACTGTTTGTCTGGTTGTTGCTTCTCTGAATCTCTGTTGAAATCTGTTTGTCCTTTGGTATTGAGTTTTGGTTCTTTTATGCATTGAACTTATTGAGTTTTGGTTCTGGTTGGCTACTTGCTCTCCTCTCCTCACATGCTGTGTAATATTCCACATTCAACTTAAGCATTTCACATGTATTATAAAGATTTTTCTATACTTTTGACCCGATAACTATGTAATATTGTGTTATGCTTTAAAGACCCGGAACCGAACCGGACCCGTGATTAGAAATAGGACCCGGACCCGAACCCGGACCCGAAAGCGAACGGGTAACATTTATTGTGGGGAACCGGACCCAGACCCGGACCCGAATTTCACGGGTCTGAGTCCGGGTCCAGTATTTGGACCCGTCAATGACCGGGTCCGGGTCCGGGTATTGAGCTACCCGACCCGACCCGACCCGTTACCAGTGCTATGTGTGAAGCACGTGTAAATAAATTTATATTTTTTAAAGCAATATTATAAAGAGTATAATGGGAGAGTTGGAGTTGTACATGCGATGCACGTAAGTTGGTAAATTTAAAGTGTATAATGAGAGAATTGGAGTTGCACGTGCAATGCAAGTAAGGTGATAGATTGACACTAAGGCCTTCTCTCATATAACTAACTATTTGCAACGAGTGTGATGCACGCCGTAATATTTAAAGGTGTCTAGGATTTTGAGGAAGGGGCAGGTCACCGAAGAGGATGCATGCACACATGCAAGCATGCACAATTTATTCATTTTGATATTTACATGCATGTGTTAGACCTACCGGCTTTGATAGGAGAAAACTTTCTTATGAATAAATTGTGCATGCAAGTCATGCTGTTGTCAAAACCGAAGAAGTCATGCTATGTTAATATATTCATTTTGATATTTGCATGCATGTGTTAATTATTTTTTCAATATATGCAAATTACATTTCTGACCTTCGATATTAACCCTATATTTTTTTTTTAGCCTTTTTATGTTTATAGGGGCATGATAGTAAAAAGTCATCAAAATAGGGCTTTGCTTAATAATAGTATAGATATATTAGGGCTTCAGCTAGCTAGCTAAGCCTAAGCCCTAATTAAGGTTGGTAATTGGGTTTCAGTCACACTGCAAATTAGTATGCAAATCTAAATGCAACTACATTCAAATGCAACTGAAATTATACTCTACCAAAACTAAGATCCTAATAAGAGTAAACAGTGCTTGCGTCAATAGAATGTGAAAACTAATTATATTACAATCATAATTAAAAGATTACGAAATTAATATGAGTATAAACTATATGACACTTGTTGAAGAAAATTAGACATGGATCAAAAAATACTCCTGACTGCGAATGTCAGGGCTCTCCTCAGTCAAAAAACACGAAAACCCAAGTCTAATGCTAAACTGGGTGAAAATTGGCAGGCGAAAATAGTTGGCCATCGATAGTCAGATGTATACTGGCCCCTCCATTACAACTTCTCAATGTAAATATGGTCTGATGGCTAGTGTATGTGTTTTCAATATAAATGAGAGGTTGTAGGTTTGAATCTTGGGAATATTGATGAATTCTGACTCCGCGCCCCTATTGTGCAGGTCGTTCGAACTCTGGCCCTGCACACACATGCATGTGTGTGCATGCCGGCCTATGTGTATCTATGTGAGTGTTCGACAACGACCGTATATATTAGTTATTAGATAGAGAGAGAGAGAAATGTAAATAGATAAACAAATTTATTTATTTATTTATTTACTTATTAAAAATATATAGACCATCTCCATCCACGCTAGCCTTCTCCCTTTTTTAGTCAAAATGGAGTGGAAATTTTTTTGGCTAGCCAAATTATCCAATTGCTTTCGATTTTGGCTATTCTAGCGAGCCAAAATAACTAGTGTGGTTGGAGATGCTTTTAGAGAATTAAGGAGAGTAAATGCATGGATGGAGTGAGCTAGCTAGAAAAAGTTGATTACCTTCTCTTCCTTGACAGTTGACAATAATCTGTTGAAACTTGAAAGTTGAAACTGTATAAGATGAGAAGAAATTAATAAAGAACATGAATTCATATTTATAGAAACAACCATGCGTGATTAATGTAGGGCTCACACTTTATTAATTAATGAGTTAGTATTCTAGCAAGTTCTTAATGATAACCATGAGTAATTAATGAGTTAATATTTTAATTAAAAATTAGAGCCCTAGTAACAATGAATCATCTTTCACATCATTGTTTTTATTGATAGAAAGGTTTTTTTTTTACTGTTTTATTTAATATGTAAATATTGCACTTAAGAAAATTTTCATTTGCAAATTTTAGTTTTGAGTGATTTTAATTTCCTTTCTTAAAGTTCATAGCTACTGACTTTTGCCAAACTTACACATACTTGTAAGATTATGACAGATATGATTATTCATGGCAGTTTACAAGGGCGGAGCTACATAGTTTCTAGGAGGGACATTTGGGAACCCAAAAAGTAGTTTACTTGAATGATAAGTTACCAGTTTACCAAAAAAAAACTTTCGTGGTATACATCTCATCTCTTTTTCGGTTCAAATGTACATATGCATGCAGGTGCTTAGACCAGTGCATTTTGAGATAAAATGCATGAGGTGTACTTCGGACCAATTTTGGACTAGCACATATTTGGCCTACTATACTATTCATCCAAGATTGTTATAAACTTACAATGTTACACGACTTTATTTCCTTTTGATTTGGGACTAATCTTCGTAAGCTTTCCTAGTTATTGGGAGTTATTGCACTTTGTTTTTGTCTTTTATTTTTCTTTTCTTATTCCTATTTTTTCGAACATTGTTTTGTTGTTTTTGCTTCAGGGGCTCTTTGTTTCGATAGAAATATGTTGGAAAGCTCTTTTTCATGCTCAATGTGGTTTTCTTTTCAGTTAGACGATAGTTTTTAATCTTTGTTTAGGTAGATAATTTGACAAAAAATTAATGTGTAATGTCAAATTTAGAGAAAATTTGCATTCACTTTAAAAAGGTAAGAAAAACACTGGAAAATTGTAAAACATAATATTTTAAACGCGTGTGTGGGCTATTTGGTTACTGATATGGGTAAAAGTCTAACCCCTCGATCTGAGCCGTTCAATCTCCTCAGGATGCACACATCCCTGATAACCATGAGTAATTAATGAGTTAATATCCTAATTAAAAATTAGAACCCTAGTAACAATGAATCATCTTTCACATCATTTTTTTCTTGATAGGAAGGTTTTTTTTATTTACTGTATTATTTAATATTTAAATATTGCACTTAAGAAAATTTTCATTTGCAAATTTTAATTTTAAGTGATTTTAAGTTCCTTTCATAAAGTTATCGTTTGTATTGCTGTTTCATTTTTGGCTTTCCTTTTGTGTTGCTTAACTACTGGCCCCTTTCGGCTGCTGAGACTGGCCGGTCATCGTTGGAATTTGGAGATAGTAGTCTTACTTTTTCATCTGCTAGCTGCTTATTTTTTGGGTCACACTGTTTCTTTCCCTGGATGGGGCTATTATTGTTTTATCATCGGCGACCTCTCGCCGTGTTTGAACTGCTGATCGCGCCGCCGATTGCTTTCTTGGTGGCGCGGTAGCTTTCGCAACAGCGGATCCCAGCCCACCCCTGGCAGTAGCTTGGCCCCGTCTCCCGACCCAATAGGGCTGATCGTAGATTACCGTTCCTGCGATCCAGTCTCGGCTCTGAGCTTGCACGCCATCTCGTCCCCTCTCCAAGCCGCAGGTGTCATCTCCCTATCGGCTCTTCTCTTGCTGCATGTGACCTGTGCTGTTGCACTCCAGTAGGGTTTTTGTTCTTCTTGCTGCTTGTATAGTCTCTTTAGTGGTTCGTATATTTCTAATTGCTTTTGTTTTACCTCTGGTAAAACCCTCCGTGTTGGCTATGTACAGTGATTTATTATCTATATATTTTTGATCTGGCTGGAGTCTTTCGACTCTATCCGTTTGCATCAAAAAGTTCCTTTCATAAAGTTAATAGCTACTGACTTTTGCCAAACTTACACATGCTTGTCAGATTATGACAGATATGATTATTCATGGTAGTTTACCAAAAAAAAAAAAAAAAAAAACTTCCGTGGTATACATCATATTTCTTTTTCAGCTGAATACATATGTAGGTGCTTTAGGTAGGATTACCAAAGCATTTTGAGATAAAATGTATGAGGAGGTATACTTGGGACCAATTTTGGACTAGCACGTATTTGGCCTACTATATGTACTATTCATGCAAGATTGTTATAAACTTACAATGTTACACGACTTTATTTTCTTTTGATGTGAGACTAATCTTCCTATGCTTTCATAGTTTTTTTTTTTTTTTAATAATAAGATGGCCTAGACCATCGTTTCATTAATGAGAATTAAGGAAACAAAGCATTACAATAAGCTAAAAGTACTGATAGGCTGTTAAGACAGCGGTACAAAATAAAGCATCAAATAGAAACATGGAAATAAAAACTACAGATGAGATAATCATAATCCACCGAAGGACTCCGGCTAATGTCCTTCCTCTCTGCCCGAAACACTCTACTCTGCTTCGCTGGTCCTGATCCTCTTAATTTGCTCCTGAGCCCCTGCCCAATCATGAATAAGAAGGAAAATGTTATTCATAGAGTAAGGGAATCTGTATACTTTGTTGCGAAAAATTAAGTCATTTCTCTCTAGCCATAGATTCCACATTGAGGCAGCTGCAGCTATGTCCCAAGCCTTCCTATCTTCTATTTTGATGTACGACTCTCTAAAGTGCGCCCAAATGTCAATGGTGGTGTTAGGAACCCGATTACACCCGAAACCCCTACAAACTATTTCCCAAGTTAACCTAGCTTTTGTGCATTGAAAAAGGATATGGTTGACATCTTCCTCAGAAGAGCGACACCTGTCGCAGATCACATCGATCTGCAGAATCCTCTTCTTCAGATTTATTTTGGAGAGAATCGCATTACTGTGAGCTAACCAGCAAAAAACTCTTACTCTGAATGGCACTTTTGCCCCCAATATAACAGAATGGACTTGACATCTCGTACCTCCATCGTTGAGTCATTTATACATGGAAGATACAGAGAACGTTCTTGAGGCTTCCCTATCCCACCCTCTATCATCATCTATGTTATTAGCCAACCCTCCTTCTTGAAGAACCAGATTATTGAGTTCTTCAAATTGGTCTCTGATCTCAGGTGTGATACGATTGGAAACTATAAAGTTTAGCCTGCCGTTCTTTCGTATGTCTGCCACTGCTAGGTCTAGGTTCTGTGTGGCTTTAGCTGCTAACGGGAATTGATTTTGCAAAGTTATATTACCGCACCATTTCTCTTTCCAGAATCTGGTGTTTTTCCCGTTACCTACTTTGCAGGTGGTGTTTGTATGAAAGATCTCTCCTTGCTTTGCTATCCCCTTCCAGAGTAGGGACACTCTTGCCGAGGGACTCCTGCCTCCAAATCTGAATTTGCGTCTTTTACGATATTGATCGAACGAAAGATTCCACCATCCTCCGTGCTTGTTAGTAATCTTCCACCACCATTTACATAACAAAGCTTTATTCATGTCGTGAAGATTTACAATACCCAGGCCCCCGAACTCCCTTCTCTTACATACTCTTCCCCAGTTGACCAAGTTGAAGCCTTTATTTTCTTCGTCCGTGCCTTTCCACAGAAATCTTCTTCGCATTTTATCTATCCGATGGATGACCCATTTCAGCAGTTCGTAGATGGATATCAGATATAGAGGAATCGTGCTAACGACAGAGTTAAGGAGAATTATCCTTCCCCCAAGGGACAGATACCTACTCTGCCACCCAGCCAGCTTCTTTTGAATCTTAGTGATAATGAAATTCCAATCCTCCTTAAGCAGCGGACCCGGCTTTATAGGCGTCCCTAGATATTTAATGGGGAATTCTCCAACTTTACAATTAAATATTTCCATGATCTCAGAGCACGGCGTGGACAGCTGGTCGCATATAGGGATGATACTAGTCTTATTGAAGTTCACCTGTAAACCTGACCAGCTCTGAAAACAAGCCAATACCGTCTTAATGGCAGCCGCTTCTTCCAACGTTGCTTTCCCAAACAGAAGTGTGTCGTCTGCGTATTGGAGGATAGCTATTGGCCTGTCTATCCCTTTGATCCTAATCCCTCTTATCGTATTATTTTCCATAGCCCTTCTAATCATCTCCGCCAAGCCGTCGGCCACAATAGCGAATAGAAGGGATGATAATGGATCTCCTTGGCGGAGACCTTTCTTGCAAAGAATTTCTCTACCTTGCCACCCGTTCACTTGTACTGAAGATTTCCCGCCGCATATGCATTTTTTCATCCATGCTCTTCTTTTTTTGCCAAATCCTTTTAGAGCTAGAGCTTCCTCCACGCAGTTCCACGATACCGAATCATAGGCTTTCTTAAAGTCAAGGTTGAGAATAAACCCATCCTCTTTTGTCTTGTTACCCCTGAAGACCACTTCATGTGCCGTAGCTATGTTGTCCATGATATCCCTACCACGGATAAAGTCGCTCTGTGATTGGTCGATAACCTCGTTTAGTAGGGGGGCTAGTCTTTGGGCCAAGACCTTCGTGATAATTTTGAATGATCCGTTGAGCAGACTTATGGGTCTGAGGTCCTCGTGAGTGATAACCTCGCTTTTCTTGGGGACCAGAATAATCGTAGCGTAATTTAACCTGTCCAACCTAGCCGTCCCGTCGTAAAGCTCGTGGAAAATGTTCATAAGATCAACTTTAATGATCTCCCAGTAAATTTTGAAGAAAAAGATCGGAAACCCGTCTGGTCCTGGAGCTTTGTCCTGTCCAAGCTTCTTAATTGCCTCAATAACCTCAGCATCTGTAAATCTTGATTCGATTCCATCACTTATGTCCAATCTGGATGTGGTCCACATATCCTGGGCCATCACACATCATCTAGCGGTATTACAACCGAACAATTTGCGGAATTGGTTATCTAGGTGGTCTTTGATGAGATCTTCGTTCTCAGTCCATGTTCCGTTAACTGAGATGCCTGTTATGTGATTCTGTCTTCTCCTTCCATTCGCTACCTTGTGAAAATACTTTGTGTTAGCGTCCCCCTCTCTAAGCCATTGGTTCCTCGCTCTCTGTTGCCAGTATAGCTCCTCCATTTTTCCGATCTGCTGTAGCTCTAGTCTATAATTAGCAAGCTCATCTTTCTCACTATCATGTAGATCTCTGTCTTCCTGAGCGCTTTCCAAGTTTGCAATTCCCCTCGCAAGCTCCTCTCATCTAAGATTAATGGCGTACGTCTTTTGGCTGGCCCACGCTTTTAATCTCCTACGCAGCCTCCTTGTCTTTTCTATCCATATTCCTACTGCTGTAGCTTGAGTCGTAGAATCGTTCCATGATTCGGCTATAACCTGCCTGGTTTCCTCACAAACGGTCCAAGCTTTCTCGAATTTGAAACAGAAATGTTTTTTCTTACCAATGAGGTCGCATTCAATGACCAGTGGCAGATGATCCGACGTGTATCTGATAGTAGATTTTACTATGGCCAATGGATATACTTCCTCCCACTCATTAGACATCAATACTCTATCGAGCTTAGCCAATATCGGATTACGCTGCATATTTGACCAAGTAAATCTCCTGTCCGTCATCTCTAATTCCAAAAGGTCTAGTTCTTCAATAGTTTGGTTAAAACTATCTTGCTCATCCCGGCTGTGTCCCCTGCCTTTATGCTCATCCTGGAATCTAGTGATATTAAAATCTCCTCCTATTAGCCACGCCCCTCCCCATTTGAGTCTTAAAAATCTTAACTCCGACCATAATTCTTAGCGCAGTCGACTGTCGTATGGCCCGTATACACTAGTTACCGACTGTATCCAACCATCGCATCTACGTCTAATTCTAATCGACACAGTGAAGTCACCTATAAAGTCGTCGACAATCTCAAAGGAGGAAAAACTAGCCCCTACAGCTATGCCCCCCGAAAACCCCCTAGCCGGCTTAAATCTCCAGTGAAAGTCTTCCAATCCTCTAATGGAATTGAATTCCTCCGCTGTTGGAGTTTCTATTCTGGTTTCTTGAAATCCACAGATGTCAGGTCGAATCTTGCTAAGAGTGACTCCTATAGCCCTTTTTTTTAATTTTTGCTGCATCCCTCTAACGTTCCAAAAGGTGTAAACCATTAAAAAATTATAAAAATCTAACCGTGGCACCCCACCCTCCAAAAAAACCCCCGGGTTTAGCTGGACCCTATATTGGTGACCTCTCTAATGATAGCTATGTTAGATAATTGTTCGGAACAAGTGGAACCCATGACTTGTCCGTACAAGCTAGCGAAGTAAATAATAGATTCATCTGATAAAGAATTAAGAACAGAGCAATTAAATTTTGATGTACCTTCTTCTGTAGCGTTTGCATCTCGATGAATGTTTCCCCTCTGAGGACCACCCTCCTCCTCCTTGTTCTAACTCTCCAAACTAGCCATCTGCCTTTTCTCCTTCCTCTGATATTCAGTAATCTTTCTAGTGGAGGAGCTACCTACACTGCCTCTGACATCTCTGTCGTCTCCCTCTGTTACCGTCACGGAGATGAAATTGTCCTCTCGAATTCCTTCTAGAGCACCAATAATTCCTTCGCGTGACCCCGGTTCAGAGATCAAATGGGCACTGTTAGGGATAGGGTTATGTGAAGTCGTAGAGCAGATCATTTTAGATGGTACAGTCGATAACTCGCCGATCGGGGCTTGTAGTTTTGTGGGAGAAATGATTTCTTGGTGTTGGGGCCTAGCAGCTGAGCCCAGTAGCTCCTTGGATTGAAACAGTGAACAAATAGCCCGTTTAACCGATTTCTCAATCTCCTCATTGGAGAATTTCATCCAATCAGCTTGGATCAGGCCCATCTGCTTTGTGAGGCCCACATCTTGTTCTTGCTTTAGAATGCTAGGGCCACAGCTGTCCCTGTTAGTGGGTTTGAAGACTCCATCTACCTCTTCGATAATGCTTTCTTTCCCATCGCCGCATGCCTTGACGTGTACAGTACTCGCATCCTTTCGCTCAATTGTCAATCGTTCGAGTCGTTCTTGTCCTGCCAGTTGAGGGGCCCGATGGATGGAACCTTTCGACAGTAGTAGCTCAGTAGACTTCTTTGGGACTGCGGATTGCATCTGGACATTAGAATTCGAAAAGTTGATGTATCTCTCAGTAACGTGCGGCTCAAATCTTCCAAACCCAACTCCCATCGTAGCACGTCTCTGTTCACAATCTTTCTCATCCAACGGCTGCACGTCGTCTTCTACCTCTAGCCGTTCATCTGGACCATTGATCCAGTTGTTAACTCCTGGCTTTGGATCTTTGAACGAGACGAATTTTTGAGCTTCAACTATCACCTTGACCTCGTAGATGTGATTATCGAACTCGGTTAAAATCTTAGACGGGATGTCACTCTTATTGGCCACCCCAACCTTGATACGAGCAAAATTTCTTGCGGCAAGGGTCACTGTTTGTCTGTCAATGTCAACTAACATACCGAACGATCTCACAATGTTCTGGAACCCCGATCTAACCCAGCAGTGGAACGGTAGATTGTATAAACGAACCCATACCGGAGCGAGATGATCCGCCTTCAGAGCTCCATAATCGCGAGACCACCATTTGAAGGTGACAAAGAACTCTAAGTCATTGTCGTCTTTCCCCTCTAGGCCTTTAATACGTACAGCTTCCCTGGCGATCTCTGGTTCACTACAGTGAGCGTAGAAGCAGTTTGGCGCGATATCTTGCACAACCCACGTAGGAGAAGTCGTTGAGACTAGGGCAGCTATAAGCAGGTCGGAGACGTCTTTGGCGGATGGCACTCCCGTCTGAGCTTTGACTATAATCTCGCCATTGAAACGGTGTTCGAATTTAGCGATCAGCGGAGTCGGTATTATCGACGCTTGTATGATACGCCTATCTCCCGCTACGCTCTCTTGCGTTTGGCTTCCCTCCGGCGTGGTTGGAATCGCTGCCTTCATAGCTTTGGAGTTAGAGTTTGAAGTGATGACTCGCTTCGGACAGTTGGTTGAGATATGGCCGGAGCGTCGGCAAACATAACAAAACCAATCAGCCTGACATTTGCTAATGGAATGGCCCGGCTTGGCGCATTTGTGACAATTTTTTCTGCCGTCTACTTGCGAGTTCTCCGATGAACTGGGACTCTTCTTCTCCGACCTTTTCTTCCTTGGTTTGACGAGCACCCATTCTCCTTCGCATTCCTCTCTAGTTGGTCGACGATCTAAATCAGAGGAGGGAGATCGACGCCGCGCTCTATGCGCTGCATCGTCAGGTTGCTTGCCTCTGGTGACTTCTACATAGGAGCGCCTCTTCTTGTCACTCCGATCCGCTTCCGGAGGAGATCGATCAGCCCTCGAAAAGCTCTTGTACGCCCTCGACTTCTCTTCTTCCGCTCTTCTCTGCGACTGGCGGTTATCCCTGCCCCTCTCTTCAGCTGAACGCTCCCACCTTGTTCTTGGAGATGGCGATCTACGAAGCTCTCGTCCAGAACTTCTTTCCCTACTTCGGAATCCCGCGCGCTGGAGTCCTTCGTCTTCTTCTCTGGTTCTCTTAGACATGGTTGGAGAGTAGTTGTGATGGACGGAGTGGTGAAGATGGGTGGTATGCTTTCATAGTTATTGGGAGTTATTGCACTTTGTTTTTGTTTTTCTCTTCTTTTATTCCAACTTTTTTGAACTTTGTTTTTGTTGTTTTCGTTTTAGGAGCTCTTTGTTTCGATAGAAATAGATTGAAAATCTCTTTTATATGCTCAGTGTGGTTTTCTTTTCCGGTAGATGATATTTTAAAATCTTTGTTTAGATAGAAAAGTTAAGAAAAAAATAATGTGTCATGTCAGATTTAAAGAAAAAAAAAATTTTTGTTTTAAAAAGTATGGAAAACGCTGAAAATTGTAAAACATAATCTTTTAAACGATTGAATGGGCTATTTGGTTACCTTTTAGTTATATTATCCTATTGGATGTTCTGAATAATTAATTATCTTTTTTGGCATTCTAAATTAGGGTAAGAGCCTTTGTAGTCCTGGAGACCCAGATTTTGGATATTTGGCAAATGGAAATGAAAAAAATGGTTTTGCGATGAAATTGTTGAATGCCAAAAATTAGGTTTTTGAACCTTTTAAAATCTCAACGAAATATTATTTGTCGTCCCACGTCAAAAAAAAATTGTACAAATAAATTAGAACGGACGGAGGATTAATTATCGTTTGTTGAGAAAAATATATTAATTTTTTGAAATAAAATGACGGGACGGGAAATAATATCCCGTCCGATGAAAGAAAAAAAAATTTAATGGAACGGACGGGAAATCAATTCCCATCCGACCATTTTTTAAATAAAAAAAATTTTAAAGGGACGGGGAATAATCCCTCATCCAATGATTACGCGTGAGAAAAGAAGAGCACGGACGAACTTTTGTTCTCTGTCTCTTACGATAATTTTTTTTTTAAAGTTTTCTAAAGGCAAATGATTTTGCTGTTTGGAATTTTTTCGGGACTAAAATACCCTCCGATTGATTGGGCTCCTCCTTATATAAGGAGTCGTTGTTAATCTTCAAATCTGAACTTCAAACAACCGATAAACATAACATCGCCTCTGTCTCAACTCTTTTTTCTTAATACTACTTCAAATCCAACAAAAATAAATGTCGATTCGACGTTTTATTGGTAGGCTCAAATCAAAGGGTCAAGTTAGTTCCGATCATGGCAATAGAGGCAAACAACCTGAATCGGATACTCAAGATGTGGATTTAAGCGATCCAACAATGTGGACGCCGGTAATCGGCATCCGGCCTCATATTTGTAAGAATATTACTGAAATATCTTTTGGTGGATTTTATACATTTAGGAAAAGTTGGAATGGTCCAATCAAATCTTACAAGATATGCTCTCGTATCCCAATAGTGAAAGAAATAATTGATAATACTGGCTGGCAGCGTTTTTTCACAATTGATACGCAGAAATCATCTCATAAGCTTGTCGAGGCTTTGGTTGAGAGATGGTGGGACACTACCCACACATTTCATCTCCCGTGTGGTGAGTTGTGATTTACCCCGCTGGATTGGGTGATGTTAACGGGAATATCCATCAGAGTCGGCGATCAACCACTATGTAACGACGAGGAATATCCATTCGAATTAGTACAAACCCCTTTTTTCCTGAATTTACTTCTGATGATTGGAAGTCTCAAGGAATACGTTGTTCCTTCCTAAAGAAATATTTTCACAGCAGTGTGATTGAGGCAGCAAAACTGACAAAGTTAAAGCCATGAGAGTTGCCCGTGCATATTTTTTTAACTTCTTGGGTGAATTTCTTTTCACCAATGGTGCTTTCGTTATTAGGTGTGGTTGGCTTGCAGCCCTTGTAAATCTGACTAAAGTTGGCACATTTGATTGGGGTAATCAAGCTTTGGCACTGTTATACATGTCTCTGAATTCTTGTTTCAGAAATAAAGTGAAAACATTCAACGGCCCATGGTAAGTACTGGATGTAATTTTATTAATTAGAATATTTATTTAAACTTTAAAATACACATATTCCATACTAATACATCTTTGTATTCTCGGTACTGGGCATATGAATACACACATGTTGTGTGTTTCAATCAGTGCAACAACAGAAAATGTTGCTGACACGTTGTGAGTCGCTAACAAAAGGCCAAAAATTACTCGTTGGAACAAAAGTGAATTGGAGTATCGAAGAACATATCAGGTTAGGTATAATATATCTATAGCCAGGTACCAATTGGAGATGCGGACTTCGGTATCTATTATATGGCAACCGTATTTGGGATCTTCACATGAGGGTGAGCATGATATTATGCTCGCAAATATCATGTCTCTTCACCGAGTTGTTTTCCAGTTCTGTGAACAGGTAAAAGTGCATATTTGTAACTTTATCCCATCTTATATTTTTGTGTCGTTTCGCAAATGTTCAATTTTCTAAACTACTAATTATGTTGTAAGGTGTTTGGTATCTTGGTGATCGGTGTTATCGTCAATTGACTGGGATTATAGTTATACCGAGAGACCCACCGGTTGTTATGTTTAGAATACCAGTACAAGATATATGTCTACCTATTGACGCTTCTCATTTGGTCCAGCTTGTAACCCAACATATATACGATAAGTATTGGGCCAAAGTATCAATAGGTGCTATTATGAAGAAAGTCTCGCAAGCGGCAAATATTGATTTCATTGGACCAACTAACATTAGTGATCCAACTGCATAGTTACCCTTTCCTGCTCCACCATTTTAGGCTCCTTCAGAGTACGTAACACAATCGTTTCAGGAACCGCCTATGGACTACGGGGAGTGCATAGTGGAAATTTCATTGTATTCCGGTGATACAGTTACAAGAAGTTACCCACGTGAACCTATTCATTTAGAACCACATGGTTCAAAATCTTATGTGAGTTTATTTACAACATTCATACCTTAGAAAAGTTTTCAATCTGACTATATTTTACATATTAAATGTAATTGGAGGAAATGTACCAAGAACATGTACGGAAGCACAATTACGAAGGCTCATTCTATCAGAATCAGTACTAAGGTCCTTAATTCCTACTCAAGTTGTCGATCGTCGGAGATCGATATCAGGCGATCGCCCATCACAGTCGGGTCAACGGGTCTTGCATAGGAATGTTGAATACATCAATACTTATTACGAGTCATCCATTCCAACATCGAATTTCGTGTCATCCACACAACCTGAGTATGATGATTAGATACGGTGTATTTCTACTGTGTAATGTACATGTGAAAATTTGTCTGAATAATGTAATATGAATTGACAATATAATGTGTTTTAGTGATGAGTCAAAGTTAAAATGAGATATTTTATGCCAAAACTCAACTAGGGATATTTTAGTAATTTGCTCGTACATAGGAGAGATAAAAACATTGAGATCATTTCATGGTGTTGCCCATACGTCTGCTTTTCATAAAGGGGAAAGAATAACACCAAAAGATGAAGATGTCATATCAAAATTTCATCCAACGGCAGATGATGTGGAAAGGCTATTGACAGAAAATCCATCTAGGGGTTTTCCCGAAATGTTAGGGAGTATTGATTGCATGCATTGGGCATGAAAAAATTGTCCAGCAGCCTTGCATGGTCAATACACCGGTCACGTTCGTGAACCAACTATCGTTTTTGAAGTAGTGGCCTTTTATAATCTATGGTTTTGGAATTCATTCTTTGGAATGCCTGGTGCAATAATGATCTTAACGTACTCAACTGTTCTCCACTATTCAACAACATTCTCGATGGTTGTGGACCACCGGCTGAATTTGTGATTAAAAATCGTGTATACAACATGGGGTACTATTTAGCTGATGGTATATATCCCCCATTGGCAACTATAGTGAAGACTTACTCAGCCCAGATACACCGAAAAAGAAGAAATTTTTCCAAATGCAAGAAGCGGCATGATTTGCTATTGTTAGAGGTTCAGCCAAACTTTGGGATGCTGACAGTCTCTCGTATATTATGAAAACGTGTATCATATTACACAATATGATTGTTGAAGATGAAAGAAAAGATGGGATTGGTGAATATGAATACGACCAACATGCTGACTCGACCTTCATCATACCTAATAGGTCTGGTCCAACTGAGCGTGCAGCTCGAATGGCACGTACTGTATAACTGCATGATAGACAAATGCATCATGTACTTCGTCTTGATTTGGTTGAACATATTTGGAACGAATATGGAGAGGATGAAGATTAAGCGAAGATGTGTTAGTGTTTATGATGTGCTTTTCAAATCATTATATTAATGTAATATCATTTCATTTCTGTCAATTGTCTACTTTTATTTCAAAGTGTTTTCTTCTTCATATTACAACTTAATAAAATAAAACATCTTACTAATAACCTTGAAATACAAGACAACTACATATTTTCCCAATTAAAAACAAATACATATTTGTAAGAGACAATACGAGAATAGATAGCTTATAATCAAATACTCTTTATCCTAGATGGTAGCCTCTTTTATGCTTGATTTTATTCTGTCGACACAAAAAATATTAACGCTGAGTTTCAGGTAAGCTACTCAAATCCATACACATTATGCGATCTTCTTCCATTCTTTCTTTCAATTCAAAATCTTTTTGTTTCATCTCCAGCCTCCTTTCCTACGTCTCTTTATAAAAAGAGTTAACGTCTCTTCAACCATTGCCGCTACATCGGCCCCTTCGGCGGTGCGCTTTCCTTTTTTCTTTGCTTCTTTTCTCCCAGGTGATCGAGAGTGGCGTAGGTACATTGATATCCACTGGTATGTCAGAATCCCAGTCAACGTTTGTGAGCAAACGTGTTGTACTACCACCTTCGCCAGATTGAGACCAAGGGACTAATTCGAAAACATGAGTTGTACTCGTGGAAAATTTAGGTTGATCTTTAAGAATTTCGTAACACTCTACAAATTTGAAGGGCTTCCCAGCTATTTGCATGTAGTCCATTCGCGCATCGCGTACCTATCATAATTAATAAATGTTGATGACAACTAAGTAAACGGCAATTTATTTTAATAAACGATACATACTAAATTAATGCACTTCATCAAAACAAAACAGACCTTATCCGCCTCCGTAGTACCGCTTGCCGTTCTATTTGTCACAGTGCTCAACTTCGCACTATACAAAGTAACTTCCTTTGACATAGTAGAGAATCGACTGAAAAGAGAGCCAGCTGTTCTATCTGTTGTAGTGTCTAACAGATTGACAAATGTGAGATAAATCCAATCCAAAATTGTGTTCCAGTTTGATCGCTACCAATCAATGGATCTTGGGTGATAGCGACCCAACTTTGAGCCAAAATAATATCTTCAAACCCGGAGTATGCCCGGCCTCTAATTGGATGATTTTCCATAAAATCAAATTAAAACAATAATACGGAAATAGGGATAGAGAGAGTCAAATTGAGACTAGAAATTTTATTTTTTTTTCCGCTACGAAATGAGAACAACAAAGAGGGAATTTTTTTTTTTTTTTGGGGGGGGGGGGGGGGGGGGGGGGGTTACGGCTATGAAAAAATTCTCCTACAAATTATCAACCCTCTTACTTTTGTAAGTTGGGAAAGTAGAAGGGGTATATTGGTAATTCCCTATTTTAAGTTTTTAAAAAAATTCATATGGAGAGACGAAATATTATCCTCGTCCCATCCTTTTTTTTTTAGTTAAGTGGGACGGGAAATTAAATACCGTCCAAAAAAAATTAAAATTAATCGATCGGACGGAAAATTATTTCCCGTCCGTCGATTTATTAAAATATAAAAAATCAGGACGGGATATTATTTCCTGTCCGATAGGGTTAAATAAAAAAAATTCTCTCCAACAAAATATAATATTTCGTCCGATCAAACGAAAGATAAATTATCTTTCGTTAGCTATATTTTGGCAATTGTCATTTCGTCCAGACACAGCCAGACACAGGTATATGTAAATCCTTCAACCCAGTTAATTAGTTTCAAACATAAAAAAATTAACAATCGAGAATGAAATTATTCTATTTTGCGCTCACATCACTTGGAAGATAAATGCCATGTTACATCAATTTAACCACATATCAACAATTTCAGAGAAAAAGGATCTAAACAGTTCTACATAGAGTATGAGGGCCAAAAACTTTTGAGACTTGTAGCTGTCTTGCCTCTGCGTAAAAAACTACAGGATATGCATTAAAATAAATTGCATGCTATAGTATACTAAGAAAATGCCACCAGTTAAAGCATCCAAACAAAGAATTATCTGCTACAAATTCATGATCTAAATGCACAGGAATAAGCAAAATGAAGAGTTTAAAATAAGGGGAAAGTTCTGCTGAGCAAAATACAAAAGCACATGTTTCGTACTCAAAAACATAAAACAGAATACAAAGAGAAGTAGTACCTCAGATAAGCTATTAGATAGGACCGATTGAAATATTCCATGTCAAACCAGTTGAGCTAACTAAATATGAATAGAAGTGCATACAAAGATGAACAATGGGAACAATATACAGACGGAATTTTGTAATGTTGGTGCAAATGATTTGGTGTATTAGTCACAACTGAGCCTGTTAATTTTCTCTGACTACCTACAAATGCATCACCTCTTAATGAGGTGACGAAAACTATGGAAAAAATAATTGCAGAATGCAAAAGAATAGCACTTTTGAATTTCTCATAATTGTTGACATGTTCTAATTGAGTTTAACTTGCAATACTCATCTTGCTCCTCAACATAATTTATACACAAGTAGTAAACTTTTGTTCAATAAATCGAAGTATATTCCCTATGATACCCTATACTCAAAGGCATGCACAGCTATAACTACCGCACAGAATTTGCAAATTGCAATATCGCAACCCCTGTTCCTGCCTATGCTTACGACAGCTTTCCTTCTCAAAAGCAACAGAAGACAACAAGTGAAAAAAATATATAACGTTCTGCTTATGGTTCGTAATTCTAGTCATTCTAAAAACAGAGGTTTCGACATTCTCCCTAAAGCAATGTCTGAGCATGAGATTGTAAAATCAGAGTTAGATATGATGCATATATGCCTCATAAGAACCACTGGCCCCTAATGCTTTTCTTTTAGGTCTTAAACAAAGTAACAATATTTATGGCCATAGAAAATCACCCTCAATCACAGTAAAGCACTTTAATGTAATCAGCTTTTCTAGCCCACATCTATTGCATGTTCAGTTCAGTTCGCACTACTAAACTGTTGTTATCATATATTTGGCATTCCTACTAAGCTACGACTGAACAAGCTAATTACTTAACACTTCGAGCAATCTCACAGAGGAATTTATATTCCCATGGTTTCTTAGAGGTGCACTACCCTACCCTGATAGAGAGTTCAAATCTAAGAATGACTCCCACGAAAATGAGAGAAATGTTTTTCTGAGATGTCTAGCCTCATGTCATTTCATTTAGCAAAAACAGGCTAACTTAATATCAGCTTTCCCACCACATAACAAAATTATACCAGTATAAGGTTCTAAGGAAGATTACTTATTTACTTGTCATAATTCAGAGTTAGTCACACACACAACAATTTAATCACAACATAAACAGGCTTTAAGTACCTAGAACTGTAAGATTGGCTATTTGTCAAAATTGCAAGCCAGTAAAACCAAATGACAATAATGGAAGTGTTTACATAACAACTGATCTACAGTAGAATGATAGATGGATAACGTAGGATCATAAAACAAAATATACACCAGCACTGTAGGTACCCGATGATGATCAATCCGATAAATAAATTGAAGGTTTGAAGATGACCAGAGAAAATATTGAAGCAAAAAAAGAAAGGGGTGTGTGTGTGTGTGTGTGTGTAAGAACCAATGATGAGCAATTGAAGCCTTAAATCATAGAACTAGTTTAAACAAGGAGATCGTGAACAAGACAAGATACACGATTGAAGGACATAAACAATAGAAGAGACAACAAGATTGAGTGAGTACTACAAGAGAGAGCTTGACAGGAAGATTATATTTTCAGTATATTCATACTAATTTATTTATAGCATATTCCTTATGACTTCATAAACGTATATGTTTAAATTATAAACTTAAAGACGATATTGAACATTCAATAAAACTTCAACCAAAAGTTGTAATCAGTTGTTTGACTAGCTGAACACAACAAACGGCAAGAAACAAACTTTTCTTCTTCTTCTTTTTTCGAGTAAAGAAACTAATTTTGATGATTGTCTGTTGGTGTACAGTTTGCGCGTGGCACGAAATCAAACAATCATCAATTCATCAATCCAAAAGTAACATAGAAATTTCCTTCTGTTGCTTGAGCCAATATTCCACTTGTTTAGATTTTTAATAACTAATATCATGAACTAACAATTTCACAGTTTTAAGCAAGAAAGTAAAGTTTTTTAGGTGCTAACATGCAACTATGAAAGATTCCAGAGGCAAAACAGAAAATCTCCTACAAGAACATGAACAATGCGCAATACAAACACAACGATTAATAACTTATTCTAGCACAACTTGTATCACTACCATATTTAACTAGATCAATTGATAATCTAACAATGAACTAATAAAACTAAAGCCTCATCACCAACATATCACAATCGGACAATATATCTCACATTCAACAAAGCTAACATAATAATTAGAAAGCGCAAAATTCATTAAAACTTTAAAATCCTTAAAAGCTGGTTCTTTCCTTTTATTCCAGAAACGAAAGCAAGTTGAAAATACATCCATCATCACTTCCCCATCAAAGTAGGGATCCATCACTAATGAAAAGCACACGAAATTTAAAACACAAAGACCAGCCTAAATGAGATACCATTCATCAAACGAATTCAGTGAGAATGGATCACGAACCCAAGTGACTTATTGATCCACGCCTTCAAGCTCCCACTCCCTTTCTTTGCCACCTCTGAATTCTCAATTTTCATTTCCCCCTCATTCTCCTGCTTCTTCTTGTACAGCACAAAATTCCGGCCTCCAATTGATCCAATCTGTTCCCACTGACTCAGAGCTACAATTTGGAACACAATATCATTAGTAAAAACAATAAAGAAATCACTAAAATTATTAAATTTTATTTAACTTATTTATTTATTCTATGAAATTAGGAAATTGATATTTGGTCCTCCAAAGTCTGTGAATTGTTATTAAGTCTCGTGATCTGTATAATCAGTTTAAATATTGTACCTAGGTACTAGTTGGGAGGGTATCGTGTACTGGGAAGTAAAATTAATTTTGATGTATATGCTGGCGTTCAACTGTCGAATCAAAAAATGCACTAGAATTGGATTTAATAGCTTCAGGCAGGCTTATCCCTCTGCAAAGTAGGATATTTGTAAAATTTATTTTGTTCGTCATTTTACCCCCCACGCACACACCCACACAAACACTACAGCCTGGAGCTGTTCGGCCCTGCACATGTTTCTATTGTATTTATCTTCTTAGAAATTAATCATAGCATTAGGACAATACAAAAGACTCATTGACAATTGAACATAAAAGCACACCTCACATACTAATCATCTAGGCAATTACAACCTCTCCCAGTCAGCAATTGAGTGTCAGTTTGTTAATTACTACCACTTTCAACTATAACCCATGAATTTATCGGTACACTATTCTTCCCTGACCCAGTCATGAACTCATAAATTTTAATCCCTCGCAAATTAGCAACCAAAAATCTTATTCCCTTGTGCACATTTTCTATTAGGTGCTCCCAAGTTTGTGAATTAGGCTCCCTAATTTCTACAATCAAGCCTAATAAGCCCCCCTAATCAATAAACAATTTTTAGCTACGTCAAGACCATAAATTGGATACAAAATTAAAATTAAAAAAAATAACATTTGTATTCACCTTCATGTCCCGAATTGGGGCAATACAGCAGAAAATTGTTAAGATCCGATCCAAGAACCGGCAGCCGCCCCTCACGCGCGTAATTCTTCAGCGCCGTCTGAATCACATCACCCACAAGCTCCCCCACGTTCACCAGAAACCTAATCGGCCCCGCACTCCCAAGAAACGTCACCGTAATCAGAATCCTCCCCCCACCACCACCACTACCACCACCAACATTCCCCTTCTTCCCCCTAAAAGCCGAGTGGATCGCCATCGAAAAACAACTAGAAGAAAAAATCAACGAAAATCAATAAATCGAAAAGGAAAGGCGGGATCTTTAAGCGTTCAGGGGTCAAGGCCGAGGCAGCGGTAGTGCCAGCCCTGCATGCACGAGGCGAATGCGAAGGAGACGATTAGGGTTTCCCGCTTCTGCGACGACGCGAAGGGGAAGGAGGAGATGGAGAATGAGGGAGTGGTTTCCACCATTCACAACTATTTGGGGATTAGGGTTGGGGTTTATGAGCAGAGGATAGGACGAAAGGTAGGATTTTTGTTTTTTGCGAATTTTGGGAAGATTGGATTTGGGGGAATAAAGGGGATTTAGGGATTTTGTTTTGAGAGATGGAAGTACAGTAGAAGAATTCTGTTCTGTTATATCCGTTGCTTTGTGAGTGGGTTTATATAGGGCGGTCGTGTATGCATGCACTTTCAGGTTTATTACTTATTATGGGTGTGTCGCATCAAAAAAAATACTTATTATGGGTGTGTATACGTATTTGTACGGATTTGAATACATGTATTTGGATTGGAAATTTTGGATACAGGTATTAATTTTGAAATGATGAAAGTTAATTGCTGGGTGTTAATATTAATGAGAATGAGAAAAATGTGAGGAATGAAGGATATGACTATTTTGTGTTTGGACTGGTTAAGCGTAGCGATTGGCTGTATTTTGATGCGGTTGTATTGACTGCTTTGATTTGGAACTTGATTTAATGATAGCGAGAAAAAGAAATGTGCTGATTTGACTATTTTGTGTTTGGATTTGTGAAGGTTGGTGATTGGTTGTATTTGAATGCGGTTTTATATCCATTTATAGGATCTTTTGACTTTCAAATTCAAGCAAAGTAGAAAGTAACTGCGGTTTACTTACAAGTTTGAAAATCGGTTAAATTTAAAAAATTCCACTGAACTTTGAGTCATTTTAAAAAACCTCTACTGAACTTTAAATCATTTTAAAAAGACTGTACTAAAAATTTTATATAAAAACAAATGCATAAAACTATGTTATTAAAAAACTCATTTTAACGGAGTTAGATTTCTGTTAGGTTATATGTCAAAAAATCACTTTCATTTTTCATTTGTATTTAAAAAAATATTACTAAACTAATCAAATATTTAAATAAACTCCACTAAACTCACCCTAATTCTAACCCTAATCCTAATTCTGTAGTGTGTGTTTTTTTAAACTATAGTTTTGTGCGGTTTTTTTATTTTAAAAAAAAATTAGTGCGATTTTTTAAAAGGACCCAAAGTTCAGCAGAGTATTTTTAAATTTAGCCTTGAAAATCAAAGGAATATTCTTGCTTCCAGCATATAGAATACGTAACTTATACAAATGCAACCATGACCACACTTTATTTTACAATACTCTTTTGATATTTTACTTTTTAATTGCAATTTGTGTTTATATTTCGAAAGAGTTGTTGCAAATAAAATTGCAAGAAACTACAATTTTGTTAACATCTAAATTCAAAACCAACTTGGGTAGGTAAGTAATCAGCTATTCAAATAGTATGAGAAGTTCATCACTCGTTCAAAGTTACTTTGGTTTGTCAAAGAACAGATATTCAAATTTCAAAACATGCGAAACAAAGTTGAATTGTTTGTATCTGTTTATGACTCGATATGCAACTAGCTTTCAAGTTATTAGATGGATGGAGCAGAATGCATAACAAACAATGACTGCTCTTCATAGCTTACTTTTAAAAGTCCTTTTGTTAACTCTTTATGATAGCTGCTTATTGGAGGAAAATGCACCGTATGATTCCCATATATGTTAGCCAGTCTTTACTGGCTTAAAAGTGTTTCATATTCTTCTCCTTTGTTCTGCTTTACAATTTGCTGTCATAAGATGTGTTGGTTTTACCATTGTCAACTGTTATCAAGGATCAACATTTGATGAAAACTGCGAGCACAGGCAAATCTGGACCCAAACAGCACAAGCAACTGCTTTGGGCCTCCAATTTTATAGGGCCCCATAATTTTTAAGTATTTACAATATTTTTTTTAAAAAAATGTAATTATTTTCAAATACAATTATCTTGTATTATCTAAAATTTGAAACAACAGTAGGCTCATTAGCTCATCTTGTTAGAGGATTGTGCTAATAATGGGAAGGTTGTAGGTTCAAAACTTGCAAGAGCTAATTAATTTTTCAATCATTTTTTATTTTTAAAACTAATTACTTTTCACATAGCACACATGCCATTTTACCATTTGAAAGTTGTAGAGTCCAAGTTTGTTTGTGTTTAAATAATTGTCATTTTTTATTTTATCAACTTGCAAAAGATCTCATGTGAGAATTTGCATAGGGCCTCCTGAAACTCAGATACGCCTCTGCTGCGAATGTCACTAAAGTCTATTGGTAACTCCTTTTATTAGTGATCCTGTGAGTAGGAGTGTTGGTATCTGAATTCCACTGGCACTCTCTCTCCCTCATTGGTAAATATTGGATGAGAGTGAGCAAATAAGTGTATTGACCACCACCCACAATTCAATTATAAGTTCAAATTTTCTTTAAATTTATGTTATTCTTTTCTATGTTCGCAAGGACGATCCAAAACATCTAATATTCAGCTGAAATTGTAACATACACTTCACCAACATTAGTAATTAATCCTACTAGTAATGTACAGACAATTGTGGGATTCAGGACTCACCACAATCTTTTTTTTCATATTCTCACGTAGTACTTGGCACTCAACCAAAACAAGCAATGTAAATTGTTTTGATGCAACACTATAATTAGTGTGCAAATAGCCAGGCGATAAAAAGCATTCATGGCTATAGCCAAATATACAACACTGCCTTGTAAGAACAAACCACAGGCTCATCTCATTCTGTCCCACTTGCAACTGAAAAGCACCAGAAATAACAATATGCCAGAAAAGAGCACAGCATAAAAGACTCTGAAAGCCACACTAATAAAGGAAAACAGAAGAGACCAACTCCTAGCCTCAGAATAAGCATCTGAAACTCGCTTTGATTCAGTTAGAAGATTTGTTGAGTCTAATGCGGAATGACTCAAATCGAGATGCAAACAAAAGAAACTAAAATAAGACGAGAACAAACAAATCAACCAAGCATATAAGAACACACAAGACTTTTTCGATGTGCACCCAATGCAATGGCTAATCATCCGCGTGCGATTTCCACTAGAAATAATGAAGATAAACATGTTACAATCACTAGAACTTTATCTTCTTTTCCTTCGCTGAAGAACGCTGCTAGATATCTATTTCTCATTTCGAATAATTTGATATTACTCTCACCTAACCTTAATAATCATACACCACACATAAATATAGGATTACTAAAGATTAGATCTCAACCGTAGATGATCAGTGTCGATCAAATACAAGAAGAGACGGTCGACTGCCCATATGTCAATTCCATTTGCTTTGCCTGTGGCTGCTGTTGTTGCTGCTTGCTATCACTATTGTAATACCCTAAATTTTTAAATAAAGCTTTTAAGTTTAATAAATAGATTAAAATAATTTTTTGTGATTTAATAAATATTTTTCTGAATATTTTCTTTTACACGTGCAAATATCTTCTTTGGAAGTTCAGAGTCAAAAATTATTTTAGGCAAACTCATTAATTATTATTAGATATTATTTGGAAATTTTCTGGATTTTTCTGATAATTATTTGACCTATTTGCAAATATTACAAAAAGATGAACTTTTGTGTAAAATTACCACTTGGAGTGAACACTCCATATTTGAGGACTGTTGGGCTGGGTATGATGCCTAGTCAACTCAGAGGTAAAAAGTTTACTTTTTGTTTTAATAAGTTTGGTTTATTTTGCAAGTTTTGATAAACAATGATATTTTTGCAAAATTGCCATTTAGAGGGGCAAAAGTGCAAATTCATTTTCTGGGTTTTCAAAACAGTGCCGGCTGGTTATAAGGTACTTTTGCTTGTTTTTAAATCTCAATTAAGTGGGTTTTATTTAATTTTCAAGTATAAGGATTTATATATGTAAAAATATATTTAAAAGATATATTTTACAAATCTATTCAAAAACCCTAGATACTCTTAATCCCGGCCTATACAGGGTGGGGTGCAGCCGTCTCTCTGCTGCACAACACAAAGAAATTTCTTATTATTATTTTCATGAAGTTTTAAAGCGAGGATCTTGGTTTTCTTGCGAAAGGGGAGATTTTCTTATTTCTTTATTATCTTCGGTTGATTCTTCAAAAAAGTAAGTGACTTGTGTAGTTTTTTTTATGTTCTAAGCATGTTTTATGTGATGATTTATCTATTAGAAAGCATATTAGATGATGGTATGAAGATATAATGAATTTTTATGAGTAGATGAATTAAAAGCGAATCTTTTCATGTAACTATACTACTGATGACCAAAACCCTAATTTGATGATTTGAGATTGTTAAAGGGCCTAATAGAAATCATGAGTATGTTGTTTCTTACATAATCTTACTGATTTGAACTAGATGCTATGAGATTACATGATGCTATTGCAAAAGTGAACAAAATCTATGCTTATTGTGTGTATACATATAAATATAAATATATATATATATATATATATATATATATATATATATATATATATATATATATATATAGAGTTAGTCTATTAAGAGATGGAGAGCTGGGCTCCTTATCTGAGCTGGGAGCGATCAGCCGTCTGATCAAAGTTGATGGAGATCGGACGGCGGATCTCTCTTCCGCTCTATCTTCAGATTTTAAGAGGGGTAAAAGGGGAATTCCCCTTATCTGAGCTGCCTTATCCCCTCGATTCCTTCGATTCCTTATCGAAGAAGCCTTTATCTCTTCTCTCCCGCTCTTCATCTCGTTCCAAACCCTAGCCTTATCTCTCCACTCCCGCTCTTCATCTCGTTCCAAACCCTAGCCTTTATCTCTTCTCTTCCTCACCCGATCTGAAACCCTAATCACGGCAACTTCGAAACCCTAATCGAAGGATCCTTTCGAAACCCTAATCGCCCCTTTCCTCTTCGAAACCCTAATCGCCACCTTCCTCCCGCTATCAGTACCTGTGCTTCACTCACCCGTGACAAACCCTACCCCCTACCATGAATCCAGTATACACCTTCGATTCCTTATCGACTAAGCCTACCTCTCTTCTCTCTTCTCTCCCGCTCTCTCTCGTTCCAAACCCTAAGAGATGGAGAGCTGGGAGCCTTATCTGAGCTGGGAGCGATCCGCCGTCTGATCAAACTTGATGAAGATCGGACGGCTGATCTCTCCACCGCTCTATCTTCAGATTTTGAGAGGGTTAAAAGGGGTATACCCCTTATCTCACAGCAGGTCGCGTAAACCACTTGGATTCCTTATCGATTAAAGCATCGATTGGAGTGGTGCTTTGCTTTGAATGTCTCATCCATCGGAGGTCGAAGTGATCAGCCGTCTGATCTCTCATATTCCGGAGGGAAGTATTTGACTCTCATAAATGCTTTATTGATATCTGTTTAATTTCTTGCATTTTATTTCGGTTTTGTTCGTAGGCAATGATGAGATTGATTTGGACATTAGTTGGTCAAATAATTTCGGGGCTTTCAAATTATGATTTCGAAGAGATGTTTGATTGTGTACCATGATATTTATTCAAAGTTGAGTACACACCTTTGAGCGGGAGAGAAGAGATGAAGGCTTGAAATTACCAATTTTTGAGTTTTCACAATAGCTCAATCCACAAAAATTTTGGGCACCAATGACTCACAATGATTTAGGCAGTGATGCAAAACACTTTATGATCTGAATAGTTATTTCAATCCTGTTTTAAGTATTCTTGATTATTTATCTATCATATTCTAGTTGGCGTGGCAGTCCAATGCAGCCCTACTTATGATGACTGTTTTCTGAGCCTATAATAACCCCCCCCCCCCGTCCCGATAAGGCACTCAGTTCCCCAACTCTTAATAGACTTACTCTATATTTGATCTGCACACTTGTTGATAAGCTCCAAGCAACACAGACAGAACATGAAGTCTCATTTATTTCCAGCCCAGAACAAACACAGATAGATCATGAAGCATACAAAAACAAACTGTATATTAGGCAGTGATGCTAAACACTTTATGATCTGAATACTTATTTCAATTTGTTGTATTTATTCTTGATTATATATCTATCATATCCTAGTTGGCGCGGCACCCCAAGTGCAGCCTTTGTTATGGATAGTCTGTTCTGAGCCTATTTGTTATGGACAGACAGAGCATGAAGTATGCAAAATTTGTAATGCTCCAAACAACAGAAAACTAGATTTTCTAGTAACTGACGTTGGATGTGTATGCGTTGGGTACTCATCTAAGCCTTTTGGTTTTTTGAGTCTCTCAAATGCTATGGTTGGTGTAGGCCGTGATGCAAAACAGAACATGATCTGAATATTTACTTCAAGATTGTTGTATTTGTTCTTGATTGTATATCTATCATATCATAGTTGGCGTGGCACCCCAATGCAGCCCTTGGTATGAATAGTCTGTTCTGAGCCTACTAGTATTATTTCAACCACAATTATAGTTTCTGTTGTTCAGTATGAGCATAACAAATTTTGCATTCTACATGCTCTGTCTGTGTTTGTTCCCAACTGACAGATTTTGCTTGCTTCATGATATATCTGTGTCTGTACTGGACTGATATAATCTTCAAACAACATGCTCTATACATCACAAGGTGTGTGTGCTTGTTCTTGGCTGTTTGAAATTTGTATGCTTCATGCTCAATCTGTGTTTTCTCTGGTCTGGAGGGAAAAATGAGACTTCATGTTCAGTCTGTGTTGTTTATGAGCATTTGAAATTTTGAAGCAAGCATGGTCTGCCAGTGCTTGTTCTTGGCTGTTTCAAAATTTGTATGCTTCATGCTCAATCTGTGTTTTCTCTGGTCTGGAGGGAAAAAATGAGAGTTTGTGTTCAGTCTGTGTTGTTTAGGAGCATTTGAAATTTTGAAGCAAGCATGGTCTTCCAGTGCTTGTTCTTGGCTGTTTCAAAATTTGTATGCTTCATGCTCAATCTGTGTTTTCTCTGGTCTGGAGGGAAAACTCGAGAGTTTGTGTTCTGTCTGTGTTGTTTAGGAGCTTTAAAAATTTTGCATACTTCATGGTCTGCCTGTGCTTGTTCTTGGCTGATTGAAGTTTGTATGCTTCATGTTAAATACTGTGTTTGCTCTGGTCTGGAGGGGAAAATGAGACTTCATGTTCAATCTGTGTTCTTTATGAGCTTCACAAATTTTGCTCAATTCATGGTCTGCCTGTGCTTGTTCTTGGCTGTTTAAAATTTTTACACTTCATATGCTCCATCTGTGTCTGCTCTGGTCAGGGGGAAAAAGTGAGACTTGAAGCTCTATTTGTGTTGTTTATGAGCATTACAAATTTTGTAAACTACATGCTCTGTTTGTCTTAGCTATAAGCTTACAAATTTTGTCATTCTTCATGATTTGTTGGTGTTGGTTTTGATCGAGGAGGAATATTTAACACTACATGAATTTTGAACTTCAGGTTCAAACGGTGTTTTCCTGAGCCTACATTATTTATTTGAAATTTTGTTCTCTTTTGGAATCGACTATCTGTTATCTGTTAGTCTTCGTCTTTTCCATGTTCACTAATTTCAGATTGTTTTGGATTCCAGGTAGAATTCAGCATGAAGTGCATTTTGGAGTGATTGAAGACTGCAGTACGGCCAAATTATATATTCGGACCAAATTTTGTAAATTTTGTCATCTACATACAGTTATTAATAAATGTACTATGCTGTAAATGGCCATATTTCTTATGCTGTAGAAAATTTGTGAACACTCACTTTGCAATTCTAAGGTTGATCCAATATCTTGCAAATAATCTGTTCGTTATTGTCTTAATTTAATGATTTAAATTATGTGTTTTTTTGGGTGTATTACGCAGTATGGCGTGTCCACGTGATTTTCATGCTCAAAGCTTCAAGTAACCAAGTAAACAAAATAAGATAAGCTGAGAAGCAACACAGACAAAACATGATGTATGCAGAAATTGTAAAACTCACAAACAACACAGGTGGAGCCTGAAGTATACAAATTTCAAAAAGCCAAGAACAAGCACAGGCAGAACATGAATGGAGCAAAATTTGTGAGTCTCATAAACAACACAGACTGAACATGAAGCCTCATTTAATACTCCAGACCAGAGCTGAAAACACAGATTGAGCATATAGTGTACAAATAGCCAAGAACAAGCACAGGCAGACCATGAAGTATGCAAAATTTGTAAATCTCCTAAACAACACAGATTGAACTTGAAGTCTCATTTTCCCCTCCAGACCAGAGCAAACACAGTATTCAACATGAAGCATACAAATTGAGATCAGCCAAGAACAAGCACAGGCAGACCATGAAATATGCAAAATTTGTAAAGCTCCTAAACAACACAGATTCAACATGAAGTCTCATTTTCCCCTCCAGACCAGAGCAAACACAGGATTCAACATGAAGCATACAAATTTCGATCAGCCAAGAACAAGCACAGGCAGACCATGAAATATGCAAAATTTGTAAAGCTCCTAAACAACACAGAATGAACATGAATTCTCATTTTTCCCTCCAGACCAGAGCAAAGACAGATTGAGCATGAAGCATTCAAATTTCAGACGGCCAAGAACAAGCACAGGCAGAACATTAAGTATGCAAAATTTGTAAAGCTCCTAAACAACACAGATTGAACTTGAAGTCTCATTTTCCCCTCCAGACCAGAGCAAACACAGTATTCAACATGAAGCATACAAATTGAGATCAGCCAAGAACAAGCACAGGCAGACCATGAAATAAGCAAAATTTGTAAAGCTCCTAAACAACACAGATTAAACATGAAGTCTCATTTTCCCCTCCAGACCAGAGCAAAGACAGATTGAGCATGAAGCATTCAAATTTCAGACGGCCAAGAACAAGCACAGGCAGAACATTAAGTATGCAAAATTTGTAAGGCTCATATACAACACAGATTCAACATGAAGTCTCATTTTCCCCTCCAGACCAGAGCAAACACAGTATTCAACATGAAGCATACAAATTTCGATCAGCCAAGAACAAGCACAGGCAGACCATGAAATAAGCAAAATTTGTAAAGCTCCTAAGCAACACAGAATGAACATGAAGCCTCATTTTTCCCTCCAGACCAGAGCAAAGACAGATTGAGGTTAAAAATTGTCTTCGATTCCTGCATGAATTCTCTTCGATTCCTGCACCAAAAAATTCATCAAATAGAAGAAAATTCAAGTCCATATGACACACGCTCATGGTTAAAAATTGTAGGCTCAGAAATAGTGCAAAAAAAAACATTATCTCATTCACTTGGATTTTAAACATTCAAGGCGGCTCCGAAAAACAACAATTACCACTTTAATATCTCGTAAAAACTTACACGGTTGCATTGTTAAAGGAAAACATCTCCCGAAAAAGCAGATTTTAAGAGGGTTAAAATGGGTAAACCCCTTATCTCAAATCAGATAGCGTATACCACTTCGATTCCTTATAAATTAACCCTTCCTCTCTTCTCGGGTCAAAACAAAACCAAAATAAACATGAGGTTGAGCATACATCAAAATAATCAAGAAACATGAAATCATGCATAAAATTTTCATCACTGCCGCATTGAAGTTAAATCAAATTGCATATAGAGTCAAATTTGGAATTTTGAATTTGACACTAGGGCCGCTTTATTAAGGCACACCGGCTAGTGTTCAGGAACAAAATTCAAGTTGCATATGCTTTTCATCATTGCCTACTAAATAGAGAATATATGAACTTCAAATTAGAAATTTTTTACCGACTTGGGCATCATTATTTTTCTGAGAATGATTTACCTGCAAACAAACAAAACAAGTAGGTTAAGTTAATAATTGCGTTAGAATGTAATAAACTAATATAACGGCAGTTATATATGACACTTACCTTGCAAAAGACACAGAGATCAGTCAACAAAGTTCATGCTATATTCGGAGGATCCTCTATTATAGGTTGCATTGTTGGGACTGTAGTAGAAGCTTGTGACTCATTTATAGTAGAGCTACACGTTCAATGTTCACAAAACGAAATTAAAATTATACTAAGTACACAAATGCAAAAAAATTTAAACTTTGTATTTAATTACTTACCTTTGCTTTAAAGGACAAGTACGACTGTCATGATTAACCATTTTATTGCACAAGCGACACTTTCTCAATGGCTTCGCAGCCATCTCCAATGCTTTCTCCCTACCCCCTTTGATGCGCTTCCCACTACCCTTGGATTTTGCAATATCGGGAACTTGAATATGGACTGTTCTAGGTAGTGAACTAGTTGTTGGTTGTTGTGATTCGTGGGGCATATCTTGTTGCAATTCTGCAACAACACCAACTAGTAATGTTTTCGCCTTTTGGCGCATCTCCTTTGATGAGCGAGCAATCCTCATCACTTTGTTGAATTCATTGGACAATTCCACCATGTCCAAATCTTGTGGACTACCGTAACTACCGATTATTTCAGCACCAGCATCATCATATACAATCTCGGTAGTTACAGAGACGGTCCACCTCTTCAAAATATAACATTGAGGCAGGGAATCAACAAACTCATTCCTCAATACCACGAGGATGTGTCTACAAGGAATGCCCTCAACTTCAAATTTACTACATGTGCAAGTCCCAGCAATATCCATCCCCTTGTAAACTACATCTCTTGTTTTATCATGCTGTACAGACTTGGCCATTCTCCTGACAATATAGTGTCGCACACTACCATCGTCAGCTTTCATTAAAGATGCGTAATTCAAGCTTTCAACTAGTTCAGCCTGAAATATATGAAATTTGGACCGGGTGTACTGTTCAGACATTTGGGACTCAATTTCAAAACCTGTTTGCAGCTTTGGTTTGGTATGCAGAGTGGTGTAGTCAGCTGCTAACTGATTCTGTCTTTGTTTCCTTATTGCCCTTTCAAATCTGGTCAGAAATTCATGCAGAGAATTTTTACTGCTAACATACTTATCAACAAAAGCATTCATGCTTTCTGATCTCTGAGTTGTGCGAATACCAGCAGTAAAAATATGCTTGGCATAAGCCGGTATCCACTTCTCACGGAGCGAATAAATGTCAGAAAGCCAAGGACAACCTGTTATTGGGATATGTATCAAGTACTAATAAAAAAGAAGAAAAAAGTCCAAACATAAGAATAATTTATCAAAACAAGTAATACCTGCAATTTGCACGTTAGCGTGCATTACGTCATTCCATCTCATCTCAAACTCTTCTGGGGTCTCAGATTCCCAGATGCAACTGTGGAATGGAATGCTAAAATCACTATTCAAACCTGGGCCACCAAGCTTATCGGGAAGCTTTTTAAGAATGTGCCACATGCAAAGCCTGTGGCTCGAATCAGGAAAACAGATCCGAATTGCATTATCCATTGCAGGATCTTGGTCCGTGATGATCACTTTTGGTGGAGACCCACCCATTATTTCACCCCATTTTTCAAACAACCACACAAAAGATTCGGTGGTCTCCTTATTTACAAACGCCGCACCAAAATTTACAGATTGCCCATGATGATTAACTCCGGTGAACGGCGCAAAAACCAACTTGTATTCGTTGGTATCATAGGTGGTGTCAAAAATTAGCACGTCACCAAAATGTTTGAAAGCCTTCCTGGCAATAGCATCAACCCATAATACATGAGTTAATTTGTTGTCTTCATCAACCTTGTAATGAAAACTGAATGAAGGATTCATCTCTTTTTCCTCCTGGAAGTGCTCCAACAATATATCGACATCATAAGGTCTCATACCATCCCTCTCTCTTTGCAAGGAATTTCTAATATCTTTTTCAGTATAATTAATATTACTGAAACCTTCATTTTCTATTTCCATGAAGGACATAAACTCTGAAGTTCGTATATTAGCCTCTTTGAAAGTACTGAGTAAGCTTTTTTGCGCTTCAGATACATTTCTATTCTGTCTTAGAAATTGTTGCTTTCGAGGCGTGACACAAATATGACTGTGCTCCTCAACAAACCTACGGATTGACCATCTCCCGTCAACATCCCTTTGGATTCGTATTTGAGCCATACAGTCTTCTTTCGTTATTGCCCGTTTCCTTCTCTTGATCGAAATTGAAGAAGATTCTTCATTATCACCGGTTGTATCAACCGGCTTGCCTTGTTTTGAACAAACAAACTGTTGTGAATATCTATCCTTTGTGGTAGGATCAACCATCGTTGCAGACTTTCGTACGAAAAAGCCGCATAATTTTGCATATGTTTTGTAAAATTCAAATCCATCTTCTAAGGTTGCAAATACTAAACCAACAAGTGGTTTAGATGCATCATCAACATCCCTCCAACTGGACTGAACATCCTGGCTTAGTAATTCCTCATTTTCAATCTCCATCCTTCATAGGAGAATGAGACAACAAAAATTAAAAATAAATAAACTCTCTAATCTTTAACTGTCAAATAGAAAAATTGTGGCCCCAAAAAAGGTAACAAAGCAAACTACGTCTTAACACAATCTACTCTATTCACCAAACCCTAAAGGACCTTTTCTGGAAATGATCACAACCACCTTAGTGGTATTGTATCTCACACCCGGTGTTCGAGCTTAAAAAAAAATCGACTATAGTCTCCCCTGTATTTGGCTATCCGTTCAAGGAGATGATGATGGTAAAGGGTATTTTGCTGATGAAGAGGAATCGGCCGAATACTGAGCGCGTCGTGCTGTAACTACGGTAACAAGAAGATCATTGATGACTCATGAACTATTCTGTTCATGACTACTAATAATCACTTATCTCATAATAATAATAATAATAATAATACTAAACTAAAGAAACAGTAAAAGAAAAATTACATGGAAGAAAATTTACAGGGAATAATAATAATAATACTACTACTAATAATCACTTATATGCATGTGTTAATCACTTATATGCATGTGTCAAGTCCTGTTAGCAGTGATTGAAGCAAGTCTCGAAATAAACAAAAAAACTAGACTAAATATTACATGGATTTTGTGTGCTTATATGCATGTGTCATGTCCACATATAAAAATTCCATATACCAGTACGAATATTATTTGCTAATCTAAATGTACTAGTCCGAATACTAGTGCGAATATTAACATAGCATAATTTAAGCTCGAAGAATATAACAACAACCTAGAAGCATCTATGAAGGAAATAAAATTTCAATTCAAGGTGAGAAATTTAAACCCTTGTCGCAGTATCGGTATTCCGTCAGGATCAAGAGAACGAACTCTCAAGTGCAATGTTAAGGTGCAGCTCACGGCAATCGAACAAAACGATCTGTGGATGAGCGAAGCACAAATCGAAGAGAAGATGATCGAAGCACAGGTACTGCGATCGGTCGCACAGGGGTAGGGTTTGTCACGGGTGAGTGAAGAAAGATAGCGGGAGAGGAGCGAAGGTTGCGATTAGGGTTTCGAAGAGGATGAGCGAAGCACAAATCGAAGATAAGAGGATCGAAGCACAGGTACTGCAAGTGGTCGCAGTAGTAGTAGAGGATCGAAGCACAGGTACTGATAGCGGGAGGAAGGTGGCGATTAGGGTTTCGAAGAGGAAAGGGGCGATTAGGGTTTCGAAAGGATCCTTCGATTAGGGTTTCGAAGTTGCCGTGATTAGGGTTTCAGATCGGGTGAGGAAGAGAAGAGATAAAGGCTAGGGTTTGGAACGAGATGAAGAGCGGGAGTGGAGAGATAAGGCTAGGGTTTGGAACGAGATGAAGAGCGGGAGAGAAGAGATAAAGGCTTCTTCGATAAGGAATCGAAGGAATCGAGGGGATAAGGCAGCTCAGATAAGGGGAATTCCCCTTTTACCCCTCTTAAAATCTGAAGATAGAGCGGAAGAGAGATCAGCCGTCCGATCTCCATCAACTTTGATCAGACGGCTGATCGCTCCCAGCTCAGATAAGGAGCCCAGCTCTCCATCTCTTAATAGACTAACTCTATATATATATATATATATATATATATATATATGCTCTATTAACAAGTCCACATGGACTTCTTGGTTGGTGCGATGAAGGTTGGGTGCTGCCAGGGGCTTCACGGGTTCGAAGCCTAGGGTGGGATTTCATTTATATTGTTTCGGGCTTTGTTTTGGGTGGAAAAGGGGGATGAGATCAAGTCATTGGACCTAGTAGAGGTGTACGACAACAGTCCAATACCCTCTCTACGATCCAATGACATGCCATCTCGTACTTGGATTCACCCTATGCTCGAGTAACCCCCCTCAGTCTATTTTGTAATAGTCTTAGAACTTACTTTCTTTATATATATATATATATATATATATATATATATATATATATATATATATATATATATATATTCTGTGAGGTAGTATAATCCTACCTTTTGCCAGTCAAAAAAATATATATATGTGCTATTTGGTTTGGATGAATAAAGAACTTGACTAGAAACATGCAGTGAATGCATATATCTCTTGGGTAACTGATGTAAGTAATTGGATTTGCGCATGACAAGTTATGAGAAGGCTAAATAGATTAAAAGACCAAGTTTTCATGTGTTGAAGAGGAGTTTTGTTGGGTCTGTTTGTATGCAGACTGAAAGTGAATTTTTTTTTTTTTTTTTTGATGTTTTTTATGTTTTCGATTGGGTTTTGAGTTCTATATAATGCTGAGATGAAATACAATCTTACACTACTCCTATATGCAAATTCTTGATGCCTAAACACTTATATATAGACATACATACACATATGCAAAAATCCGATATGTCTTTGTTTTGATGAATGTCCGAAATGAATTTTTGATGTTCTTGTTGGAGTTTTCAACTGAGACCTGATCGTTTTAGGGCTGATATTGAGTCCAAACTTTATACTACTCCAAATTGTTGTATTTTGATGTTTAAACTGATGCTTAATTACTCTATGCATACATATATACTCTTTACTAATTTTTGAGGAATTTTGGGGAAAGAATCACTTTTTTAAGATCTTGATGTGTTTTGATGTGTTTTGATGTGTTTTGATGTGTTTTGATAACTCTTATAAGTCATACAAGATATGTTGAATCATCTCAGAAAATTATATCTTGATTTTACAAAGTTTTAATCGAGTATCAGTCGAAAACATGCACAAAAACCCAGCCTGTCTATATAGCAGGTCACGGTCGACCGCCCGGTCGACCGACGTGATGCCATTTTGAGAATTCCCTATTTGACAATCGACTGCCCCTTTTGTGTGGTCGACCGTCAATTGCTGTTTTGGCCATTTTGTTGGATTTTCTTCGTTTCTTTTAAATGATTATTTTCTCGATATTTTGGATCATTACTCTACTGTTTTAGATGATGTTTTTACTACAGATTACAGTATTTTTCAGAGAGTTATATTTTATTTAAAATGGAGTTTTAAATGTATTCATATGACATTATTAAGTGAGTTATATAGGTTTTCAACAAGTTGATGTTTTGGTGATATCCTACGACTTCAAAATATGATTTTCTATTGTTTAATGGATTTAATATTTTATTTGAATTCTAGAATTTTATGAATATACTAGATTTGCCCGTGGGTACGTGCCTACGGCACGTCTTCAGAACGATACAAAACACGAAAAGCCTGTAAACAGTAAAACAACAATTATGTAGCTCAAGTTTGAATAGTATGACAATAATTAGTT
The DNA here is from genome assembly GCA_017893485.1 of Hemerocallis citrina. Classification (NCBI taxonomy): domain Eukaryota; kingdom Viridiplantae; phylum Streptophyta; class Magnoliopsida; order Asparagales; family Asphodelaceae; genus Hemerocallis; species Hemerocallis citrina. Next base: position 48,445,151 of record CM030358.1, read on the forward strand.
GTAAATAAAAGTTCATGTTTCCAGTAGTATATGTTGAAAAATAATTATAAATGGGGTATAAAATCTAACTTCTTAGAACTTTAAGTGTGGAGTTGAAGAGATATTTACTATTTTCAATATAACATGCGCAAAAAAAAAATTAAAATTCTGAAAATCTAAATTTCTAAGTAAATATAAAAAAAATTGGGAGAGAGAGATAGGGAGATAGAGAAAGAAAGAAATATGAAAAAGTGAAGAGAGAAGAGAGAGATAGTAATAAAGTAATAAGTTTTTTAGTTTTTGGTGGAAAATTTTGATTTTGGGGTTTGAAATTTTGGAGGAAAAATATGTTTTGTGAGGTTTGATCTAGGCCTTTAATTTTAGGGGAAATTTATTGTGAACCACTTGATAGCTTTCTTTGTAATTTATTATATAGATTACATAGATTCGAATTTTGTTGATTTAAGAAGTTTTCTTCATATAATCATTTGATGACGAATTTGTAAATTTTATTGAAAGTTTTCGTATTGATGGTTGAGTTGTGAGTCTTTAGAGATTATGTAGGACCCTAGACACCGGCAGTTGAGGTTTTGTGGTTTGGCTAGTTGTGGTTGTGTTGTTGACAAGTTTAGTTCAGTTCGGTAGGGTACACCAACTCAAAGAGATTCGAAATCTAATAAACAATTAAGTAACTTAACAAAATAAGGACAGGCAGTAGATGGTGATATAATGAAATGAGAACATGGGTTATGGACCTTAGTATGGCTTGCGGTGTGAGATAATCTCCTGAATTATCGAGGTGTGAGTGAAATAGTCTCCGGAATTACCTGCGGTGTGGGATTGATCTCCGGAATTATCGGGGTCGTGGCGACGCTCATGGGGTATTCGTGTGATAAGGCGCCAGAGCTTGCAGTGTGGGGTATTCTCGAAGAGATGTGAGTGAAATAGTCTCCGGAATTATCTGTGGATAGAGATTGACCTCCGGAATTATCTGGGCGTGGGCTAATACTCATAGTTTATCTATATCTCGTAGTAGTCATCGTAGTAGGTTTAGTTGTATAGCGTGGGATTAAACCCTATCAAGTGAATATACGTTAAGGGCTTGCACCGGACCTATGTAGAGTGGGATGCATAGAATCCGACAAGTATGCATTAGAGAGTCAGCATATAGCATTGATGTTTTCTTGACTTTAATGCATATTGTTTCCTGTTTTTCTACACTTGACACTTAGTCTAGTTTCACTTGATGTTTTCATGTTTTATTTACTGTTATTTCTTATTTCATTTATTCTTGCAGTTGATACATGACTTTTATGACTTTATGCCTTATGTTTTATTTATGTTGCATTTATTTTTATGTCACTCACACCGTTATGGCTGACCATGTAGTTTTGGGGTTAGGGTTTTCTCTAACCTCATGTTTTACAGGTAGGTGCTTATAGCTTGGGATTTGGATGCTTGTACTGAATTGATGTTATTGCTTATGTAAATTGTAAAAGAATGTGTTGTAAAAGAAGGAACCTGTATTTTAAGGTGTTTGTTCTCCGCTATGCTTTGTAAAGAATTAATGTAATTGTCACGCCCCGCTTCCCAAAAGGAATACGGAATACGGATACGCGACAAAAGCCCAGCGAATTATTTTCATCATCCATAAGCTGTTCAAGAATCTTTACAACATATCACAGAAATAATCAGAGTCGGAAGGAAAAGATACAACCAAGCATGCATAATTGAAATAAGATACCAACAGAAATTACTTGAAACCAAATATAATAATCTCAAATAGTCATGATCTGAATAACACAAATATCCTGGGTCGCATTGCCCAAATACAAGAATAAATCCAAATAACATATACATTGTAAAAAAATGAGCAACTGGAAATAAATGAAGATAGCAAAAGCTCCAGCCAACTAGAACTTTAGATCACATACTCCATCTGGCAGCTGATCACCAAAATCTGCAATTAACAATTACAGGAGAAGGAAAATGAAAACAAGTACCCGTCAGTTGCAAGTTACGGGCCACTTATAATGTAGGATACAAGTACATGGGGAAACTAAAAAAATCTAAATAATAGCATAAACAGACCTAGCATGGTATTGCAGAATTAACTAGCATGGTATACTAACATGTGTCAAGTGTCAAAAGTCAAACAGCATGCAGATAGATATACAGATAGTGTCAAATAATAGTGTAAGTGGTAATATCAAACAGATAACAGGTAATCAGATGATCAGATAACAAATAGCCAGATACATATAACAGATTTAGATTCAGATTCAGATACAGATGTCATGTTCTTATAAGTCTTGTGTGATTACTATCTAGGTAGCACTTCATGCACCCCAAAAACATAACACATGGTTACTACAGCAAACAATTTCGTTTTAGATTTCATAGGGAATCATATAGGGTCGTGTACTCAGGGTTCAGACAGATATCAGATAACAGATCCAGACAGACAGATAACAGACGATCATGCAACAGATAGGACTAAGTCCCCTCCAAGTACACCCTCTCGTAAGAAGTATGTAGTTGGGTAACAGATGGGATCACGGGCCCCCTTCTTAGTACACTCTCTCATAAGAAAGTATGTAGTCAGGAATCAGATAATAAAAATCTTGCATGATCTCATAACATATAACAGATAATCAGATGGAAAACACGGGTTATATAAATGAGCAAAACAGTGTATGTTCATATTCAAGACAGCAAGACAGTACAGTACTAAAACAGTGTATCCCGTCACTACAGAAATGAAAATTTGAATCCGTTAAAGGATATGGAAACTAGACATCCACAAGAATCCAGCGAATATAAATAAGTCATATATATGGTTGCGTTTGTTTTGTTGTTTTGAAAAGAGTTTTCTGAATAGAGTTTTCTGAAAACTGTATTCTGAATAGAGTTTTCTGAAAATGAGTTTAAAAGCTGTTTGGTTATATTTATTTCTGAAAACTGTATTCTGAAAGCTGTTTTTTTCAAAAAAGACAGTTTAAAAGCTGTTCGGTTATATTTCTAGCTGAAAACTGTTATCTGAAAGCTGTTTTTCTGGAAAAGACAGTTTAAAAGCTGTTCGGTTATATTTCTAGCTGAAAACTGTTATCTAAAATCTGTTTTCCTGGAAAAGACAGTTTAAAAGCTGTTCGGTTATATTTTTAGCTGAAAACTTTTATCTGAAAGCTGTTTTCCTGGAAAAGACAGTTTAAAAGCTGTTCGGTTATATTTCTAGCTGAAAACTTTTATCTGAAAGCTGTTTTCCTGGAAAAGACAGTTTAAAAGCTGTTCGGTTATATTTCTAGCTGAAAACTGTTATCTGAATGCTGTTTTTCTGAAAAAGACAGTTTAAAAGCTGTTCGGTTATATTTCTAGCTGAAAACTGTTATCTGAAAGCTATTTTCCTAGAAAAGACAGTTTAAAAGCTGTTTGGTTATATTTCTAGCTGAAAACTGTTATCTGAATGCTGTTTTTCTGGAAAAGACAGTTTAAAAGCTGTTCGGTTATATTTCTAGCTGAAAACTGTTATCTGAAAGCTGTTTTTCTGGAAAAGACAGTTTAAAAGCTGTTCGGTTATATTTCTAGCTGAAAACTGTTTTCTGAATGCTGTTTTTCTGAAAAAGACAGTTTAAAAGCTGTTCGGTTATATTTCTAGCTGAAAACTGTTATCTGAATGCTGTTTTTCTGGAAAAGACAGTTTAAAAGCTGTTCGGATATATTTCTAGCTGAAAACTGTTATCTGAATGCTGTTTTTCTGGAAAAGACAGTTTAAAAGCTGTTCGGTTATATTTCTAGCTGAAAACTGTTATCTGAATGCTGTTTTTCTGGAAAAGACAGTTTAAAAGCTGTTCAGTTATATTTCTAGCTGAAAACTGTTATCTGAAAGCTGTTTTTCTAGAAAAGACAGTTTAAAAGCTGTTCGGTTATATTTCTAGCTGAAAACTGTTATCTGAAAACTATTTTTCTGGAAAAGACAATTTAAAAGCTGTTCGGTTATATTTCTAGCTGAAAACTGTTATCTGAAAGCTGTTTTTCTGAAAAAAGAGTGTTGAAAAGCTGTTCGGTTATATTTCTAGCTGAAAACTGTTATCTGAAGCTGTTTTTTCTGAAAAAGACAGTTTAAAAGCTGTTCGGTTATGTTTCTAGCTGAAAACTGTTATCTGAAAGCTGTTTTTCTGAAAAAGACAGTTTAAAAGCTGTTCGGTTATATTTCTAGCTGAAAACTGTTATCTGAAAGCTGTTTTTCTGGAAAAGACAGTTTAAAAGCTGTTCGGTTATATTTCTAGCTGAAAACTGTTATCTGAAAGCTGTTTTTCTGAGAAAGAGAGTTTAAAGGCTGTTCGGTTATATTTCTAGCTGAAAACTGTTATGTGAAAGCTGTTCTGTTATATTTCTGACAATTTTGAATACCAATTTGCATTTATCATTTGCTGATATTTTTTTAATTGTTGTAGTTAGATTGCAATGTTGTACAAGTATGAGAACAAGAAACCTGAGCAGCATGTGAATCGAGCAAAAATAAGCCGCCATCATCCCCACTGCTGATCCTTCACGTTAGAGTACAAAATTTGTTGCAAAATCTTGTATGTACATAATATAGATTCAGTGAGGTTTTGTGAAGCAACAAATCGCAGTTCATGTATCAGTTATTCTATTTGGATCAATGTTTTGCTGTTATCATTGCCTCTTTTGGTAATTGCAGTTCTTCAATCTTAAATGAGGAGTATTTTTTAGTTTGTTTTGTTGAGATTGCATGTGAGAGGAAGTAGTAGCAGCAATCGGATAGAAGATTGCATGTGAGATCAAATAGGATGTTTTTTTTTTATTTTTATTGTGAGCAGTATTTGGATTTATTGGATTGCATGCAGTATTTGGATAACTATATTTAGATAAACTGAATATGCTCACAATCTAGGCTGCAATTGTTGAGAAAATAAGCACTAGATAATCAAAACAAAAAGTATTCAAAAATCAACATGCTGAACCAATTTATTCAAGAAAACAAGCTTACTTCATTACTACTGTTTACATTGTACAACAATCCCATAATTAACTGAGGAACAATAGCACGGGATCAAAACATATATTCTGAAAACAGGTTCTACAATTTTTTATTCTGAATCAATACAAAATTGTCACAAAATAACAGTAAATTGTTGCCTACAGTGTCTGCTGCTGCCTGGAGTTGCTGCTGTTGCTTCTTAACTCCTTGTGCATATTTGATTTAAAAACTATACAGTAGGTAGATCAAGAAGCAAAAACAATATAAGAAACTTGTACCTGTAGTCAATATAAAAGCTACATTAATCATATGAAAAAAAGGGGGGAAAAAATAGAAAGTGGAAAGAAGATTAACCAAACATTTGCAGCAACCCTCTGTTGATACAGTCAGCTAAGAAAGCCCCCTGTGTTACCCTCTTTGTTTTGCAAACTGAGACCTAAATATGAGAAGACTTGAAAGCATTCTTAAGCAGATAACAAGATAAAATACGGGAAGCATAGACTACAAAATAAATTTCGGGATCAGAAACCATCATCTCCCACTTTGTATCTTCCTCCACAAAAATATTTTCAAAATAGAACAGCATACCGATGAAAATATTACCCAAAACCTTGACAAATAAGGATTCCAAACCATGAAAACATGGTCTGTTTGTTCAAGATTTTGTTTTTTAATTGTCTGAAACAATATCCTGAGTTGGCCTTTGTTTATAGTGTTTTTTGGAAACACTATTCAGAATACTGATACCCTCCCTCACTGTGTCAGCCATCAGAACACATATGAAGCATCTCAATGCACAACCCCACAAATGTAACCATATGCATCAGATTATACTAGATGCTGCCCAAAACCATGAAAACAACATAATGCCAAAAAAAACCAACCTAGTCGCAGTCTCAGATTCATCAAATCAATGATAAAAACTCCATACTATAGCTGCATTTTTTACAATGCCACGCCTACTAGTTCAAAGCACAATGCCAACCCCCCCCCCCCCCCCCCCCCCCTTGTTTTCAAAAAAGACTTTTGATTTCAGCATTCTTCATTGACATAATGGATTCGTTCTCACTTCACATAATTCTAAACATCAACCACAGATCAGCTTAAGGACTATTACCCATCATTTCCATGGTTATTCACACATATAGTTCATATTTTGGATATCTGTCTGTTTCTTGTGGGGGGGGGGGGGGGGGGGGGGGGGGGGTTTGGACACCATTCAACATTGAGTAAGAACCTTTCATCATTGACTATAACGACATCATCTTCGTTAGGTTTAAAAACACATTCAAGGCCAGTCCAAGGACGAAAACTCAAAATTCATCACTTGAATCAGTATTCTGAATAGTGTTTTCAAAAAAATGCTTAAAACAAAAGCCAACTCAGAATATTATTTTAGGCATTTAAAAAAAAAAGAACTGGAACAAACAGACCATCAGTAATTATATCAAATTGTTTCAATGTGGGATTGTCTCCATACTATTAGGCATTAGCTACTTGTTGACAGTTACGAAAAATTGAAAGACCACCATCTGTCATAAAAATGGGATGCCTACCATCAAAGTTGTTTAAAAGCCATCTGCTCAGCAAGTTTTATGGATGTCCCTAATGGGTAACAGAGCAAACTTGAAAGATATTTTGAACTTCAATGACTTGGAAGGTTCAAGTAGAGGGACACTATAAAGGATACATACACATAGCTTCCATCAGAAAAGTTCCAAGTCGATGACCTCAATATTGATGCAAGATGCAGTAATGCAAGTACAGACACAGTCAGTTTCCCATTTGGCCCTAAATCCACTATATCTACCTATTCTTGCGGAAAATTACAATCACAACATCAATTGGCGACATTAGTATAAGATTTGTACACTATGATCATAGGTTCTCTCTTCAAATATAAGCTCCTCGGCAATTACCCCTTCTCTTGACTATGATAACAAACTTCACAAAATATATTTTTCACTACAATCATGGTTCTCTCTTTAAAGTGCCAAATTCTCTCCAGTTAGGCTCTCTCTCACACTTACACAACCATGAAAACAAGCAAGCACTTTACAGAAATATAAGTCTGAAGGGAAAGCATGTGAAAGAGCTTCAAAAGTAATCAGTATAAGCAATGCAACAACAGCTACCGTGGTGAAACTAGCAGGATCTGGCAACTAACAACAACTCCCAGAAACACAGGTGGACTCCAACACACATCAACAACATCTCAACTCCAGACATCCAGCTGAGAAACAGAACACTGAATACAGATATCGGGTAAGCACTTATAACCTCTAAAAAAAAATATGCAGATAAATTCTAACAAGAAGATCAAATGATCCTGCAGTTTAGTCAATGCAAATCACATCTGAAAAATAGAAGGCAAGATAAGATCAAAATAATTAAAAAGATTATGAATGCCTGAAACAATGTTGAATATATGAGAGAGTAAACAAGATTATCAATCTTAGAAAACTTAAGAATATCTCTTTTACTAGAAGGAATGATTTCAGGCAAAAAATATATGAGATAAAGAAAATCTTCAATGAGTTTATCAATAGTCTGGAACGTTTAGAAAAATCATATTGTTTCTTTCTTTCGTCCAAACAATCAATTCAAAATCATCATATAGATAGATCCGATGAAATCCTTAAATAAGGTTCAATTCTTCTTTTTCACACCAGGTATTCATAGTTCCAGGCTTTGCCTTGAACATTCCATGCTCCTTTTCAGATATACCACAAATGTTGAATCAAATGACAATGAATTGCAACTTCATCATGAGTATTACAAAAAATGTATTTTTGACCAAATGCCAAATTCTTCTTATTTCAAACTGTCCCCACAGTGAGTAATTAAACTTATTGTGAACATTAAGTCATACCATAATTCTAGCTCTCAAAGAAGCTATTTTTCATGGTTTGGGGAGCATTTGATATACATCAAGTCATACCATAGTTCTAGGGTTTTTTTCCCCCTGATTGTTCAAAATATTTGTCGTAGGCTCAGATTGTTCAAATCAATGATAAAAACTCCACACTATGGCTGCATTTTTTACAATGCCACGCCTACTAGCACTAAGTAGAATGTTCACCCCCCCCCCCCCCCCCCACATCCCCTTCCTACATTGTCGTAAACAATATTTGAATTCATCATCATTGTTTGACACAATGGATTCATTCTTACTTAACCTTTCATTCCAAACATCAACCACAGATCAGTCTTAAAGGGTATTGTACATCATTTCAGTGGTTGTTCAATCATATACCCCAATCTCAATATCCGAACCTAGTCGATACAACCAAGCAGAAAGTGGCAGTTGGGTGGGGCAGGGACACATTCCACATTGAATGAAAACCTATCATCATTGCCTATTACGACATCATCTTTGTTAGGTTTTAAAAAGCTGTATTTCAAATCACTTACTGCTACCGATGATTCCATCCTCTTTTTCTTACCAATCATGTGCACAACAGAGGAAGAAGTATCCATAACAGAGGATGCACTTGCAGTAGTAACTCACTATAACAAAAAGATAGAAATCAAATTGAGAAAATCCCATATCAAGTTCATTCAATTTAATACTACGACTATATGTAACGATATTTACGGAATCACAAATTAACATATTGAGAGATGGTAGATTGCCACAAGCTCTAGTTATGAAAAAAGAAAACAAGGTATAATACTACTAGCAAATCTATTTTAGGAAAAAATAATACTAAATTTAAATTAAATTAAATAAGCAAGGTTTCACCGTCAAGCCGTCATAGTACAATAGACCTCAAGCAAATACGGAAATAATCATTAAAAATTGTCTACAACATGATTTGTTTATCCCATTAGGCCGAATGGGATGACTACAGATTGGCATAAAATTGCACCGCCAGCTCCTGCTGTTCTGGGGGCATACGAAGAAAACCATGACAAATGTGAGGATGCTGAAATAGGTAGTGTACTGCTTTGAAAGCTACAGTGGGATCAAGCCCTGTCATCGTATTTATTATATCTTGGCATTGATCCTATTCAGCCAAAGCAGGGTTAATGGAGACATTACTATCAACCTCATTTTTATTCTTCAACTTGCTTCTTTTGACTGCTTGAGTTTCCATACAGGAATCAAGATATTCTTTCACCATTGACATAGCTGATCCCCGGCCACTTGATGCACCAGATTTTCTCTTACGTGATCCCGACCCCGAACCCATTGGCACATCATCATCCTCATCAATCACATTTACGTGTGATTGATGAGAGTGGCCAAACTCATAGTTCATCCTCCGCGCCTCCTCATCCTCGAACCCCCTTTGTGTGGAAGCCCTTGCCACATTGCCCTGGGCTACAGAATCTTCCATTATTTTTGTCAAAGCATCAAAATGTGCCAACCCCTTATGTTGGTATTTTTTTGCAGCAGGATGTATCTATTCATAGAATTTGTTGTTACTATGCAAGTATTAGAGTCAAGATGAAGTATAATAAAAAGGATTTACAAACAAAAATCAAACTTTGAGATTATATATATTAACCTTAAGATATTGTTCCCAAACTGGTAACTCGCAAGTAACGGTTTCGTTGACTTCATCCCAACCAAAACCGCTCTGTTTCTTCATATCAGAAAACACCTTCCATTCTGATTTAAGTCGGTTATATTTTGACTTCAATTGTGGTACCGTGAATGAACGGCCACACGCAAGTTGTATTTGTACAGCAAAATTACTCCAAATTTTTGTGTCGAATGTGTTACTTTTTAGGCAATCACTGTCAACTGCAGCCTCCATAAGGTTGACAAAACAATGCACAATATGGGGAGGCCACTTTCCATAATCCTCCTCTACTGCCTTCTCCTTCCCCCTACCCATGCTACTCATCTATATTGAAGAAATACCGATAAAAATTTAAAAAAAAATGCCAAATTCCTTCAATTAGTCCTTGTGATCGGATAACCGTAGGTTGCAAGGAGCCACCAGTTAAACAAAAAATAGGTAACAGAGAATTCGGCAAAAGATGCAGTTTGGACCGCATATCAGAAAAAATTTTTGGTCCAAAAGCGTATTAAAAATTGGCAAAAATTCGTACAGAAAAACAACCAAATAAAGTGCACCACGGATCATACCTTTGATTGGAATTGAACAAGGAAGAAATTGTCAGCAAAGGATTCGACCTTGAGTAGCTTTTTGATTCGATTTGCCCTTCGTTCCCTAGCTCTTCTCCTGTATGCAGCACGGATAGTGCAAACCATTAAACCCTCAACCGAAACCCCTCAACCCCTCACCAAATCGACAGAAAAAGAGAGTGGTATTGAAGTCGCCAGCGAGAGAGAATCAGACGTTTGGGGTCGATTTCACATTAGAATCATTCCAAAAACGTTGATTTGGGGGGGGAGATCAGATATGTTCTGAAAAAGAAGGGAGGAAGAAGAGAGGCAGGAAGGAGGGCGGTGACTGGCCGGTGGTGTTGTGGTCGACGCTGTTGTCGACGGAGGGAGAGAAAGAGGAGCACCGGGGTGCCGCGATTGGGACGACGCGAGGAATGCAGGGAGATGTTTTGAATACCAATGGCGGAGGTTCGATGGTGGTTGAGGACGAGGGCACCGGGGCTGCGGTCGAGGAGGCGAGCGGGAGGAAGGTGAGGGGTCGAGGGTTGTTCTGTTGGGTTCTTTGTTTGGGTTCCACAGTGAAGGGGAAGAGTTGAAGAAGATGAAGGGGTTTGCGGCTGTTGGTGAAACAAGGAGAAAGGGGAAGACGGAAAATTGATTATGGGAGAGAGAGAGTTGAGAAGTGAGAGAGGAGAGTAAAGGAGTTTCTGAAAAGAGGGGGTAGTAGTATTCTGAATAGTGTTTCCAAAAAACACTTAAAACAAACACCAACTCAGGATATTATTTCAGAAAATTAAAAAAAAAACTAAAACAAACAGACCCTAATAGTGTTTCAGAAATTCATAACTCAAAACTGATTTGAAAACATAAAACACGTTCAGCCAGGAATCAGGAAAACGAATTCAAAGTCAAGAAAACAGCATCGAAACTCATCAAATAAATCCATGAAAAATCTGGGGTATTCCCCTATATGTCTAGAATCAAAATATAAAGTTTCATAATATTCCAGTAAGATTAGTTTAGCCAACAAAAATAAAAAAATATCAAGAAACAGTAGTTTGGCAAATCTGGATGGCCCTCGGGCTGACCATTGGCCAATTTTTAAATATTTTTTAGAATTTTTTCAAATTGGGTTTGTGTAATTACTAAAATACCCCCCCCCCCAACAGATCTATGCCATCTAGTTTTTTTTTTGGGGGGGGGGGGGTATTTTAGGAAATTCAAAAAAATACATATTCTATATATACAACCTCGTTTCATTCAATTCTCTTCACAAATTCACTCAACTCTCTCAAAAAATCAACAACATTCAACTACTCTCTTGCAAGGATCAATATCAACAACATCCAACAACATCAACAGCAACACTACAAGCTCTCAACTCTCTATACCTTTATTCTTCAGTCTACTGTCTACACTCATACGGTATTTTTGTATTTGTATAATTTTTAGAATTAGCATTGTTGTTTGTTCTCATTTATTTCTCTTAATTAAATTGGATTTTGTTGTACTTCTTCTTCTTCTTCTTTTTTAGGTTAAGTAGAAGTACACAACAATAATCCAATGCCTTTTCTTCAATCTAAATAGAGGTCATCTCGATCTCTAAATACAAATGTTTCCCTCATATTGTAATTTGATAAAATTTGTATGAAGTGTTACTAATATATTTGATTATATATTAAACTTTGCAATTCATAAAAACAATTTAATTTATGAATATATCTTTTATCCATATGTTCTTGACAATTGTACGTGAACAATTTCCCTTTTCCTTTATCTTTGTAAATAATTTTTAAAAAATTTGAAATCTGGCCCGGCCCGCTACGAACCAGCCCAGCTTCTGAGGTAGAGGCCAGGTCGGGGCCCCTCCTTTCCTCCCATGGCCCGACACGGCCTGCCCGCGATTCCACCCAGCCCGGTCCGCCAAAGCCCGAGCCAGGGTCCAACCCATCGGGTTTCGACCCAGCCTGACTTGGTAGGCCCGAATGTCATCCCTACCCACACATATGTATGTACTAACTCTAGCTTACCAAGCTTCTTCTCACACCTACCCAACTGAATGCTAATTGTCTTTTGTTTGCCCATGACACAATTCTCACAAAAATCTATCTTAACTTTCTTCAGCTCTGGTAGAAGATCTCTAGAACAAAGTTGATTGACACATTTTTCACCTAGGTGTCCCAACCTGACATGCCATAAGAATAAAGGTGAATAACCTGTTGATGCAATGATCACCTGAATCACATCCTGTGAACTGATATAACGTGCCAACACGTTTTCTTTCTGCTACTAACCTTGCACCAGTAGTAATCTTCCACTCTCCAAATCCAAATATTGTCACAAGCCCTTCTTTGTCAAACCTACTGATTGAGATCAAGTTCTTCCTCAAGCCTGAAATGTGTCTCGGGTCATGGAAAACTAGTAGCCCACCATTGCGAGCTTTCACTGTGATAGTTCATTTTCTTACAACTGGGCAGCTTTGCTCATTTCTAACTATGACTAAACTTCACTTGTCCTATAAATCTCAAAAGCATCCATCATCCATCATGGGTGTACAATGATAAGAAGCACGTGAATCTATAAACCAATTATCTTGCATAACATCAACTTCACCAGATAAATACAAATTATCTAAAAGAGTTTTGTTGCTTACAATATTGGCTCCTTGTGACATACATTCAGGGACGGCCCCCACCTTGAGGCAGGTGGGGCGACCGCCTCAGGCCCCTAAATTTTTTGCAATTTTAGGGGACCCTAAATTTGTATTCCCCTTGTAAATATAGGCACATTTTTTGCGCGTAAAAAAATATATTGTATTAGGGGGCCCAAAAAATAATTATTTGGGCCTTTCGCCTCGGGCTCCTGTGAACTCAGGTCCAGCCCTGCCCACATTATTGTCTCTTGGTCTCTTCTGTGTCCTGGCTTATGACAGTGACAACACTCTCCTCTATGATTTCTTGCTCTTGACTTGGACCTGTAATTCCTGCTTTTCGACCCCCCCTCTATAAGTGCTTCTCGCATGGTTCTCAGTTGCTAACGTGGAGTTAGAAAATGACGAAAATTCTCCATTTCTTTCTCTTCTCACCTCCTCATTCATGATGCTGCTTATAACATCCTTTAAAGTAGTCGCATCAGTCATAGTACTGGTGATAGTCTGTTCTAGTGGACCGATACTGTGAGGAAGACTAGATAGCAATAACCGTGCATGTACATGTTCCACGAACTTCAACCTTGTCGATTCTAACTGATTGTAGACCATTCATAAATTGTTCACATGCTGCGCCACTGAATCCCTCTCTGAACACTTCATGTTCACCAATTTCTTCAAGTGAATGATCTGGCTCGATGTGGATGGTTTCTCAAACATAGCTGTTATGATATATATTGCCTTGTTTGCAGTCTTTCCTTCTCAATGTGGAATAACGTCTTCCTACTAATCGGCATCTGAATTTGCCCAAGTTCCTTCTGATCTAAACGGTTCCAAGCCGCCAATGCAACTACATCTATTTCGAATCATTCCGACTTTATGCCAAACACGGGATTATCTAGATCTTCGTGTCAAAGATACACAATCATTTGCATCTTCCACATTGTGAACTTTGTTTCTTCAAATCTCTCAATTTTATTTTTGTCTCCCATCTCTGCAAACCAACATGGTGCTCTGATACGACTATGTTGGGTCTAATGCGGAATACCTCTAACCGAGATGCAAACAAAAGAAACTAATTAAAGAAACGATAACAAACAAACCAACCAAGCACATAAGAACACACAAGAATTTTTCGAGGTTCACTCAAGGTAATGGCTACTTCCCCGCGCACATGCACTCCTGCAATTTCCACTAGAAATAATAAAGAGAAATAGGTTACAATCACTCAAGAACTCACCACTAAAGTGTAAGGTTTATCTTCTTCTCTTTCTCCCAAGAACCGCTATTATATCTCTATTTCTCACTTAAAATAATCTGGAATTACTCTCACTTAACCCTAATAATCGTACATCATACATATATATATAGGATTACAAAAGATTAGATCTCAACAGTAAATGATCAGCACCATCACGGTCGAATGATAGAAGAGACGGTCATACCCCGATCAAATAGAATTTGATTGATCAACTGCCCTCCTAGCAGTCGCCTGCTCCTTCCTTCTATTTGACGGTCGACTGCCCATACCGACAAATCGACTGTCAATTTCTTTGGCACTATGCTGCTACTGCTTGGTATCACTTCACTGTGCTTCTCTCGTCTTCTTCAAGTCTTCTTCAAGTCTTCTTCAAATCCTTGTATATCGTGTATAAGATCCACAAATACCAACAAGATTATCTTGAATTGCTTGGAAAGAGCACAACATCAAGAAGGAATAACCAAAGAATCATTGACCATCTTTCAGATTATTGAACTGCGATAATCGTATTCTTTTCACATCAACACAAAGTTGTGCACCAAATAATTGGGAAAATGTGATAGAATAATGGGTTTATAGGATGCCCTATGAGCACAGGTTTATGACCCTCAAAAATACTACTTTCCCCTGTGCACGCTTAAGGATCGTCCAGTAAGCAGAAAATATAAAAGCATCAGCAACGGCCAGAAGTTTGTTCAATAAATAAAAAATCTAAGCAAAACCAGCTATTAAGAAGCAGCGGAAACAATTCAGATTATCTGCAGAATAACAAGAAAAATTCTATATTTTGTTACACATGACGTACACAACAACATGAGCACTGCTCAATCCATTCTAATCTGAATCCAGATTGCAGAGACAAGATGTCACTTCATAACACCAATAGACTTCTAAATACAAATTTTAGCAGACTTGCATAACAAGAACAAGGGTCTGCTGAAGAAAGCTCCTAAAAAGTCGGGGTTTTATGGAAATCTACAATGACCTGCTATAGTTTCTGATAATCATAAGAGCCTTGCATAACATGAACCACACCTACCGAGAATAGCAATGTATCTTCTGATGGAAACACAGAATGATCTGAACTAATTCTAGATGAATCCAAGCTGCTCCAGAGAAAATCACAGATGAATCCAATCAAACACGAGCCATCTGCAAACAATTAAACATACATAAAGAATAAAGAAGTTGCTCTAGAAATTAACTATGAGATCAACTGCAAGCAAGATCACAGGAGAAAAAAAGATGGTGATATATAAGTATCTTAATAGCTGTGTATATATTGCATATATCCACCCTGTGCCCCTTCATTTATGACAATAGTAAGGAAAAAACATTCACACAATGTAATATAATTTTAAATAAATAATATGTACCAACTCTTTTTTTTTTAATGTTAAGCAAAAATAGAACCCAAAAAAAAACGATCCATGCATAGTGTGTAAGACTAAAGAAGAGCCGCTAAAATGTATATCTCAATTCTATTAGTTGATGTCATAGCAATTGTTAAGTTGAGTGTGAAATCAATATAAGAAATGTAATTCTGCCAACCATAACTAGAACAAATACCTCTTAGAATATCGATCTAACTAGTGCATGATTAAACTCGATCAGAACTGTTTACATGGCCATTCCCACACACTGCAAATATATGAGCAGATAAACGCGTCAGTATCAACAACAAAAAATCCAGATGATAACACTACATCAATTTCATATTTCAACACTTCAATGTTCTCTCCATTTTCATATATGATGATGCACACTAGAAAAATGGCATTATGACTACACCACGTGTTCCTCAATCTATAGAGTTAACATGTGTGAGTAAGAGAAGGGAAGAGGGGACGAGTGTGTGTGTGTTGTTTGGTCAATCAAATTACATGTCTCCATATATCCAGATCCTGCTTAATTTATAATGCCTGGAAACATGTCTAAATTGAACATTAGGCTTACCACAGCTAATCCACAAAAACCTCGAATGATTTTTTAGGTGTATTTCTTGCATCTAGAAGTTTACGAATAAACATGAGTGAAGGATTATTAATTGTCTGCCATACATTAGGCGACCCTGACAACATAACCCAAATCTAAGTCTGAACCTTGTAATCAAACAAAGGACTCTTTAAATAATAGAATGAAACTAAACCTATAAGGGAAGATGAAGAATATGGTGTATGATAAGATATTCAAAACGAGTTAAACAATGGAAACGTCCTACAAAATGAAGCATAATCATTTAACCACAGAAAGACGGGCTCTGGAAAGTAAACTAACTGTGCAGACAATGCAAAACAATAATAATAAAATAATAAAAACTAACATCTTAGCTGCATTTCTGTTTTTTATTGTCAAAGATGCCGCCTCTGCAAAAGCCTTCGCAGCTTCAGCATCAGCTTCTGCAGCTTCTGCCACCCTCGTTGCCTCCTCAGCTTCAGCTATGGCTTCTTCTGCCTCTGCAAGAGAGTGTGCAGCAGCAGCTGCAGCCTCTTGTGGCGTCATACATCGCAACCGAGCTATGTAGGCATCAACTTGAGATTTATAAATATGTTTAATATCATCCCCATCCACTCTAGAAGGCTCCCTTTGCCTGCCTTCTGCGAGTAACACCTCAGAACTTCTTTAAAAGGCTGAACTTGGTGCTATTCTATATTTACGCTTCACCTGTATATAAAAAATATAATTACCAACTTTTATGCATAGAGATATCAACGGGCAAAGAAGAATTGGAATGGTCTCGATTAGTGTTAAGCCCGGCTTGATGCAATTTAAGATATAATCTATAATGCAAATGTTCCAAATTATCTTATCCTCATTAAGAGAATTCCAGATGAAGACTAAGAATAGGATTAAAGTCTTGCAAGCGACATAGAACACAAGAAATCAAACCTATAAATAAATTCCTCTATAATTAGCATTTTTTGTTTGCAGGGAAGATGAGTGCTCAAGTGGTGACGTGGTGTATGCATTAGGCAAACTTGTATGTTTGAAAACTGTTGGGAATGGAAGTGTTGTCAAGAGAAAGTGCTTTGAGCTTAAGTAGTAATGTCTTACTGCAAGCACAGCTATGCCCCACCCTTCACCTAAAACCCTATTGCAAAACCCTATGAAAATTTTCCTTTTTATTCAAAAGCATAACTCTTGAACAATGCCTATAAGTACACAATGGCTGCATGAATCAAATTTCCGAAATGGGCAATCCCAAGTCTTCCTAAAAAACTTGCTGACGGCACTAAGCATTGCACCTTACACTACCTTTATGGCAACCATTATGGGTCCTCAAGTCGAGATTTTGGTGGGAAGAGATCAAGAAGGCAATCATGGCTTACTGGCAGAAAAGAAAAAAGGAAGCGACAAACTTGAGGATGTAAAACAGCATCCACTGGCTAAGAGGGAGAGAGACAGAGGAGAATGGGATTTTTTGTTAGAGAGTCCAGGACAATTGGGTTTCGTGTATGGAGGTCAGAGATCAAGGGAATATAATTTTTATAGGGGAGGCACCAGATGATATTTGGGAAAACTCCTCCTTCGGAGAGAGAAATAAATTGTGCAAAGGCCAAAGGCACTTCTTCAGGCGTGACGGAGAAGGAGAACTCAACACTGGAGAAGTGCTTCAAGCCCAACATAATTTTATCCTACCATCATTCCTCCCAAAAAGGTGGCTATCATCCTACGTGAGTGCCGAAACCATTCTCTCCGAGGAACTCACACTACTTGACATAGCTGTTCCAGCTTACTGCAGTTATTTTCAATTCGCTCTCCAGCTTATGCCTACTGAATCCCATCTCTGCACTCAGTGAAACAAAGACCTACCCCGTAGTGAAGGAAGAAGCTCCTACCTGGCACACCTAACTGAATTAGACACATCAAAGTGCTCAAGTCAGGGACATGGAATACCATCCCTGATTTAATTCGTAACCAATCAGACAAGTCATCATTCAGAGAGAAAGGGGGACCATTTTGCAGTTCAGAGCTGCATAGAGAGATTAGAATTTTGGACATATATAGGCTCAGTTTGGAGGTGTGAACTAAATGTTGAGAACAAAAACTGTCACCGAAAAGGCATTACTAGAGATCTTTCTGAAGAATTAACGTCATTAATAAAAGGGCTAAAAGCACCTCATGTGGTATGCTGGAGAAACACCAGTTTGGGGCAAGTGTTTAGGCATCAGCAGACTTTTTTGATTTGACAAACTACCTATTTTAAGTCCAAAAATGCTCTTGGGATCTCCATAAGCATAACAAACATACCATCATCTGCAAAAAGTACAATCATGCTTGGAAGAATCACAAGTTGATCCATAATTCTCTCCTCCCCCCACCATCTTCATGAATGAAGGCATGCTCAATTTGTTTATTTTTCACTTTTTAAACTCTTTGGCATATCTCACAGTGAGAGCTTACTAAAGATTCACCTCAATGTTGGGGAAGGTGGTGTCTGCACTACAAGTCTTCTCAAGTTACCGTCGCACATCATTGTCCCGTATTCCTAGAAAATTGGGTGGTGAGTGAAAATCTACCACTCAAATAGTGGAGCACACTTGGTGCATGAGCGGTAATGTCCATAGGCATTACACCATCCAATTCCATTTTGATATGCTCTGCTGTGAAGTAGGTTGGGAATACAGATAACGATTTTAAGTTTAAAATGTTAGTAAACTTTTCTGAAATGTAATTAAATTACAGGGATCTAAAGCATCTGGAAATTTTTTTAACTTGCTACAAGTTTTAAGAGAAATATGGCATATCTAGAACATAATGTACTATTACAAGAACAATCAATCTCAATCCATCCACACATTTCAAGCCTCATCAAATGCTTTTATGGTTATACTAGAAGTATGACAAATGATCAATTCAAGCCCAAGACAAGTTATTTCCCCATTTAGGTTCACTACAGCCAGATGTCAAGAAACAACATTTTACCAACCAAAACTTCCAGGTATCAGGTGAGATGAAACTAAAAAAATGAGTTTTAATAAGGTGAAACCAAATAAATGTGTCGGAGAATATAAAACGAAACAAATCTGTCCAATATTCTGTTAAGTAGATTGTTAAGAGCTACCTTAATCAGTTTTCTGGCTTCAGTCATTCTTTTCAATTTTGTAGTCAATATTCGCATGAAATCTGGAGGAGACACATATTGCTCCTACATCAAAACAAATTTTCAATAAAATAATAAATAAAACAAGATCTTGCAGGAGAGTAGTAGAATAGCCATATCCAAGAAAAAATTTCTAAGTTAATATTATCAAAAGCAATACAAAAACAATGAGAAGTTCATCTGGAATAGAAAAGTAGAATTTTCTGACAGCGTAAGAAAAAAGTAATCATAACTTGACTCCATTACTAGAAACATGGTTGAAACAAAAACATGAATAGTAGGACGTAATGCGGTGATAACCGTGATATCAAGTTGTTTTTTTCTTCCTGCAATGCTAAGGGATGAAGAGGGTTCTTAAGATTTATCCTCTAATGGCTGGGTTAAATTATCAAGAGCCTTAAGAAATTGCACGGCCTTTTGTGTTTTTTGTTGTGTACTAATGTAGTTTGGCATGGAAATATGAGTCGATGTCCATCCCAAACACTTCTCCGGTCTCCTTGATATAATGAAAAGTGGGTATCTTAATCAGAAAGGTCTTTGATGCATTAATTTGGAAAAACCTTTCACTGAAATTGACCCAAAACTCATGCAAACTTACTGCAGTGGACACAATTTGTTATTTAGGTGCAACGAGAAACCTAAGGTCTGTATTTGATCATCTTGGGCCCCAGAGGGAAAGAGGAGGACAAAAAAAATATGTATCATGCACAACAGTCAAACAAAATTGTCATGTTTTAGCCTTATCTTAATATTATTATAGCAAGAGTTTGAAATGCAAAGCAAGGGACATGAGAGGGCTTGTCAAACCCCACAGGCCATAAAATTAACATGAAAGAAAAAGAAAAAGAAAAATGTCTCACTATCAACAATCAAAAAAAAAAAAAAAAAAAAAAAAACTATCACAAAGAGAACTGCATATATGTTATTAAGGAAATAATACATCAACACTATGTTAGATGTGAGATATTATATTAGTTCCATATCGAAATATGTATTAGTTTAGTCTTTGCTTCTTTCCTATATATATAGAGACAATGTATAGTTGAATCATCAATCAACTCAATAATCCAATAAAGTATTCCTTTCTATTTTTGAATCTAACATGGTATCATAGCATCTACTCCTATACTATTTTTCTCCTCGTCATCGAGGTAATCACTCCACTTCCCATCGCCGACATCCCTCTCCTCACCCCAATCACAAACCCTAATTCCTAATCTCAAATCCAATCAAAACCCTAATCTCCCCCTCTATCAAGTGTATCAAGTGTCAACAGTGGCCAACTAATATCTTAAATCCCTAATCCTAATATTTGTTTCATCTCCTTGCTACCTTCTCCGAGCACTCCACACCAAAACACCACCATCATCATTAGCCACCATCATTACCACTAATTTCTCTCCTAATCACCCTACGACCTTGTCATCATCACCACCCAATCCTTTCTCCTTTCCTGGTTCTAGCCAAACCCGATTCCGACAACTTCTTCCTCCACTTAACGCCAAACCCAACTCCAGATACCCCCGCACTTCCGTCACGGCAATCCCGCAACTCCCTCAACTCCCAAATCCAAATCTCAAAGTCATCCTGAAGTCGACTTTTTGACTTCATCCGACGTCGAACTCCATCCCAGATCCCGACTAAAGTCTCCAGCGCATCTCTAATCCCGAAGTCGAACTCCATCCCAACCTTCATATCTCGTCGTCTTCCCGACCTCCCGACCGGCAATGCCGCCACACACTCGACAACCTTCTTCATCTACATCTTCTCCGCCACACCGACCTCTTGCCTTCAGCCACCACCATCAGCAAGCCTTCACACGCCATCAACCTCCAGATCCAGGCCCCACATCACCATCAACCTCCAAATCCAACACCCGCGATGACTCCCTTCCACTCACTCCCAACAGCTATCAGCTATCAGCACTCTGACAACCCTTCCTGACCGCCGACCAACTCAGATAGCACCTCCTACGACCCTTCCTGACCTCTAACAACTCCGACCCAAATCCAAATCCTAATACAGTAATACCCAAAACACAAAACCCTAATTCCTAATACCCTATACCCAAAACCTTATGTTCAAAAGCCTAGTACCCATTCTGTTTTAAATAAATAAAAAATTTAAAAAAAACTCAAACCCGAACCCGAACTCAAACCCGTAAACCAAACCAAACCCAAACCCAAACTCTAACCCTAACCCTACCCTCTTCCTACAACCCGATTCTTGAAACCCTACCCGATAACCTGAAACCCACAGTCCCAAACTCATACCCGATACTCCTTACTCGAAACTCGCACCCAAAACCCGACCTACTTCCTATTTTCTTGTTTCCAAAAAAAAAACAAATCAAATCCCAACACAATTCATCCTAACTCTCGTCTCCCTCCTCCCACCTTCAGTTGACGCCCTCCCACTTCCGCATCTAGATCTCAATACAAACTCGCACTGATTAATCCATCGTGAGTTTGAGAAGGGGAGATAACGACATCATCCCAGATCCCGACGTCCATCTCGTCTATCCAGGGCCATCCCGAACTACTACTTCCCGCTAAAGAACACAATTTCCCGCTTTTCACCGAAGAACACTCCTTATACTACTTCCCGCCGAAGAGTACTACTTCTACTACTTCCCAGATCTAAAAGTCGGATCGTCCTTACGTCATCGAGTGTCGTTCATGCACCATCGAGCGTCGTTCATGCGCCTCCGAGCATTGTCCCTGCGTCATTATTGAGCACCGTCCTTACATCACCATATGTCGTCACCAAGCGTCGTCCCTGCATCACCGTGCGTCGTCCCTAGTACATGAACATCGTCGATATTCCAAACTCATATTGTTTGAACTAGGAGTGGCAAGACCGTCCAGGTCCGGTCAGGCTTGAGCTAGGCCCGGACCGACTCTAACCCGAGCCAACCCAGCCTATAACCCCCCCTCCACAAAAAAAACCCGGTCTTGACCGAGCCCCACCTTAGCCATCGAAAAACCGTGGCGGCACAGCCCGCATCGAACCGAGACCGGTTTGAACTGGGCCGGGCCGAACCAGCGGGCCGACCGTTAGGGGGGTTCTAATAAATATTGGATTTATATGATTACCAAACTACCTCCCAATGGATATTTACTAGCTAGTTTTGGGGGGTATTTTGGGAAACCAGAAAATATACATAATCTATACCTCATTTCATTCATTTCTTTTTACAAATTCACCCAACTCTCTCAAATCTCTCTCAACTCTCTTAACAAATTGTGGAATCAACAACTTTCTCAACTCACTCAAGACTCGAATGCTCTCCATCTTGCAAGAACAAGCTCTCAACTCTTACTCTCATTCTTCAATCTACACTCATACGGTATTTTTGTATTTGTTTAATTTTTAGAAATAGCATTGTTCTCATCTCTTTCTGTTAATTAGATTTTGGTAGTTAATATATTACTAGTTCATAATTTATTATTTGTGTTTTTTTGAACTCTTCTTCATACACTAGTTCATCACTAAATTGTTGTTGTTTTATTGAACTCTGTTATTCTTTTTTAGATTATGTTCATTAACATACACTAGTTTATAATTTGTTCTTTGTGTTATTTTAAAGTTTAAACACACTTTACTTGTTTTGCATTATTTTGTTAACATACACTAGTTCATAATTTATTGTAAACATTTTTTTAACTCTCTTCTTATTTTTATATTCTATTTGTCTAAACATGCATACACTAGTTCTTAATTAGATGGCATCTAACCTATCACGCGGTAGACATAGTAGCCAAGAGCACCTCATCTCATTGCATTCCTTCCATTCCACAAACAGATAGTGAAGAAACATTTAGAAATTTTGATAGTATTCCCGATTTTCATGACGCCCATACACACGGAAGATGTAATAATAGAAGACAAAGATTCACAAGACACGAACAAACCCCTTCTCAATCCCGTAAAACAAGAAGACCCACTTCCGATGTACACAAATATTTTTCTTTTGTCCCTTCTCAAAACGATCCGAGTGTGGGACAGAAAATTTGAAACAAATGTAAAACATCATATAAATTTAAATTAGGTACGGGAACGGGTACACATAAGCGTCACTTAGATAAATGTCGCCTCGAATTATCACAAGATACGCTTACACAACAAAAGATAAACCCTAGGACCGGTCATGTAGATAGTCAAAGTTACGATCACGCTACCATTCGTAGGAAAATGGCTATATTAGTAATTAAGGATGAATTACTTTGTTCCTATGCGGAAAGTAGAAATTTAGAAAGTTTTAACCAAACCGCATTAAATTCCCATTATAAAAGAATTGCTAGGAATGTGGTTAAGGGAGAGTGTAAATTAGTCTACAAAGAGGATAAGGATATGTTAGTCGCAACACAAACATCACTAAATTGTAGAGTTTCTTTGACATCGGATGGTTGGGTAGGAGTTAATGACGTACCAATGATGTGTGTAACATGTCATTTGATAGATTCTGATTGGTTACTCCAAAAGATGATTATTTCTTTCGGATTTATTAAGTACCCACATAAGCGTGAGATAATTGTGACACACATCATGGATGCATGTAATAAATTTGGTATTCATGATAAAGTTTTTGCTACTGGTTTTGATAACGCCTCTAATAATACTAAGGCAATTCCTAGTTTAAAAAATACTTTAAATCCTATAGATACTGATATTTTTCATGTTAGGTGTGTGTCATATTTTAAATCTATGTACAAGACGCACTAAAATACGAACACGATAAATTTAGTGCAATGAGAGGTTATGTTAATTTTATTACTTTGAGCGGTCCAACATATTAAGTTTTTCATGATTGGTGTCAACTAGAAAAATTTTATTTAAACGTTTTCCTAAATATGTTAGACATCGTTGAAATTTAACATATGATTTCTTAGATGTAGTTCTTCATTATAGACAATGTTTAATTGTTTAAAAGAATTTTGCGTTGCAATGGGTATGCAAGAATGCAAGATTGTAGAATAGATGATGATTTTTGATTTTTTTGCGATAGTTTGTTAAAAAAAAAATAGAACCTTTTAATGATAAAAATTTGTAATTTTAGAAAACATATTCGTCTACTTCTTGTGGTATTTTACTAACAATTGTTACTATGATGACCATTATTAAATATTTGATAAGCGACCCTTTATTGGGACAATGGTTTATGCCGTTTATCTAAACTTTATGAAATATTTTCATCCTCTTCCTATGTTATATTGTGTTGCTAGTGTAATGAATCTCGTAATTAAGTTAGAGGATACAACGAATTTAATTGAGATTTTTTATTCATATGCTCCACACGAAAAACTACAAGACTATGATCATGTTTTTTTACTACACAATTTAAGCATGTTTTGAATAATTTGTATGATAGTTACGATAGGCTTTACACATCTAATACTACACAATCACAAAATGTTAGTTCTTCTTCTTCTTCCATATCAAAGGGAAAGTGTCTTGCATTTTCAACTAGTGGTGCTTTAAATCTTATTAAATCAAAAAACCAAGAACAAATGCACCAAATGAGTTGAACCGGTATAATGACAACCTCCCACTGATGATATAGTCGATGTGTTATTTTTTTGGAAAAATAATGAAACTACTTTTCCTATTCATTTTTCGTATGGCTAAAAATTTGTCGACACCCCCGGTGTCAACTGTTGCATCGAAAAATGCTTTTCTCGCTTGGTGGCAAGATAATGAACCCGAAAAGGAATCACTTGCTTTCGAAGAATTTGGATATGCTAGTATGCGGGGAAGATTGGATGAAAGGAGAAGAGAGGACCCAAGATTTACTTCAAGCAACACAAAACGGATCAAGTAGCGACGAATGAAGAATGAAAATTGAAGATTGACTTGATTCACTAGATTCAAAAAAAAAAATTGAAAATTTTAAGGCAATGAGATTCTACATTTAGGTTAAGTAAAAATACACGACAGTCGTCCAATGTCTTCTCTTCAATCTAAATATAGGTCATCTCGAACTCTAAATTCTATACTTCCCCTCAACTTGTAATTTCAAATTCAATCACTTTGTATGAAATGTTACTTTTCCATTTGATTATATTTGAAAATTTGTAATTCATTGAAACAATTTAATAATGAATCTTTTCCTTTAATTTATATGTTCTTACAATTGTTGTCTAAATTCAATCACCTAAAATGTTTGCATTTATTCTACTCTATTCTACTCCATTCAACAACAATAACAACAACAACAAAAAACCAACACAAAAAACGTGTACCTGCAAAGGCCCGGCTCGGTCCCTAAGCCAGGGGCCTAGGGTCGGGTCCAGGCCCCCCTCCCCCTCCCTAGCCCAGCCCGGCCCGCCTAAGGAGGTGGCCCGGCCCACCAAAGCCCGGGCCCAGTTCTGGCCCGGTAGGCCCTGATGCCACCCCTAGCTTGAACCAACTTGAGTTTGAGAGGGGATTTTAGATGTGAGATAACATATTAGTCTCATATCGGAATATGTATTAGTTTAGTCTTTGCTTCTCTCCTATATATAGAAGACATTGTACTCAATTGAATCATCAATCAACCCAATAATCCAATAAAGTATTCTTTTCTATCTCTGAATCTAACACCTACCATATTGTATATAAGAATGGAATATTCCAAAACGATTACATCTATCAAATTTCCCTATCATAATTATAAATATATATATATATATATATATATATATATATATATATATATATATATATGGAGAGAGAAATCTTCGGTTGCTCACTACTTGGGTGAGCACTCACGAAATAGAGCACCTATGAAAAATCTGAACCGCTCATATTTTTCTATATGCCTAAGATAGTCTAACAATTAAAAATCAATTAATTTGAAACTTGATTTTTTTATTGTTAGGCTATCTTAGGCATATAGAACAATATGAGCGGTTTGGATTTTTCATTGGGTCTTTATTTCATGAGTGGGGAGTGCTCACTAAAAGTAGTGAGCAACCAAAGGGGACTATATATATATATATATATATATATTCATTAAAAAAACTTGATAAACATAGAAACCATGGTATTGTAGTATACTCATATAATTAATTTATCCATTGGGGATCCCTGTTCTTTATCTATGAAAATTGTTTCCCTTCATTCTCTCCCATCCCCTAAATTTCCAAAATCTTCATTCCAAATATTTATCCATATAACTGACCAAAATTAAAAACTGACATGAAAAGATACGACATTCTGAATTATTAGCATATATGAGTTATTTTGATCTTTTACTATTAAACTCAGAAGTAAAATAGTTACCTACAATATTTCCAGCAGATTAAGTACATCCCGCACAATATTAGCTTAAAAGGTACATCCCGCATAAATTTAACTAAAGTTTTCATCAAATTTATTGTCTCAGAGAAGAGCATGAAGATAGATTCTTAAAGGATAGCAAACAAAAAATCCCAAAAAAAAATTAGTTCTTATCTCAAAAAAAATTGTCTTATTTGACCGAAAACATTTTCAGGAATAATGGAGAGAAATTCTATTTTGTTAAATAATAAAAACAAGAAGAAAACGAAAATGAGCATGATGGTGTCACCAAAAAAGAAATCCTGTACAAAAAGCATGGACGAATAACATATGAGTATATACCATTTAAATTTTATAGATAATTTAGCTACAAATTTAATTGGCATGTAGAACAATATTACTGAAAATATAAATATGTAAATAAAAAGGCGAATCATCACATTGTAGGATTATCCTGCTGCTTTAATAATCAGAGAAGAAATGTATATGTTCAACATTTGATATACCTGCAAAATATTAACTATCGTAACTAAGGCTTCTTTCATCTGCATCCTAGCAGTCACCATTTTCCCTAAAACAGAAGGTTGTTTATCATGAATTGGTCCTGAGACATGAGGTGATCAATTGAACAAATTTAGCAACTTCTAAACGTACAGAACCAACTTGTGAGTACAAAAACTATTTATGCATAGTTAATATCTCAAGTGACATTCAAATAAGTTCTCTAAAGCAGTTTTACTATTCAAGACCACAACCACCCATGTTGGCGCCCTACTTTAAGTTAAGGAAGCATTAGCCGAGTTCATTTATTAAAATCCACTATGTAAACTCTCATTATAGGTTGTTAATAGTTTGACAAGACTAAATTGCCTGCGCTAACAGGGCATCACCAACTGTAAAAGCAGCAACAAGAAGAAAGAAAGGAATAAACACATGATAACTATTTATGCACAGGTAATATCTCAACTAACACACAAATAAATGTGCTAAACAATTTCCGTATTCAAGATCCCAACCAACCATATTAAAGACCTGGATCAATTACGTTAAGTAAGTATCAGCCCAGTTCATTTATTGACAACCACGAAAATTACTGCTTTTGGTGGTTATTATTAATTTGAAGTTAATAAATTGCATGTGTTAATAGGACAAACCGACCACAAACAATCCAGTAAAAAGAAAGAAAGAAAGAAAAAAAAAAAAAAACAAACAAACAAAAGAGAGTGAACTCAATGGTACAATAGCACAGGATACAACACAGGAGTTTCCACAGTCAATCAGTTCTCACCTCTATATACATGGCAATAGCTGTCTTATTGGACCCAGTAGGCTCCTTCAAGTTAATTATAGCTTCGAATATAAGATTCTGTAGCCTGTATTCAAATAAAGGATCTGGCTAAGACATCAAAAATTAAGCCTAAGCAAACAAAAATAATAATTAGGTCCAATGTCAAGCAATAATACTAACATATTAACAGTTTAACACTAAAGCTAACATAAACATAAACTCACTGCATACTTGGAGGGTCATTTTTTTCAGAAAGATAAAGGAATACACTGAATGTATCATGCAGATAACTATGCAGTTAAATAGAAGTGGGTATAGTAAGATGAACTGTTTCAACCTGTAATAACTCATCAGGTTTCTGTTTTCACTAACTAATGTATTAACATGGTGATCTGCTCCAAGAAGTGAAAGGATTTGACAATAGAAAGAAGAAAAGATGTAGACAACAAAAATAACACAGTTACATGGGATTTCACAGATTAAATATGATTGAGGTAGAAAAATAGGCCGGATCCCTCAATGTAAAGCAGGCTTGGCAGAGCTTTGCAGAGCCAATTTCCATCCACATCTCAGCTTTAAATATGAAATTTTGGTTTTCTCATGGAATTTGTCCAATTAATATTATAGTTGAAATCAAGGGTTTCAGAAGAAATACAATAAAGATGTGATTACTTGCATTGTGAATGAGTTTCTAGCCCGGGATTGTGCTGGTGTGCCCTCTGGTTGACAAATTTTGAATTGATTTTATAACTAGAATTCACTAATTACATTGTTTACGTGTTTTCTAACATGAGTACATGACTGAAGAATAATTGTGTACATAGTAAGGTTAACTAGCACATTTACCAACTACTGCAGACACCCTTCCTCTAGCTTCTGTTCCCTGTTAATAGTTGGATGGTTTTGAGTTGTGATGTCTCTTTTTCGGTTTTTACCTCTTGTTTCTTCACATATTTATTCTTGTCTCCCTCATTCCTAACACCAACTTGCCACTTACGAAGATGTTACTTCATTCTGCTATCTCTTCTCTCTTATAAGCTTTTCAACTCATGTAGATGACCCAACTTTTTATAAAATAACAAATAGCTCACATGATCTTCATCCTTCTAGAGCAATGAGCAATCTACTTACTACACCTGCCAGTTTTCATAGTTTTCTATCTCCATGACAAGGATCATCCTAATTTTCTTTCTAAACCTCCCAAATTCCCACTGATCTGAACAATTACACCAACACACTATATAAACAATCAATTGTGAGTATAGGTAGCCAAGATGATCTAATCAATCGATCAATCTTGTGAAATATCCCTGTTACAGAACCAAAACTCCAAAGTGAAGGTTGAGGGATTTATATTCATATTCTAAGTTTCTAGCACTCATCTACAAGTTGATTGCCTGTTTTGTGAGCTGAAACAATGACTGCATCTAGTGAATTATTTCTTACAAGTCTGTTTTAAAGCTTATGTGCCAAGTGGAAATTGAATCTGGACGCTGCAATACCAGGCAAAAAGTCCCTACCACTACACCAAAACTCCGAAGTTGGGATGAGGGTTGATGGAATCCAATTTATGGTCTGACATGAAAACTTATGAATCAAAGTCGATACCAATTCAACTTTCATGAATAACCAGTTAAAATAAACCTAATTACTCAGCCAAAAAAAGCAACAAAACCTTCTAACAATGAATCAACAGATAAGTATGACAAGGTGTAAGATGTAAACTCCACTGAAATACCAATACCGATGATAGATCAAAGAGCATATGACCCCAAAAAATGCAAATATCAAATATTATATGATTGAATGCAAAATTAAGCACTAACTTTGCCTCTGATCTCTTTGGTGTACTGTTCGGAACAGCTTGGGTTGACACAGCAAAAGGCTTGGCATCAACAACATCATCAGAAAATTCATTAACAACAGTACTGAAGGCCATTGGGTTGTCATCAGAGTTATCAATATGTTGACTGCTATTGAATGCTACAGTAGGCTTGTTTCGAGAACCCCACCCATTTATGACATGCATGTTTCGCCATTTGTCCTGATGAATAGAAAAGGATCATGTTCATATATATAAAGTAATCAAAAGCATTTGCATCATCAAATCGTTGAAATCCTAATTGGTATAAGCTTGTTCAACATAATAACGCCTTCTTTCGGAAATAGCAAGGTAACTTACTAAGCAATTAATAGGTATAAACTTGTTCAGCATGTCAATTACGTATAATTTTCCATACCTTAAGATCGACATTCGATCGCAAATACAAGATTCCACTAAACTCTGGATCTTTCAATATTGTGCGCCATCTACCAGCCCCATGTTTATGAATTCCAGCCTTGAGTGCCAATTCTTCCTCTTCAGTCCATTTCTGCTTAGGAACACCCATTGCTATAACCTCGATGACCCCTATAAAGGTGTCAACCTATCGAACAACATTGGGAAACAATCCTCAAACAAATGGATGAAACAAACTGAACACTAACATAAACATAATAACAAAAAAGCAGCCAATTTAATGCTAGTGCAAATGCATTTCATCAGGGTCTTGGTAATGTAATTCTCTACATGAAATCTAACATATTTCCTCCTCTTCAAATGATTTCAGTGGTCTGGGAAAAAAATTAAAAGAAGCCAACAGGTCGGTAATTTATTAAGATTATAGTAAGCCCTTTAGTCCCCATAGTTTCTTACATATATACACAGAGCTCAAAAACAAGCAGAACATAGAAGAACACAAACTACCTCTCAAGCAGACTCATCTCTGATAGAAACTCTAGAAGCTCTTCATAGTTTCCTTATCCGCGAATTTGGTACTAAATAATAGAGGATTGACATCAAGTTGACAATCGTCAACCTTTTCATGGAGACTTGTGCTCACCACATTGAAGATATGTTTGAAAATGAAGTTGAGATATGAATTACGATAACTACATTTTTGTAAAGTTCATCTTATATTTGGGCTAATTGGTGCCTCTTTTTTTGGAGTTTACAGTGTAGTGTTATCTCAACTTCACATCTCTAAAAACTTACTTCCAAAATAACTATCGTTATCTTTCCAGTGCAGGTGGGTTGCTAATTGAAGTTTGCAAACCTCTACCTCCACGTAAAAAAATATTTTTGTTGCATATAGGCCTGTTTGGGAACAGAGCTATAATAACGAAAGGTTTTTGTTTTTATTTCATTTTATTTTATTTTATTTTATTGGCCGAACTAAAGAATGATCCTGGCCAAGTCAAATTAGGTCTTCGTGTATTTTAGATAACTCCAGTTATCTCAACTTTCAGGGAAAGATAATTGTAGGCTTTGTAGCTATCCCAAAATTATGATAACCGCAAGACTCCAGTTATCGTAACTTAACTACATTAGATGAACAAGCTCGAATCTTTATTAACAAAATAAACCCTTTTCACTGCTAAAAACACAGTTTAAATGAACTCATCACAATTAATCACCTCCAATATATTCGATCAGCCAATTCGCATTTATGACTACAAGTAGTCTACAACATCAAGTAAAGCATACACATAAATATAACAACAACAATTCCGAAACTTAGTCGAATTTCACTTCCCCAATCGTTCTATTCCCATTATCAAACTTCAGAATCATCGTTTCTAAAACACAAGAATGCAGCAAAATATGTATAACTTCATAAACAAGAACAAAAACAACCTAGAAACTGGAGCCAGGGTTTTTGATACTTAGGGCTGAGATTAAGAGATAGCGATTACCTTAAGCTTTGCTCTGAGAGAGAGGAGGAGGAGGAGGTCGATACGGATGTTCTGCGTTAGGGTTTCGATTGTGGAAGGAGAGTATGAGCCAAACAAGTTCGTCTCCTATTTTTAAAACAGGTGGTTTTTTTTAAGGAGGGGAAAATATTTTTTGGGAATTTGCCGATTATTTTAAAATAATTTATGTTTTTGGGCTTTTTCCCTGTTTTATCCTTGATATAATTAGTGGTTATATGGACTAGTAGTTTACACGTGCGATGCACGTTTTAATAAATATAGTTTTTTAAAATAAAATTTTATACGTAGTCTTGATTTGAACCTAGGATCTCCTTTATAATAGTTATGCACGTGTGTTGCACGGGTTGGTAGAATGACAAAACATTTACAAATGATACTAAGGCCTTCTCCCATTATAATATTAGAGATTAGAGATATGTTAGCTTAGTAGCTTACTGTGAATTAAACAGAAATATATTTTTTATATGCCACTTTTTGAAAATATTTGCACTTATAGGATAGTTGTCCAAGTATTTGCGTCTGTGGACTCAACAACTAAACTCGTCATTCCCAACGGAGAGTTTAGTTGTTTCATGCTCATCGTTGGGACACGGCGAGTTTATTACTAATTTTTTGAGAAACTCGTCATTCCCATTAGCGGGTTCAGTTCAAAAAATTTCAATGAAGACTCGTTGTTCCCATCGGCGATGACATTTATACTAGACTCGCTTCTTCTGGATTTCTTCCTCGAACTCCCATGTCGACTCATCCGGCGAGTGAGGGTTCCAAGAGACTCGTACAAGCTTGATGACCTTATTCTTCAGTACTTTCTCACGCCTGTCCAAGATAGATATTGGTTGAGCTTCACATGATAAGTTCGGACGTACAGATAACTCTGAGTAGTTGACATCTCTGATGTACTTCCTGAGTTGGGAAACAAGGAATACGTCATGAACTCCTAATAATACTGTTGGTAGCGCGAGTCTGTAAGCGACCTTGCCCACTTGTTCCACAATATCGAATAGACCGATGAATCAGGGACTAAGCTTGCCTCCGCCTCTGAAACAGATGATGCCCCTTGATGGTGATACTCCGAGGAACACGTGATCACCTGCCTCAAACTCCATCGGTCTTCAGTGAGTGTTAGCCCATCTCCTCTACCTGTCTTGAGCTGCCCTCATGTGTTTCCTGATCTAAGACAATGCGACCACCGACTTCGTAATCAACTCTGGTCCCAAAAGCTTCCTCTCATCGATGTCATCCCAACAGACTGGTGATCTACACTTACGACCATAGAGTGCCTCGAATGGTGCCGCCTTGAGACTTGCCTGGTAACTGTTATTGTACGAGAATTCAACCAAGTGCTGATGATCTTCCCAAGAACCTCCAAATTGAAGAACACAAGACCTCAACATGTCTTTCAGAGTCTGAATTGTTCTTTCAAACTGTCCATCTGTCTGTGGGTGAAATGTTGTACTATGATTCAACTTGCTTCCCAGACTTCTCTGAAGACTCTTCTAGAATTGGGACCTTGAACCTCGTATCTCTATCAGACATAATACTGACGGAAACTCCATGCAACCGTACAATCTCCTGTATGTACTTCTTGCCCAGAGTTTCTGTGGACTGGCCCACTTTGAAAGGTATGAAGTTGGCGCTCTTCGTCAAACGATCTACGATCACCCAAATGGCATTGTGACCCTTGGGACTCCCCGGAAGCGCCGTCAAGAAGTCCATGGTGATGTTCTCTCATTTCCACTTCGGGATTGGAAGAGGCTGCAACAGTCCAGCGGTCCTTTGATGTTCTGCTTTCACTTGCTGGCAAATCAGACACTGTGATACAAACTTCGCCACTGCTCTCTTCATGCTGTGCCACCAAAAATGTTGCCACAGATCTCTGTGCATATTTGTGCCTCCAGGATGAATGGAATAGGGTGAATGGTGGGCTTATGTGAGCAATTCCTGTCTGACTTCTCCCTTAGGTACACACAGTCGGGCTCCGGAGCGAAGTGATCCATCTGCATGAATAATCAAATCGGTTCTCAAGCCTGCCTCTACTTGACTTCTGAACTTCTGTAACTGCTCATCACCTGCCTGAGCTTCTTTGATCTGCTCGACCAACGAAGATTGAAACTGTAACATCATAAATTTTTGTGTTGAACCTGGAAAAATCACTTCCAAGTCTAGTCTCCTCATTTCTTCCAACAATATCTTCTTCTTAGTGAGAAACATAGTTGTTGGTCTCCTTCTCAGGGCATCTTGTATCGTGTTCACTTTACCCGGGTGATACTGTAGGTTAATGTCATAGTTTGCCATGAATTCCAGCCATCTCCTCTGCCTCATGTTTAACTCTTTCTGCGTGAATACATACTTGAGGCTCTTATGGTCAGTGAAGATTTCTACTCTATCCCCGAGCAAGTAGTGCCTCCATTGCTTCAAAGCAAAAATCACGGATGCGAGCTCTTGATCATAAGTAGGGTAGTTCTGATCGTGAGACATCAATTTTCTAGATGCATAAGCAACAACTTTGCCTTGCTGCATCAGTACCGCTCCCAACCCTTTACCAGACGCATCACAATAAACCACGAATCCTCCTGAACCATCCGGTACAGTTAACACAGGTGCAGATGTCAGTCGATCTTTAAACTCCTCGAAGGCCTGACCACACGCATCATCCCATATGAACTTCTGATCTTTCTTCGTCAGTTTCATCAGGTGTCCAACAATCCTTGATAAGTCCTTAACAAACTTCTGATAATAGCCTGCTAGTCCGAGAAAACTACGAACTTCTGACACTGACTTGGGTACTGGTCAATCCTTGGCAGCAACAACTTTCTCTGAATCTACTGAAACTCCAGCTCCTGAGATGATGTGGCCCAAAAAAGCAACACGATCCAGTCAGAACTTGCATTTACTTAGCTTCCCAAACAGGAAATTATCCCGCAAAGTCTATGGAGCGGTCCTCAGATGCTCAGCGTGCTCCTCCTTGTTCCGAGAATACACCGGGATGTCGTCGATGAATACTACTATGAACTTGTCCAAAAATGGTGAAAACACCATGTTCATCAGACCCACGAAAACAGCTGGTGCATTGGTAACTCCGAATGGCATTATAAGGAATTCATAATGACCATATCGGGTTCGAAATGCGATCTTCTCGATACCCTCGGTCTTCACCCTAACTTGATGGTATCCCGAACGAAAATCTAACTTTGAGAAAATAAAAGCACATCCAAGTTGATTGAATAGGTCGTCAATCCTTGGCAGTGGGTACCAGTCCTTCACAGTCACATTGTTCAGTTCCCGATAATCGATGCAGAGTCTACGACTTCCATCCTTCTTCTTAACAAACAATACATGAGCTCCCTAAGGTGAAACACTCGGCCTGACAAATCCTTTATCTAGTAATTCTTGAACTTGCACCTTTCAGTTCGGTCAACTCCACGGGTGCCATCCTGTAGGGGCTTTTCGAGATTGGCGTTGTACCTGGTTGGATCTCGATACTAAACTCCACATCGCAGTCTGGTGGGAACCCAGGCAGTTCATCAGGAAAGACATCTAAAAAAATCCTGTACGATCAAAGGTGCCACTTCACCATCAGTGCACATTGATTTCAGCATTCCAGCATCCTTGACACGCCCAAACAGTGTATCACCATCATGGAACTCGAATTCCTGGCGACCTGGAATCCGGAACACTACCTTCTTCTTTCGGCAGTCAATCACGGCATGAGTAGCTTCCAACCAATTCATTCCATGTATGACATCAAACCCTGAGTTGTTGATGACGATGAGGTTTGCTTTAAAATCCATGTTACGGATCAGTAAGGGACTCTGCTTGCATTCTTTAGAATAAACAATGACACCTGCTCCCGTGGTGATATTCCAAGCAACTGGCATATCATCACAAGGCAAATGATGTTGATCGATGAATCGAGCAGAAATAAAAGAATGTGTACCACCGGAATCAAAGAGAACACGGGTAGGAAAGGAGTGAACTAGTATAATACCTGATAGTAAGATAAAGAATAAAGAAGAATGCAAAATGAAAGAAAAATGCAAGAACTGAATATGACTCAAATGCAAGAATACCTGCAACTACTCCTTCGGTAGTCTCTGCCTCTTCTGCCGTTAGATTGTAGGCCTGACCACGTCTTCTAGTCTGGCCTCCCCTAGGAGCTGTGTTCCTCTGATCATAAACTTTCCTCTGTGGTGGGAGCGGTGGCCTGCCTAGACTACGAGCTGGTGGTCCCTATTGTGTGGATCCTCCGGTTGGTGCAGCATACCTGTTCTTCGGGCAATCCCGAATCATGTGGTCGCTTACTCCGCATGCAAGGCACAGGCGGTTAGTAGTCCTGCAGTCCCTTTGTAACCCCTGTTTTTCATTTTTCGTATTCTTGGTGTATTTTTTTTTTCTTTCTTGTGTATTTGTACTCTCTCTTGTAATTTTTTTTTTGTGAACTGTATATTGACTTGTTTCAATATATTTTCATTTTCTTTTCTTATTCTTGATTTTTGCAAATTACTTCCGATTTCTTGGTTGTTCTTGTTCATTGTTGTTGTTTTCGCTCTTTATTGTTGTCTCATTCTCTTTATTTGTTTTTTTGGTGCTCTTGGTGATTTGGTGGTCTACCCCATTCTTAATCCTATTCTTTTGATCCCTAATTGATTACCAAAGCCAAATTACCCAATCCTAGTTTGAATCCTATTCAATTTGATCCTCATTTGTCTTATTGGATCAATCCTATTTATACTCCTAATTACCTCCATATATATATACCCTACATCCCCTCACCAAAACCTTAACCCTAACACCTAAAACCCTAGCCCCCGGTCTACCTCTCTCGCTCTCTCTCCTTCCCGGTTGCACACCTGGCCACCCCAACCCGACACCCAACCCAGGCCGACCACCCCTCCTCCTTCCCGGCTGCACTTTGGCCGAGACCCCCCTCCGGCTGCACCTCCAACCTGCACACACCTCCCCACTCCCGATCATCTCCCCCCTGCCAATCAACACCCTCCAAACCACAAGCACCGCAAGCACATCATCTTTCTTGTTGTGGGTTTTCTCTTCTCTTGCTTTGAGAAGCGTGTGTTCGTGCTATTGTTCGTAGGTTCGTTGCTCTTGATTTTGGATTTTCTTGTTCATGGATTTTGGTTCGTTGCCCGGGAATCCGTTCCCATTATTCTTGGAGTTTGTTTCATCCTGATTAAGGCAAGTAACTTATACTCCAATTCCTTTATTTGATACCAGTCAAAAATACCACATATAGTGTAGTTGGGTCTAGAGACGACTTTTGTTTGTGTTTTGCTTGATGAGTTTTGTCTCTATTGTGAAAACTTGACCATCGTTGCCTCATGACACAATATGGACATGAATTAACTTAGGTTTTACTCATTCTTGATTTGAACATGTATGTGAGACTTTTTGAGAGAGTTTGGATATTTGTTGAGAACCATGTGATAGGCTTGATTTAGATATGTTAATAACCCTAATTCATAATGTTTGGATACTTGGTAGACTCGATTTCATGTTTGGGTGGGTTTGGATCAATTTTATTGAATCTATGTCGATATTGTTTTTAAGGGAAAAACCTGTAGTTTGACGTTGATATGTTTTGTTTGCTGTTTTGCACTGTTTTAAAGTCAGTATATTAATTTCAGTATAAAACATGAGTTTTAGAGAATTCCGTCTATTTTCAAACCCCTCTGACCTTGCTTGATTTTGTTTTTGTATGAGTGAGTTATGACTGTTTTGTTACAAAGGTGTCGATCTTTTCCAGATTATGTTTTTCGGTAATTTTGATGACAAATCATTTTAAAGAACTATGCTACATATATTATTTTGATCCAAAACTTTGGTCAGTATTTCTTTACCTAGTTAGGAATTACCCAGAATTTTGGTGAATTTTATTGATGAGTTTCATGTGTTGTTTCATGCTCACTTATGAAATCTATACTTGCTGTGTTTTGCTCGCTGATCTGTAAAGAACATTATTTTCACAATGATTCATTTTACTGTATGAAAAATATTTGTGAAATATGAAAGTTAATATATTTTGTCCATTTTCATCTCCCTTTGGAGAATTTGGATTTCGTTTCACGGCTTGCGAGATATTTCAGTTTTCGTACAGCAGTGTTGGGAATTATAGATTTTCCAAAGTATCGTTTCTGGATGTTTTCTTATTTTTGAAGACTAAACTAATTTTACTAGAATATTATGAAACATTATATTTTGATTCTATACACATAGGGAAATACCCCAGATTTTTTCTGAATTTATTTGAGAGGTTTTGATGCAGTTTTCCTGACTGAGAATTCGTTTTCCTGATTTCTGACTGAAAATGTTTTCTGTTTTCAAATCTGTTTTGAGTTATGATGTTGTGAATTACTATATGACTTATTTATACTCGGATTCGTGTAGAAGTCTATTTTCCATATCCTTCGACGGATCCATATTTGGATGTTTGTAGTAGCGGGAATCACTGTTTTTGTACAACCCTATCTTGCTGTCCTGAATTAGAAAACTAGTTGTTTTACCCTGTTATGTGTTATCTTGTACCTGTACTTGTTTATCTTGCACCCTGAACCTGATATATGTTTATACCCTGTTATCCTTGCTTTGTTTTGCGACACATACATGCATGCCTGATTATAATAATAAATGACCAAGCCGGGGTTAAGGGAAAGATCTAACAGTGGAAAATATAGAAACGTGTGCTTAGAAGAGGACATGTGTCCTGCCTACCTGTGACGTGTTCACGACTACATGATTCACGATCCTGTTACCTGCACCTGACTGCATGCTTCCCCTAGGATGATGTACTCGGAAGAGAACCACTAGGTTCTACCTGTTCCTGTTATACCTGTTTCCTACACCTGAGTACACTGCCCTATGGACTCCACTATAAAATCTACAAACGTAACTGTTTTGAATGTACCAGCCATGTGATAAAAGGATGGCACATGAAGTGCTACCTAGTTAGTAACAATACAAGACTTGATATAACCTGAGACTTGTTTACCTGTTACCTAATACCTGTTGCATGTTTACCTGTTACCTGATACCTGTTGCATGTTAACCTGTTTACCTGTTTACTTGACACTTGATAGATATTACCTGTACGTGCTAGTATACCATGCTACTTGAATCTATTTTCCTGATTCATGCTAGATATTATAATTTTGTTGATACACTTATACCATGTTATACTTGTTACTTAGAATTATCTAACCCCTGTACTTGTATTCTACATTATAAGTGGCCCGTAACTTGCAATTGACGGGTACTTGTTTTCTTTTCCCTTCTCCTGCAAATTTACTAATTGTAGATCAGGATGGTTGACTGCCAGATGGTATTGACTAGATGATGTATTAGTGCTGGATTTTCTACTTTATTATTATTATTACTTGTTGCTTGAACTTGAATAAAATGTACTTGATGACTTGGATATTTATCTTGTATTTGGGCGATGTGACCTAGAATATTTGACTTGTTCAGAATTTGATTATTTGAGATTATTATATTTGGTTTCAAGTAATTTCTGCTGGTATCTTGTTTCAATTATGTCTGTCTGGTTGTATCTTTTGCGTCCTACTCTGATTATTCCTGTGGTATGTTGTAAAGATTCCTGAACAGCTTATGGATGATAAAAATCATTAGCTGGGCTTTTGTTATGTGCTCGTATTCCGTATTTTTGGGAAGCGGTGCGTGACACCCTTCGTACATGGGCAATCTTGTGGCAATAGTCACACACCAGGTTCTTCTTTATAGCAACTGGCGAGTAGGGTAGTGCTCTAATCGTTGGGGTTTGAACTGGCCTTCGTATCGGTCCTCCCGATGGCCTCATGACGGTGACAGGCTGTACTGCCCGCTGAGCGGCGTTCCACCTCCGGTAGGTTTGTTCCTGAATCCTGGCTGCATCAAGCACGACAGCGTAGGTACGGTGCTAGTGGGTGGCTAGACGATCCTGAATATCATAGTCCAAGCCCAACAAGAATCGTCGGGCCCTATCCTCATCATTTGCTACCATGGCTGACGCAAAATGACTCAGCTGAGTGAACTCTGCGGCATATTCATCAACTAACCGCTTTCCTTGGGTTAGGGAAATGAACTGACACTCCATCTCTACCTTAGTAACGCTGGGGAAGAACTTAATTAAAAAGGTCTCGACGAAGGTGGCCCAGGTGATAGGCCTCTCTAATCTTTTGGTCTCCGCCTTCAACTAGATGTGGGCAATGTCCGCCAGCTGAATGGTGACTACATCCACACGGTCCACATCAGAGATTCGTGCGGCCTGTAGCAACTGCTCAGTCCTGATTAGCCACTGTTCAGCTTCCAATGGTGACTCAGTTCCTGCGAACTTCTCTAGACGCAGTCTCATAAAATCTGACAAGGTGTCAGGCCTTGGCGGTAATGCTCCTAGGATTGGTCCAGCTCGGTTAGCAGCTTCTTGGGCTTTTTCCAAATTGGCCCTCATCAGCTGGTTTTGTTCCTGCTGCAGCTTTATCGTTCGCTGCATTGCTTGGAGAACTGCGGTGTTCTCTGAGGGTCCATCTCTGGGTCATGAAGTTGAAGATCCATCGTGAGGCATTTTATGCAAAATCGAGTAAGGTCATTATCTGGGTTATTTAAATGTTGATCATTGTGGTGTGCATACTTGTTGAGCTTAGTATGGTTCGAACCTAGGCTCTAATACCACTAAAAACCTATCACGCCCTGCTTCCCACTATACGGAAATACATGCATGCAACTGAGATCCATCGAATGATGTACATCATCCATAAGATGTACAATTATAAGCTTAACAAGATATTTATTACACATTCACGCAGGAAAATATAATGATCACATGAGCTGAAAATAGAATAACCATCATCTGGGTAATACATCAACATCGGGTGAAGATGCCCGGAAATACAATATGCCAAAATTAAAACAGTACGATAAGCAGTTCGCTATAATAACTAGATAAAATAGCGACTGAAAGAAAAACAATATGAAGTAGTAATAATGCAGCAACGATCGTCTAGAAGGTCTGTTCGTCGGGTCCATCAGTACCTTTATAATTATTAACTCAAAGAAAAATAGAATAATACCCGTTAGAGCAAACTTCGGGCAACAAGTAGCAACAAGCAGTAAAAGGGGTAATATAACAAGATATAATATGGAAAAAATAAGAAGTAGCAGTGTAAATACAATATGGAAGGAAGCAAGGAACTGGAACAATATGATCATGTAAGTAATAACTGTAAACTAGTGTATTCAGGACTTCAAAGTATAATCAATTGATAACCTAGGCTCAGTTTCGATAATCATGTAATCAAGAGTCATGTAATCAAGAATCATGCTTAGTGGAAATCTCAGGTTTATCTGTTTTATTAACTTATATAATGCACGCAATCATGTGTCCCATACCACAAGTTCGGGTGCATATCAAGCATGTAAGTGTACACTTAAGTAGTGAATTCTATAGGATTATGTACTCGGGTCTTCCAGTGATAGTATCAAGACATATAATAAGAATTGTGTAATCGAGAATTGTGTAATCAAGAATCAAGAATCACTATTTCGGGAAACACAGGCCCCCTTCCGAGTATACTCCCTTATATTGTCCATTACTAAGCCGTACCCTTATAACCCCGGCTTGTTATTCTTTTATAATTAATTATGAACATGCAGTTGGCAAGACTAGTGGAACGGTGAAATTAAGACAATTAATTAAGAATCAACAAAAATATCAAGGGTGGTAATCATGGATATGAGATGTAAAACGGGTACATGTATCGAGAGTAGTTATCATGGAATTATCAAGTGGTATAAAATGCATTATATGAGAAAATCTATCAATCTGTTATATCGATGCAAGTTATTATCACAAGAACAACAATATATATAGTTCAGTTCATTATATATAAAAAATAATGATTTATATGCAAAAATGTCGAGATGAATTTCTAGACAGCAGCACATGTCTACGTTCAAATTCACTTTTCCGTTGCTACAGAAAAGAAAATCCGATTCCGTCAGAGATTATAGAAAGTAGACTCTCTTCCGGTTACAATGCATATTCACACGATACATTCTAGAGACAGTAGCTACACATAAAAATTCATTCTTTCTGGTTTCGATGTTTCGTGCACATTCTGGAAATTCAGGAGTCACAGTACAAAAACATCAATAACTTACAATTTATACATCGGTTTGAGAAACTGTAAGATTTTCTGAATTCTAGACTCGATGGGCTACGATTTCTATGTATAAAGTTCTTGAATCCAGTAACTGGAACATGGTCTAATTCTTAGTACAAGAGACAGGTCAGTGGTTTCGTGCAGGTTCTGGAATTTACAACATGACAGTGCTAAAATCGTCATATCTCACATTCTATAAATCGGATTGTGAAACCATAAGATGTTCTAGATTTTACACTCGATGGAATACAATTTTCATGTGTAAAGTTCTTTGATCTAGTAACGGGAACATGGTCTAATTCTCAGTACAAGAGACATGTCAGTGGTTTCGTGCAGGTTCTGGAATTTAGAATATGACAGTACTAAATTCGTGATATCTCAGAATATATAAATCGGATTGTGAAACCGCAAAATATTCTGGATTCTACACTCGATGGGATATGATTTTCATGTATAAAGTTCTTAATTTCAACGAAGGAAACTAGGTCAAATTCTTAGTGCAAAGTCAAGAAATTTAGAGATAGCAAAGTTGAATATTCAATAACACGATTCGAAATGTGTTAACGGTTTACTTTTGAGTCGATATAGCATGGAACAAGTGACTACAATAGAATTTGACAATAAAACATGACAATAACAATACTACTTGCCAATAGTCCAAGAAAATGCTTGTACGGGAACAAAAAATGTGTACAAGATACTTGTCTTATATTGTGACGATTACGATAGTGGTGTTAACCATGAAAAGAAGAAGCGGCGTCGACAACGGACGACGACACAACAGCGGTAAGAATGGCAACAAGACAGCAATGGGCGAGCAACGGTAGTAACGGTGAGCATCAGCGATGAGCGACACCAACAACGAGGAGATGGCGCGGCGTGAGGAAACGGAGTAGTTCGGGTTGTTCTTCGTGGTTCATGGGGCCGTAGAAGCAGAGTCGTTGGCTAGAAGGTGGAGGATAAAGTGGAGCTCGGAGGAGAGTGGTGGTGTGGCGACTATAGTGCAACGAAGGTGGCGACGGGGAGCTCGGGTTTGAAGAAGGCAGAGGAAGAAGAATAAGGAGAGGTAGAGACGAGAGGTGAGGTGTTATGTGTGTGTGTGTGTGTGTGTGTGTGTGTGTGTGTGTGTGTGTGTGTGTGTGTGTGTATATATATATAGAGAGAGAGAGAGGTGGAGGCAGTAGTGTAGTTGAAAATGTAAAAGAAGACAGAAGAGGGGGTTGACAGATTAGAGAGGAGTAGACAGTACTAGGGGTGGTGGAGGCAGTAGAGTAGGAGAAAAAAGGAGAGAGAGAGATTGGTTGTATGCAGAAGTGGATAAGTAGAGATTATAGGGAGGGAGAAAAAGAAGTGTAGGGAGGAAGAAAATGAGGTGTAGGAGAGTTAAGTTGGCTATTGGATTAAGAATTAGGATTATGATTAGGATTAATGAGGGTTTAAAGAGTCCAAAGAGGATGAAATAATCCATGACAAAGAGTCTAAAAAGGGGAGAAAAAAATAAAAATAAAAAATGACATGAAAATTGAAGTAAAAAAAAAATCACCTAATAAAATACGTACAAAAGGAACATGGAGTTACAGGAAGATTACTCATCTATGTGCTAGACATGATTGGTGGAATCACACAATATATAGACCGAGCACAAATATAAATTTGTACGGGTTGAAGCATCGGCTATGCATATATATGAGTGCACCTTGATCTGATGCACATGGATGATATGATTTCAAAGTAAACAGTAAACTTATATATATATATATATATATATATATATATATATATATATATATATATATATATATATATTTTGCACACAAACTTTTTATTTTAAGATATTAAGATTTTTGCTAACAAGAGAAAATGAAGAATAAAGAAAATACACTTACTCATAAACACTGAGAATGACTCGTGCATACACACTGAGAATGACTCGTGCATCCTTATAAAACAAAGAGTTAATTCGCATCAGAAATAGTTACTCATACAAAATATATGACCGAGTAACTTCCTCTCTCTACCTCCGCGTGCTTATGTTTCCCTTACGGTAGACATGTTGGATGACCTCAATAGTAAGACCCTCAAATAAAAAGTTGATATTTTTAGATGTATTGTTGTAACATCCCGTATAAAATTTTTAAATGAAAATACATTTCTTATTTTTACACATGCAATTTCCTCTTACGATTTTTTATTCTCAATTTTATTTAAAAGTTATGCACAATTTTCTTTCATTCATTTATGTTGCATATTAGAACTCATAGGCCTAATAGAAAACTCTAGACCCATTAAAATAAATTAAATAAATAATAATAGACCAAGCCCATAGGAGGAAGCCCACCTCAAAAAACCCTACAATTAGTTGTACACTTGTCATGTAAAAACATGTACAAATAAATAAATAACAACTAATAAATGAGAGTGTGTGCTTGTGGGTTGCACATGCACGTAGTGTGACCCAAAAGTCACAAGAAGAGTTAGCCATGCATAAGTGTAACGCCCCGCCCCAATACTCAGACAATTTTTATTATTTAGAAGACAAATCAGATACTCTATAGTACAAATGCCCACCACAGGCTGCCTCTCAAAAGGTGATTAACCAATTAGGTGACTCGTGATCATAGACAATTTTATCTATATTAAACTATTTTTTGTCGTAACGCCCCGCCCCAATACTCAGACAATTTTTATTATTTTTAGAAGACAAATTAGTTACTATGTAGTACAACTGCCCATCATAGGCAATTTTATTTATAATAAACTATTTTTTGTCTACTCCCAATATGGAATTACTTTATACAATCTTTCTCCTATTTAATTCTCAATCTCGTTCACACATTTTGTAGGAGACCCCGTGGGCCCCCTACTCCTGTGCAACGTCAGACGCCCCAACGACCAGAGACAACAACTTCTGTCTCTGTTTTCTTCAAACTGCAGGTGGGCCCCCCGTGACGTTATGCTGACGTCACGCCCCCAACACAGCACACATCTGTTGTGTTGCTGTAGCTACTGTACCGTGGGCCCCTCCCCACTACTTCTCTTATATATATATATACACATACACACACACACATTAGAAATTACGGGGTATTACAATAAGAATAGGAAGAGTTGGGAGTTTGTGAGAGTAA
The DNA here is from genome assembly GCA_017893485.1 of Hemerocallis citrina. Taxonomy (NCBI): domain Eukaryota; kingdom Viridiplantae; phylum Streptophyta; class Magnoliopsida; order Asparagales; family Asphodelaceae; genus Hemerocallis; species Hemerocallis citrina. The sequence continues at coordinate 48,489,825 of CM030358.1, forward strand.
TGGTGAGTGGGCAATTAGTGAAGGGGGTTATGTAGGTTATGAATTAGAACACTTAATTTGAGTAGTAGAAGAGCCTTCTCAAACCGGCAGGAGGGTAAACTAGCACTAGGTAGTATTATTTTATTCATGTTCAAACTTAAGAATTAGGCACTAAGTGAAGATGTAATAAACTTGGGCAAACGCAAGTGAAGGACCTCTATATAGTCGGGCGGTGGATTCCGGGACTGTGGTTGCTTGCGATGGAGGCGAGCCTTAATTAAATCCGGAATTATGATTGATCGGGCAGTGGATTCCGGGATCATGAATAGTCAGGTAGATAGTAGGCCGTACTCAAGTGTATATGTGTATACCGGGGCCAAAGGGACACTTGCGGGATGTTCGCACGACGAGGATTTTGTATAGTCGGGCGGTGGATCTCCGGGACTGAAACCGTACTCGTGGAATGTCTAAACTCTGTTTTATTACTGGGTAGTTATCATGGCGAGAGATTAAACCCTTTAATGTGGAGTACGTAGGTGCTTGCCCTCGGACTTATGTAGTATGGGATGCATATAATCCGAACAAGTATGCATTAGTGTCATTGTAGTATAACACCTGCATTAGATATTAAGTCATGTCATACATTAACATATCTAGGATATTCACTCTTTACACTTTTATATTCATTCAAGTTTGTGATTTGTTAAAGTAAGAGATCTCGTTATAATACAGCCTAGAAAGGATCACTGTTTGTAATATTGCGTCGGTTGTAAGCAACTAACGTGCACACAGTTTCAAAGAACTTGGATATTACAAGGAGATATAGAGCTGAATTTGATGCTGATGATTAGTTACATGTTCAAGTTGTTGAAATTGTATATTTATCATGTTGTACTTCATTTATTTTCCGCTGCGTTATTGATGTAAAAGAACAATGATGTAATAAAAGTTTCAGAATTTCTTATAAAATTGTACGAAGTAAGGTGTAAATCTTGTTGAGCTATGAATTACCGTATTTTGGTATTCGGGGCGTTACAATTGTCTGAACTTGAACCTTCGTGGACTTGATTTATTACAAAATGTAGTCGCCATCAATAATTAGGAAGCCCTCGTGGCCACTGACATGGATATGCTTGAGGGCCATCCACAAAGCTCGATATTATATATGCTACATTGATAAAACTTGCTAGTGGCTGGACCCCCACCTACAAGCAATGCACGCCCATACCATCACACACAATGAAGCCATTACTAGCATAATTCTTCTCTTAACAAGATTCATAGGTTCAGTTAAAACTTAAAAGTGTATGTGCTGTGTACGACTACAGTCTTGTTTGAAGAAAAGAAACAAAGGGGGCAAATTGTAGAAATCTCCCAAATATTTGCAAGTCAAAGCAAGTAACTTTCATGGGTATTTGGTCAGCGCAAAAAAAAAAAAAAAAAAAAAAAAAAAAAAAAAAAAAAAACCTCGGGGATGTCACGGTGTTTGAAGCAGTCATGTTTTTTTATTGTACATGATTTAGCCCAATAATTAGTAGAATATGGACCCAAAACCAAATAAATAACTCATGTTATGATTCATATTCCCTACCCAAATTCCACCCCATAATTCTACACATCCAAACCCACTAGTAGTCGTTTCATCATCATCCTTATTCTTCCTCAATACTAGTGTTACCCTCTGCAAATTACACAGACAAAAATATGTTTGAGGGACTCATATAATTATACAGAATGCTTAAAAAATAAGAGAAAGTTGAAAGAAATTATCTCTTCAATGGTATAGTTTAGTGAAATTTACCCTATAAAATACGCACACAGCCCAACCTTTGTATACATCTTTACTGGTAACACCCAGATCCTGCCCCACTTTATTTTGACCCTCCTCTCCCTTCCCTCTCCTCCCCCTCCCAAATTCACACACTCTTCGCCACCACCCTCTACTCATTCCTCATCTCTTGCGTCTTCGTCGTCCTCGACCGCTGCGACGTCCCTCTCTCCAACACCCCCTTTTATCTCTCCATCCGCCTCATTCTGCCATATGCCACCTTCCTCCTTACCAAATCTCATTCTTGGATCCGATACGACAATCATCCCTGTCTTCAACCCATACTCTTCTCCAAATTCAAAGTTCGGGATTTCAAAAACACAAAGTAGAAATTGAAAATAAAATCATGTAGTAAATTAGAGTTTCAGAAATTAATACATACACCACACATAGATACAATTGATTTAGTTAAGCATAAAATTTTAAAAGTAATTTTCGCAAATACCTTACATGCTATATATGCATTTCATCGAACACTTGATGAGCAAAACATTGTTCTAGAAATTAAGTATTAGATTTATAGGTTTCAAGTGTTTCCTATTTAAATATGCATTAGGCAATAGAAGAAAGGAAAAAGTAGAAAAACTCTTACTAAATCTCATTATTGAATCTGACACCGCAATCATCCCCATGTTCAACTCAGACTCTTCCCCAATTCCACTAGAAATACTTCCTTGATGAATGTGGGTGTTCGAAAACGACGCAGGGGACAACACGGTGTGTGGGAGGTGGCAACATTGAAGGTGAGGTTGAGATTTGGGGAAGACCAAGTTGGAGGGAGCAGCGTTAGAGGCAAGAAGGGCACATGTGAAGTGGGTTAGAGGGGGCATCGTCGGAGGCGTTTAGGGCACGTGGAAGGTGGCGGTAGCGGCGAAGGCGAGGAGGGCGCACGAGTGCAGGAGGTAGGTTGGAGGCGATGAAGATTCGTGGGAAGCAAGTCAGAGGGGGCAACATGAGGCAGCTCGGAGGCGAGGAATGCATGTGGCGTGGTGTGTGTGTGTGGGGGGGGTATTTTGAAAGTGAGAGAGGATTATATCGTAGTTGGGGAGGGTTTGGAGTTCTTTATTTTTTGTTACTTTATTTTATGAAAATGTGTGTAACCCCTGTTTCCGATTGTACGGATTTTTCTTGTATTTTGATGGTATTTTCTTTTCTAATTTATTGTATTTTGGGTCTTGGTCTTATTGTGGGCTTTCTATTTCAATTTATTTTCTTGTATTATTATTGTTAGCCCAAACCCATCTTCTTAGTGGATCTTGAACCCGAAACCTAATCTACCCAAACCCACATACTCCCTAACTAATAACCCAGATCTTCTCTCCTTAATCCCCCGTATCCCTAACTCCCTATGATTCCCTCTATTATTTTATTATATTAATTCTCCCCCACTCTTCAAAAATCAGAACTACCAAAACAAAACTCCTCATCTCCTAAACTCCCCACGACTGCACAACCCTAACCCTACTCTCGACCTACTGTTCTACCCCCCGCTCAATGTACACCCACTTCCTCCCATCTCCCGCTCTCACCTTCCTCCTCCGTTTCGTTTTCACACACCAAACCAAACCCACCATCTTATTGCCCCATCCGATCGCCCTCTCCTCATCACCGTCCGCTCCTCATCACCACCATCGCATTGCCCCTTTGATCATCCCAACCTCGTCGCCATCATCCCGTCCTCGTCTTCAACCGCCCAATAATCAAACAACCCATCGTCTCTACCCCTTCCCCGTCTCCAACTTTAACCACCACCACCTCCATTGTCGTCACCACCATCTCCATCATCATCCCCTCGTCCCCTCGAGCCTCACACACTCCTTCGCTCATCTCCGCGAAAACAGAGCCAGTCGCTCTCGCCGTCGAAGCCCTCGCCGCTGTCGTCGCTTCCTGACCGCAGCATCGCGCCGCCAAACTTCATTGCCTCCCCGTCGCCTTCGCCGCAGCGTCGCAGTCGCACCGTGTTCTCCAGTCACTAGCGTCGTTCTCTCTCTCTGCCAAAGATAGAAGACGAGCCCCCATTGGTTTTATCCGCTGTTTGGTGATGTGTGCACAACGATCTCTTTTGCTGTTTGCTGTTTGTCTCGATCGAGTGTGGAGCTTTCACCCGAGAGCTGCTCTAAGTTGCTGTGTTTTCTTTGCTTGGGTTTCTTCGCACGGGTTTCGCACGTGCTTCTGGGAGTGCCGCCGGGATTCTGATCCTGTTATTCGTTTTTACGTATTCGAATCTTCTACAAAAAGGCAAGTTCGCTTGAACTCATTTAATTTTTCTAGTTCAAGTTTATTGACCTCCCGCAAGTAGTTCCCTTCAATTATCTTAAATTTACCTTGTATACTTTCCGTTGGGAGTATCGAGGGTTTACACGAGCTAACCCGACGTACTCTTCACATCGTATTATTATCCATTGACTCAAACCCAAGCCTATATACATACATGACATGAATAAAATGACTAAAACTTGCATATGAAGAAAATATATTGTGATCGAATACATGTCGATTAATTGAGATCTTGTAACTTGAACTATGACATGATAAATTGACTTGTACACTGTAAAATCCATTCTACTTGCTGTACATTAGTGTTAATACATTTCATGATGCAATAACATGTTAATTAATCACTTTGATGAACATATATATGATACATTTTATGAATTCCTGCTGCCTGTCCTATTTTGCACAGAGGTTTCGACCCTATTACCATAAGAATTAACACAAACAATACAAAAGAGAGTTTTAGCTGAACGAATCTAGTTTCCAGCCCAATTGACGGATCCTATATCTGAGTTGCGAGCTGTGAGATATCGCAGTTTTAGTCCCTGCTGGTCTGCACTTTTCAGATCGCAAAATTAATGTAACATCGACACAATTATCAGTGAAACACCATGTTAACAGTATTATAATGCCATAAAAATATCCAGGAACTTTATAGACATGCTTAGGATTCATCCCTAATTTTGGTAGATTTTTATAGTGATTTTATACCATGTTTTCACCCATTAAATATTGACATTAAGTTGCTGCCAGAACAGCTAAACTGCAAAGATTATGATGTTTGACCTAACTACAGTTAGAATTAACCAAATCTTACTGAATATAAATTGTAGCCCTAAGTGTCTAGTTGCTGATAACATCCTGGAACTTCGAATTCCGAATTGTAGCCTATGAGTTAAACTGTGACGGTTGTTTTTAGATTCACAACTTCATGTATATTATTGTGCAATGCATCATGTTGCTGCTGTAGCGACCCGAATTTCTAATATGATATCTCAGAAATACGTGGCACAATTCCCAGCATCAACTTCAAATGTAATATTAAACACATCCCAAAATACCAGTAAAATTTTTCTCAAAATTTTATTACAATAATATTTACATAGCACAACGGAATACATACACCCTGAATTACAAACTTTCTTTCTTTACAATTCTTTCTTTTACAAAATCACATAATCCATTACATCACTTTAACTCAAGCATCCAAATCCAAGCTATAGGTAATCACCTGTAAAATATGAGGCTAGAGATAACCCTAACTCCCAAAACTAAAGAGGTCAGCCATAACGGTGTGAGTGACATAAAAACAAACGACATAAATAGAGCATAGATTCATCAACAATAGCAAATTAACAAGTTTAAGTGAATTAGGGAATAACCACTGTGGTAGGGTAAAAATGGCCTGGGGGCCCAACCAGGGCCCAATACAACTCTCACTCAAGAATGGTGAAAATAGCAATCTAGTTCGGCTTCGAACCACTACAGGGTCGGCGCCGAACCTCAAGTTCACCCCCACAGAGACTGACTAGGCCCTCACCCACCTTTTCAGGTAATCAATCTTTTGCCACTTAAATTCACCTAGTTATTGCTACTCTCTCACAGAGACTGACTAGATCGTCGGAGGGCCCGCCACCGGGATAAACCCCGGTGTTTCAGGACCGTCTGCAGGTACACAAGACCTTGGATCCGAACCCTCCGATCCGAGCCCAGATCTCCGCCTCATTCCGAGCCCGTCGCAGGTTCCGCCCGGTCAGCCGGGGGTCGTCAGACGAGCAGCTTTCTCCTTCAATACAAATCGAGTCCGAACTCACACCTGGTGCATCCACACGTCTCCCAGAAATAAGCCGCATCAGGTTGGCGCCGTCTGTGGGAAAACTGCTTCAGAAACCGACCCGAGCACAACCATCAAGGCCCCTCGATAGCCGAACTCCCATGGCCTCCAGAGGCAAGGGGGCCGCGTCCTCCGTCAACCGACGGGACACACCCCCACCAAATACCAATGCCGGGCCACGCGCATCAAGGCACGGGGATTCCCATTAGGGATCCCGGCGAAGTGCCACCCGTACAGTCCAGCCCGACCTAAGGGGAGTAATCGTCAACCGACAGATTAGCCGCAGCAGGGGAAGGGCCGCTTCCAACCCGACCCCGAACCTTCTGAGACCGCCGCCCGAGGGACGGAGGTCGGCACTCAGCCGCATCGAAAGGCAGCCTTCAGACCGACCAAACCGGGTCGAGGGAGCCCCCGTCACTCACAAGGAGTTCCAAGACTTCCGGAGAGAAATTCTCGGGGCCCTCCGACGGGCCCCCAGGGAGGAAACCCTCCGCTCCCAAACAGGGTCGGATGCAGAGGCCAGCGCATCGCGCCCTTCAACAAACCAAGCAGAAGACGATGGCGTACTCCTAAGGCGCCTCCAAGAAATGGAGGATCGCCTCGATCATATAGGAGACGGCGACCGACGGGCGGCTCAGGGGTACAGACCTGTCCGACCTCCCTTCTCCGCCCCCATCCTCCAAGCGGAAATACCCAGAAATTTCCGACCACCTCAGTTCGAGACCTACGACGGCGAGGGAGATCCCGCTGATCACATGGAGGGTTTCAAAATCCTCATGATGATTCACAGTGCCTCGGATCCCCTGCTATGCCGAGCCTTCCCCGCCACGCTTCGGGGTCCGGCTCGTGAATGGTATTCGAAACTCACCCCCGGCTCCATTTACTCCTTCGACCAACTAGAGGGCAATTTTCTCGCCCACTTCGTCACCAGCCGGAAGGCGGAAAGGACCAGCGCCTCTTTACTTGGGCTCAAGCAGATAGAGGGAGAGTCCCTCAGAGTGTTCGTCCGGAGATTTACCACGGAGGCAAGGTCGGTCTCCTCTCTTGATCCAGGCGTCGCCTCTGCGGCCTTTCGACACAACGTTCGTCATGGACAGCTGAAAGCTTCTCTAGCGAAGAGACCCCCCATCGACTTTCCCGATCTCCTCAACAGGGTCGAGAAATACATTAGGGCAGAAGAGGCCCTTAGCTCCGAAGATACCAGGGAGGCCATCGGGAAGGGAAAGCGGAAGGTCGAAGAGGTCGAACCATCAAAGAAAGCTCCGAGGGACGCGGGGGCCATGAAGAAGGTCCCGCCGGTCCCCCGCTTCGAGAGGTACACTCCCTTGACGCATAACGTATCCGCCATCCTCTTAGAAATCAAAGACAAAGGCATTATCCGACTACCCCCCCGATCTAATAACAACAAGAATCGAGATCAACGCTTCTACTGCCGCTTCCACAGAGATCACGGGCACGAAACCGACCAGTGCCGAGCCCTGAAAGACGAAATTGAGGAACTCATCTCCAGGGGGTACCTCCGAGAATTCACCCGAGAAGTCCCGCGGGATCGACGAGATACTAGGAACCGAAGGTCCTCGCCTCCGAACCCTACCCCGAACTGCATCCAGGGTCGGGATCCCGAATCCGAGGGAGCCGCAGACACGCCCTTCATCTTGCACTGTGTCCACGGAGGGCCAATGGGAGGAGATTCAAATACTTCCCAAAAAGCCTTCATCCGGGAGGTGAATGCTGTCCACGACAATCCCTCGCCCAAGCTACAACCGATGCCGGTCTCCTTCTCAGGAGAGGACCTCGAAGGCGTTCGCCTACCCCACTGCGATGCCCTCGTCATTAATCTCCACATGGCTAATTGTGAAGTTCGCCGAATTTTCGTCGACAACGGCAGCTCGGTTAATATTCTTTTCCTCGAAGCCTTCGAGAATCTCAAGCTACCTAGAGGCAAGCTCAAGCCGGCCGGATACACCTTGCATGGGTTCTCCGGTGTCCCTGTCGTGATAGAAGGGATTGTCACCCTCGACGTTACCGCAGGATCGGCTCCTGTCAAGAGGACCGAGTCCATGGACTTCATGGTGGTCAACGTCAAGGCGGCTTACAACGCCATACTCGGCCGACCTGGACTATGCTCCATCCAAGCGGTGCCTTCGGCTTACCATCTGAAACTCAAATTTCCCACCCCGCAAGGAGTCGGCATTGTCCGAGGTAGCCAAGAAGCAGCGCGATCGTGCTACATGACCACCGTCGGGGGAGGTGTGTTCTCCCTCGACGCCGTCGAGTTCAAACCTGAGAGGGACGGCCTTGCTTCCAAACCTGTCACCGAGCGGGAGGAGACCCCAGTCGAAGCCGAGTACCTAATGAAACTCCTCGAAGGACAAGCATAGGCTCTAGCCTGGCTAAATGTGAACATGTTTTTGTGTAAACCCTCATGTGTACAGGGCCGTCTTAGCGGCCCTCCTTATCTTATACAAAAGAGATCTCTTTTTGTTAAAATCCTAACGCCAGATAATGAGATCGGCGCCTGAGTCCTCACTCCGGTATCGTCCCCGACGTCTCGGTAGGCTCCAACCGAATCCAAGCTGGGGACTCTCCCTAAGGCCCCACTTCGATCCCTCGCGCATCGGTGGACTCTCCCTAAAACCCCCATTGTTCACTACACTACCAGCCGAAGCAAAGAAGGAACATGATTCTTTATTCGTACCCTTTTATTTCGTCCTAAGAAAACAAACAAAGACCGTTACAAGACCACTCCACTCATCTCAAACTAGAGGAAGTCGCCATCTTAGAGCCCCTCGGGTCCGGTGAAGGGCGGGATTACTCCGAACGAGCGACTAAGATCCCTCTCCTCGTTATGATGGTCCTGGAACTCAGCCACGATAGACTCCCCAGCCACGGAGCTCTGGGCGTCATCTGGTCGCATACGCTGCAACAGCAGCAGCGCAGAGAGAACCCCCTTCGCTTGCCGACCCACTGAGGAAGATGCCGAGGCACCCAGCATAATATTGTAACGGTGTATCTCCATTTCTTTCTCCGCAAAGACATCGCGAAGTAACCTCTCAGAAGTGGGCCTCGGCACCGAGGCACCCAACACGGCCTGTCCAAGGCTCGCACCGCCGAGTTCCCGATCCAGCATCGCCCTCCTCAGCCGGCTCGCCTCCTCTCTTAAGGCTTCAGACTTATTCCGATAAAAGTTCAAAGCCGCATCAGTGTCACGAGCCCCCCTTCGGTGGCGGACCAACACGGCCTCCAGGGCCTCAACCTTGCTCCGGAGCCACGCCACGTCGGAACGATGGGGGTCCACCTCGGGAAGGGGAGCCATAACCTACAGGAGAACCAGCCAACCCAACGCACACACGCAAGAAGGTTCAGAAAAATCCGAGGTCAAAACACTTGGCCGGTCAAAAAAAAAACTTTTTCCTATAAATTTAAGTACTCCTTACAAAAAAGGCGGTGGCCAGTCCGCGGGAGGCAAATACAGTCAAGAGAGGGAGAAAAGAAAGACAGAATTATACAACTTATTGTCCCACCTCAGCGTCGACCGACGGATTCACAGATGGGTCGGCCGGCGGGTCGAGAGCAGGCCCTTCTTCGCCAGGAGTCTTCGACGTCCCCTCGATCTCCATGTCGTACTCAAAATTGGACAGATCGATGGTCGGGTAGAAGTGCCTCACATGGCTGAGGGCCTTCGCATAACATGCGTCCTGGGCCTTGATCACCATCATCTGGCCCGTAGTCGTCATCTCTTCCTTCTCCTTGGCGAACTTCTTCTTCAAGGAGGCCACCTTCTTCCCCCACTCCGCATCCTTGGCCTCGAGATCGAGCTTCATCTGCTGCTCCCTCTTGTGCGAACCCTCAAGCTCGATCCGCATTTCCTTCATCTCCCGCTCGCTCTTTTCCGCCCGAGCTCGCTCTTGTGCCAGGGACGCCTCGTAGAGGTTCTTCATGTTAGCCCCCTACATGCAAGCCTGCGACCAACAAGCGCAGATAAGGAAAAGACTTCCGCAGAAAAATCAACAAGGAGAATAGGGTCGACGGACTTACCTGCACGGTGGCCTGCGCCAGGCGCGTGAACGCCACCTCCACGGGCTCGCCTTCCATTGCCTTGCGGTCGCGAGGGGTCGCCAACTTCTCCACCACCTCGACGGCCTGGGCCTCCTCGGTCAGACGGTCCCCCATCCGAACAGACCAGTCCGGAGCCCACCGCTGCCGCAGCAACTCCACCACCGGGTCCTCTTCCTCGACCTCGACCAAGGGACCTTTCCCCTTGTCAAGAACGGAGGCCCTCGCTAGGCTCTGGCCCTTCGAAGCAGCCGCCCCCTTGCTCGTCTCCGAGCGAATCCTCTTGGTCCCCGGCTCGGGCTGGACCTCCGAGATGACTAAGGACGACCCCCTCGGCCTCTTCGCCGCCTCCCCCTTCTTCTCGGCCTTCTCCTTCCTCATGGCGAGCCTCTTTGCCTTGATCGATGCTTCGTCCATATCTGCAGAAAAAACCATTAAGAGCAATGAGCAAGAAAGTACGAAAGGACCGAAAGAAAAGAAACAACTACATACACATAACGGCTGGGCTCAGTCCAACGCTCGCCAAGTTGGCCTCCGTCACCTTCGTCCAATCAATACTGGGTGACGAACGGAGGCGCTCGACAAACCCCCACTCCTCGGCCGACAGATCCCTCGGCCTCGGCGTTTGATAGCTCGGCTTGGAGTGATTCCATCGAGTGGGAATGTCCCAGGGCTCTTCACTCCGGATCACCAGATATTTTTTCTTCCATTCCTTGATGGAGTCCGGGTGACTGTGAACGACCTTCCCCTTACTCCGGGGAGAGATGTAGTAAACACCCTCGGCCGCCGAGCTGATCATCAACATCGCGCGGAACACATTCAGCCGCAGGGGTACCTTCTGTTCCTCGCACATCAGCACAAAGCAGATAATCTGCTTCCAAGAGTTCGGCCCGTACTGCATTGGGGCCAAGGAGGCCCAGTTCAGCACATCCCGGACAAACGGGTGGACTGGCAACCTCAGCCCGGAGATGAAAGCGTCCACTGGAAAGACGCAATACCAAGCAGAAAGGGGATCGGTGGGGCGCAGAGTAGAGCTCGGCAACAACAACTCGTAGCCAGGCCCTATGTGATACACCAGCTGCAGAACCTCCAAGTCCCCGCCCTCCAAGACAGTCGGGATCGCGTCCATCATCACCCTCCTCCGACTCGGCGAAGAGGGCTGCACACCGAAGAGCTCCTTATCAGAAAGATCGTCGGGATACTGACGGAAAGGCTTCGGCTGTACGGGCGAACCTGTCATCAAATTGCGGAAAACAGGTGCCTGGCTCGAACCACCAGTCCTCGACCCCGCCTTCCTCGGGGCCCTCTTCCTCTTCTTGGCTTGCTCCGACAAGGGAGTAGATAAGGGCCCCAGGCCTGTCGGCGTGAAACTCGAGCCCGCACCTTGAACGGTGGATCTCCTCATCGTGTCGCCCTTGCCTCCCTCCTCCTCGGAAGACAACTCCAGTACACGGATGTCGTCCGAACCATCACTGGCTTCCTCCGACTCGCTACTCTCCACCACGAAGGGACGTCGGGAGCGAGACGGCCTCATCTTGTGTACCACCTCCCCCTCACCTACTGGTTCCTCCCACGAAACTGAATCGGAAGGCTCCGCAGCGTGCGCCGACTCCTCCTCAAGCACGGGCTCCTCCCACGACGTCGATGTGGAGGCTCGCTTCACTTCCCCCCTGGACGTCGACGCTGACGAGCCGGACTGAGCCCTATCCATCTGTGCCTAAACTAAATAAACTTACCAACTAACCTGGGGCCGCTTCGGAAGGACGAGCCTAGTACAGCAAACTGCAAGAGAGAGCGCTGAAGGATTGGAAGATTTTTTGAGAAAGAAAGCGGCAAGAAAGAAGTGGGCGAGAGGAGGAGAGGGGGGAATACTTATAAAGAATGAAAGCGACTCCTCGATTTCCGCAAAAACTGTTCACCTATTTGACGTGCAACTGCCGCCTGGGATATCGCACCACGTCCTCAAAACGTGCGCTGCTGACGTCATCCAACGCCAGACTGACAGCCAGACGCGGGGGTCAGTTCGGAGGGAGTATTCGGCGGAGAGAACATTTTACTTAAAATTTAAGGTGCCGTTCGTAGACAGACGCCCCGGGCTCCGAGGCTCGGTCGGTTCCCCTTTCACTCGTGAGCAGCTCGGGGCTCACAGCCTCGACGGCCGAAACCCCTGACTATTCAAGGGTGAGACAGAAACCGCCATCGCCTGGAGCCCTATTGGAATGCAGAGTGGTCAACCTCCAATCGGAGGCGACCTATCTATCCGAGGCTCTTCAGCCCCAAGTCCAGGATATGGTCGATGTCCCTCCCGTCTGGATCTCTATATCAGGGTTGTTTGGCCCAATAAAGGATCCAGACCAGAAAAAGTTTTGATTCAAAGTTTTGAGGCACCGCCCCCGGCGAGCACCCCCGGGTCCCGGGTTTTGGTCGGTATTCCGCCGACCCACGGGCCCCGGTCGAAAGCAGATCAACACTCAGAGATCGGGAGAAGAGAACCATTCCGAGCCAGTTGATTGCAACTGCAAAGGTTCGACCTGCTCTGGCAACAGAACCTTCACAGTTGCAAACAACTTGCCCGGAACGCCCTTCATTTCTTCCGGAAGACAGAACCTTCACAGTTGCAAACAGCTCACCCCTCGGATTCGGACATGGATCATCACCTCTTCCACCAAGATCTTCTGCCTACACAGAGGCACCACCAATCCGAGGCTCCTCATCTACCGGTCCGAATTTCGGTCGTTACCCCTCTCGCCCTGATCCCCCCTGGATCTGGCTGCCGTATCAGAGCCATCAGATCCAAGAGAAGATCCGGGCAGCAGAGAAACCACCTCTCCGACACGACCGGGGGAAAAATTTTGCAAGAGACAGACGTCCGCCGGAGCAGACACCTTTGATGGCCAATAGACCACCCTTGCTATGATCCAACCCACTGCGGAGAGGGGTACTTATAGCCTCCCCCATAGGCCAGCTTTTATGACATGGGGAAAACCAAACGACGGAAGACCATGCGCCATACATTTATTAGGCGACGTCATTAAGGCCCCTGGGAAATTGGAACATCGCACAGATCCCGGGGTGCCTTCAATACTCCGCAAAGACAGCAGGCTACCCTGCCCAACATTCCTAAGGCACAACGGTTCGCCCCCCACCCTTGCCGACCCGTAACCCCTCGCCAGCTCGAGGTCGGGTCAGCACCAGGGTAGTCTTCTCAGGAAGGCTCCACGGCTCGCCATCGCCCTTGCCCCCCCGTAATCCCTCGCCAAGCTCGAGGTCAGGTCTGGCACCAGGGTAGTCTTCTCAGGAAGGCTCAACGGCTTGCCACCCCCTTGTTGGCCCATAAGTCCCTCGCCTGCTCGAGGTCGGGTCTAGCACCAGGGTAGTCTTCTCAGGAAGGCTCCACGGCTCGCCATCGCCCTTGCCAACCCGTAATCCCTCGCCAAGCTCGAGGTCAGGTCTGGCACCGGGGTAGTCTTCTCAGGAAGGCTCAACGGCTTGCCACCCCCCTTGTTGGCCCATAAGTCCCTCGCCTGCTCGAGGTCGGGTCTAGCACCAGGGTAGTCTTCTCAGGAAGGCTCCACGGCTCGCCATCGCCCTTGCCGACCCGTAATCCCTCGCCAAGCTCGAGGTCAGGTCTGGCACCAGGGTAGTCTTCTCAGGAAGGCTCAACGGCTCGCCCCCCCCCTTGTTGGCCCATAAGTCCCTCGCCTGCTCGAGGTCGGGTCTAGCACCAGGGTAGTCTTCTCAGGAAGGCTCCACGGCTCGCCATCGCCCTTGCCGACCCATAATCCCTTGCCAAGCTCGAGGTCAGGTCTGGCACCAGAGTAGTCTTCTCAGGAAGGCTCAACGGCTCGCCATCCCCCTTGTTGGCCCATAAGTCCCTCGCATGCTCGAGGTCGGGTCTAGCACCAGGGTAGTCTTCTCAGGGAGGCTCAACGGCTCGCCATCAACCTTGCCGACCCAGAATCCCTCGCCTGCTCGAGGTTAGGTCTGGCACCAAGGCAATCTTCCCAGGAAATCTCAGACAATCCGCCATCACCTTTGCCGACCCATGGACTCTCGGCGGCTCGAGGATCGCTCTAAAAAACAACCAGGACAACCCCCTCACGAAGGCACAACGGCTCGCCATCCCATTTCTACAACCATAAACACTCCTCCACGGCTAGCTCCCGCACCCCCGCAGGAGTGGGGGGCTTGTGTGGTAGGGTAAAAATGGCCTGGGGGCCCAACCAGGGCCCAATACAACTCTCACTCAAGAATGGTGAAAATAGCAATCTAGTTCGGCTTCGAACCACTACAGGGTCGGCGCCGAACCTCAAGTTCACCCCCACAGAACTGGCCTCCTCGTATCCGACGAGCTTCAGTGGTCCTCGGCCTCCGATCCGTGACAGCCCCACGGGCCGTCCCCCCTCTCTGGCGAAGCATGGGGATGACCTGGCACAGCCTAGGCCCTCCGATTCTCCCAGAAGCACAGAAGACCCCCGATCAGCCATGTCAGCTCCAAATACCACCAAGGGTTTTGCCACGTCAGCCCTATACCGCTCCTGGTATTGCCACGTCTGCCCTAAACCCCCTAGGCCTTCTGCCACGACAGGCCCATGGGCTTTCGGATCCAGACCCGGCCCTCAAGCGGAACCAAACCCGGTTGGGATTCTCTATAAATACTAGACCCTCACCCACCTTTTGAGGTAATCAATCTTTTACCACTTAAATTCATCTAGTTATTGCTACTCTCTCACAGAGACTGACTAGATCGTCGGAGGGTCCGCCACCGGGATAAACCCCGGTATTTCAGGACCGTCTGCAGGTACACAAGACCTCGGATCCGAACCCTCTGATCCGAGCCCAGATCTCCGCCTCATTCTGAGCCCGCCGCAGGTTCCGCCCGGTCAGCCGGGGGTTGTCAGACGAGCAGCTTTCTCCTTCAAATACAAATTGAGTCCGAACTCACACCTGGTGCATCCACACGTCTCCCAGAAATAAGCCGCATCAACCACGAAACACGAAAACATCAAGTGAAGCTAGACTAAGTATCAAGTGCAGAAAACCGAAAACACATGCATAATACCAAGTCAAGAAAACATCAATGCTATATGCTGACTCTCTAATGCGTATTTGTCGGAGTCTATGCATCCCACTCTACATAGGTCCGGTGCAAGCCCTTAACGTCTCCACTTTATAGGGTTTAATCCCTCGTTATGCAACTAATCCTACTTCTATGATTACCATGAGATATAGATACACTGTGAGTAATAGCCCATGCCCCGATAATTTCGGAGGTCAATCTCTATCCACAGATAATTCCGGAGATTATTTCACTCACACCTGGGAATCTTCGAGAGTACCCCACACCGCAAGCTATGACACCTCATCACACGAATACCACATGAGTGTCACATCGACCCCGATAATTCTGGAGATCAATCCCACACCACAGGTAATTCTGGAGACTATTTCACTCACACCTGGATAATTCCGGGGATTATCTCACATCGCGAGCCATACTGAGGTCCATAACCCATGTTCTCATTCATCATATCACCACTAGTGTCTGTCCTTATCATTTAGGTTATTTAATTACTTTACAAATCTCCTAGAGTTGGTGTACCCCACCGGACTTAACTCAACAACTGATCAACTAAAATGCCTCAACAGGCCCACAACACAAATATCTCAACTGCCGGTATACTAGAGTCACACACACCTTCTAAAGACTCACACCCAAATATCCAAACCAATCTTCCAACATAAATTGCTCAGTTAAAATAACTTGAAAACATATGTTCAGTGGAAGATAAGGTATAGAATAGTAAGTTATAGACTAAAAACATTTAGAGAATAAATTATTTAAAAGAACATTCAAATATATCAAGATACATCAGTATCAGTCGACTATAGACAAGCATCGGTTGACTGTCCAGTGAGAAAACATCAATAACTTTGAAAAAAATAATTCTAAGTATTAGAAGCCGACTGTAAAAAGTCATCGGTCGACTGTCCAGAACGTAATTTTAAGAAAACTAAAAAAGCACCGCAGCAAGGTCGCGACGGTCGACTGTAAAATACCACCGGTCGATTGTCGACCTGCAGACTGCAGATTTTTTGTTGTGCACATTTCAATCGATACAGAGTTTTACTTTATGAAAACAATTTCTACCAAAAGCATATTTCTTATATGATCAAATACAACTTATAGGATATATAATAGTTCATAAAAACTAAATCAAAAACTACTTGAATTTATAAAAATAGCAATTTGTTGATTTCTTTCAATTAAAACATGAATTGTGCATATAATCAAAACAGAGTTTCTTAAGAATCAATTATTCATTGAAATAGCTTCGTATTCAGGTCCAAACCATATCAATACCAAAATAGGTCGAGATATAGTCAAATTTCTCGAAAACATATAAAAACTCAATTTCCTTCAAAACTCATAACATAAGGTATTCATGAAAAACACTGTGCATATTTATGCACCAAAGAACTTCATAATCCATCAATTAAAATAAAACATATTCAAAATTAAATCTCAGGGTTTAAGAAATCCAAACTCCAACAAATCTTTCACCAAAATCTCAAAATCCTTAATTTGGATATATTTCACCAAACTCATCTCGATTCCAAATTTTGATTCTCAAGACATGATCTCTCGATTCATAAATCATTTCTCCAAATTTCTCAAACTAAATCACCATTATAACTCATAAACATAATCAATTATAACATTACCATATCAAGTTTCATTCAACCAATACTCAAAAGTGATAAAAAAAATCTCATCTTTATTAAATTTATGCATGAAATCTACCATATTCAATCAATTCAATATTAATCCAAAATAAATAGTCTACCCATGATTACTAATAGGTCATTCATCAATCTCGAATTACCCACATACAATTCTACTCATAAATAACTAGGGTTTCACAAGATTCAATTTTTATCATCAATCCAACATACATATTCACACCCAAACCCTAACATGCTTTCTAGGAGATGAAACACCACATGCAACATTCAAAGAACAAACAAAGTAATTATATCACTCACCTTGTTGAAGAGATCGAACGAAGAGGAATAGAAATTAAGAAAAGCCTCTCCTTCGCAAGAAATCCAAAGTCTTCTCCTTAGAACTTCAAAATAATAAGAAATAAGAAATCCCTATGTATTGTGCAGCAAAAGACAGCAGCACAAAACCCTATATAGTCCGGGATTTAAGTTTCTAGGGTTTTTGAAAACATTTGCAAAATACTCCTTTTACAATATACATTTACATAAATAGATCCCTTTGTTAAAAACCAATTTAATCAAGTTAAAAAATTAGAAAGACCCCCTCCAGCATTAGCCGGCTCTGTAGGGAAAACCCAGAAAAACAGTTTTGCACTTTCACCCCCTTAAAATAGCAATTTTGCGAAAAGATCATCTTTTATCAAAACTTGTAAAATAAATCAAATGTGTTGAAACAAAAGGTAATTAAAATCTTTATACCTAAATTGACTAGGAATTATACCCAGCCTAAAATTTCGAAAATCTGGAGTTTTCACCCCATTTAGCAATTTTGCACAAAAGTCATTCTCTTTTGAAATATTTGCAAATAACTCCAATAATTATCCAAAAAAAATATCTAGAAAAATCACAAATAATCTCAAATAATAAATAATAAGTTTCCCCAAAATAATTTTGGCTTTAAACTTTTCAGGACAACATTTGCACGTGTTTTGCACGTGTAAAAAGATAAATTTATAAATGATTATTAATTCACCAAAAATCATTTAAATTCATTTTTAAATCTCAAAAATAGTATTTAAAATACGGGGTACTACAGCTGCATTCTTATCATCCCTTTGAAATTCTTATACACACTGGCATGGACATGAGTGACTTAATAAAATACTAAAATAAGTCGGGGTTAATAAGGGTTGACTTAGTAGTGGATAGTCTCAGAAAATGTACTCGGCAGGGCCCTTCTTGTTTACATAAAATCTTGACATGGAAGGTAGAGAATTACTTGTGAAGTCGTGAACTTGTTATCGTGTTATCGTATTACACCGAGTACACGCTCTGTAGATCCCACCACTATATCTAAAACATATACTATTTTGCGTGCACCGAACTTGTGGTATGGGACGCAGTAGCACGTGGACTAGATAGGAGAAACCACATGCTAATAGACCTAAGTTGACACGTAAATACTTGACCATAATCATTGTTTATTAATACCGTTATTGTTTTTGTAATTTGATCTTGATTCATATTCCTTCATGTACCTTATTCCTTACCCTCTGCTTTCACTACTTGTTGTCCATACTTGCTCTAGGGACATTTGTTTTTCACTCTAGTTGATCCAGCTACAGGTGAAACATGAGATTTTCCAGGAGGCATTAACGAGCAGTATTTCTAGGTTGGAGCAGGAGCTGCATTAGAATAAATTATCTCTTTCTATATTTTCTTTTTCGCATTGTTATCCATTTGATTAAACTTTGTATTCCGGGCTTTTGACCCGTAACTGCTGTTTGTTTTCTTAGTATTGGTTATTATGTTGAACTATTGAATGCTTAATTTCAGTTGTTGTTTATGTGATGATATTATCTGCATGGTTGTGATTATTCTTTTTTGCATATTGTGGAGTTGAGACTGGAACAGCTTATAGTTGATGTTAATATTAGTCGCTGGGCCTTCGTCACGGGCTTGTATTCCCGTATTTTGGGAAGCGGAGCGTGACAATGTGTCAAACGCATGTGTTAGTTTAAATGTGATTCATATTTTTGCTATTTTATTCTCTATTCCTAAATAGACAAAATTGAAAGGGGGTAGACCTTATATATATATACACACACTGTTACTTCATCTTATCCTCTACATATTCAACTTGATTGCCACCATCATTGCTGCCACCACTTCTCCTCCTCCACATACTCACTTTTTAAATATGCTTTCAAAATACTAACTTGTGAAAAGGGAAAAAACGAAAATAATTTCATCTCCCACAAAAGTGCGTTTAGTTTGTTGTTTTGAAAACAGTTTTCTAAAAATATCCTAACCAAATAAGTTGGAGTTTTCAAAAATGCTTTTCTAAAAATGTAAGGTTGCGCTCGTGTAGAGAGAGAATGACTGAAGTTGGAGTTTTGTGAAAACTCTTCTCACAAAACACCCTAAGCAAATACGTTTTTGGGTTTTGGAAAAAAAAAAGCCAAACCTTTACCCAAGCTTCTCACTTGGAGAAGAATTAAGAGTGTGAAGATTGCATTAAATAAACAGACAGATATCATAATGTGATGAGTCAAAAGGAATAAGGTTTGGAGATAAAGCTGGATCATGCAGTTTGAAAATTTTGGGAGGAAATAGATCTCATTCGAGAGTTATAGTAGTTGAGAGTGGAAGATCTAATTTGAGTGCTTTTTTAAGATAAAGGAATTGGATTATAGGCTTTAAGAAGACGATGGAAATTCAGATTTTAGAGTGTAGGATCAAAGAAAAAAGATATTAGTGATGGGGGATACAAATTTGGTAAGAGAAGAATTTATATATCTATACTATTATTAAGCAAAGCCTCATTTTTGCGGCTTTTTACTATCATACCCTCATAAAGATAAAAGGCTAAAAAAAATATAGGGTTAATATCGGAGGTCAAATATGTAATCTATACTATTATTAAGCAAAGCATCATTTTTGCGTCTTTTTACTATCATACCCTCTGATGCGGTTTGTTTTTGGTCGCAGTGTGGATGCACCAGGTATGAGTTCGGACTCAATTTGTAATGAGGGAAGAGTGCGGCATGGGACGACGAGCGGGAGGCTCGCTTCGGCGCTTGAGGATCGGCTCGGATCGCCTCGCCTCGAGTACCTGCAGACGGTCCTGAGACACCGGGGTTTATCCCGGCGGCGGACCCTCCGACGATCTAGTCAGTCTCTGTGAGAGAGTAGCAATAACTAGGAAAATTTGGGTGGCCAAAGATTGATTACCTGAAAAGGTGGGTGAGGGTCTAGTATTTATAGGAAATTCCAACCGGGTTTGGATCCGCTTGGGGGCCGGGTCTGAACCCGAAAGCCCATGGGCCTGACGTGGCAGAAGGCCCAGGGGGTTTAGGGCTGACGTGGCAGTACCAAGAGTGGTATAGGGCTGATGTGGCAAAGCCCTTGGTGGTATTTGAAGCTGACATGGCGGATCATGGGGCTCCTGTGCTCCTGGGAGAATCTGGCGGCCTAGGTTGTGCCAGGTCATCTTCATTCTTTACGAGGCTGGGCGGACGACCCGGGGGGCTGTCATGGATCAGAGGCCGAGGGCCATCGATGTTTGTCGGATACGAGGAGACCAGTTCTGTGGGGGTGAACTTGAGGTTCGGCACCGACCCTGTAGTGGCTCGAAGCCGAGCCAGATTGTTGTTTTTCCTATTTTTGAGTGAGAGCTGTACTGGGCCCTGGTTGGACCCCAAGCCATTTTTACCCTACCACACAAGCCCCCCACTCATGCGAGGGTGCGAGAGCTAGCCGTAGAGGAGTGTTTATGGTTGTAGAAATGGGATAGCGAATCGCTGGGCCTTCATGAGGGGGTTGCCCTGATGTTAGAGCGAGCCTCGAGCCAGCGAGGGTTGGTTGCCCTGATGTTAGAGCGAGCCTCGAGCTGGCGAGGGTTGGTTGCCCTGATGTTTAGAGCGAGCCTCGAGCTGGCGAGGGTTTAAGGGCCGGCAAGGGTGATGGCGAGCCGTTGAAACTTCCTGAGAAGATTACCCTGGTGCTAGATCGGACCTCGAGCTTTCGAGGGATTATGGGTCAGCAAGGGCGATGGCGAGCCGTTGAGTCTTCCGGAGAAGACTACCCTGGTGCTAGACCGGTCCTCGAGCTGGCGAGGGTGATGGCGAGCCGTTGAGCCTTCCTGAGAAGACTACCCTGGTGCTAGACCGGACCTCGAGCTTTCGAGGGATTATGGGTCGGCAAGGGTGATGGCGAGCCGTTGAGTCTTCCGGAGAAGATAACCCTGGTGCTAGACTGAACCTCGAGCTTTGGAGGGATTATGAGTCGGCAAGGGTGATGGCGAGCCGTTGAGCCTTCCTGAGAAGACAACCCTGGTGCTAGACCGAACCTCGAGCTTTCGAGGGATTATGAGTCGGCAAGGGTGATGGCGAGCCGTTGAGTCTTCTGGAGAAGATAACCCTGGTGCTAGACCGAACCTCGAGCTTTCGAGGGATTATGAGTCGGCAAGGGTGATGGCGAGCCGTTGAGCCTTCCTGAGAAGACAACCCTGGTGCTAGACCGAACCTCGAGCTTTCGAGGGATTATAAGTCGGCAAGGGTGATGGCGAGCCGTTGAGCCTTCCTGAGAAGACAACCCTGGTGCTAGACCGAACCTCGAGCTTTCGAGGGATTATGAGTCGGCAAGGGTGATGGCGAGCCGTTGAGCCTTCCTGAGAAGACAACCCTGGTGCTAGACCGAACCTCGAGCTTTCGAGGGATTATGGGTCGGCAAGAGTGATGACGAGCCGTTGAGCCTTCCTGAGAAGACAACCCTGGTGCTAGACCGAACCTCGAGCTTTCGAGGGATTATGGGTCGGCAAGGGTGATGGCGAGCCGTGGTGCCTTAGAAGGTTTGAGCGGAGTGGCCTGCCGTCTTTGCGGAGCATTGAAGGCGCTCCGGGATCTGTGCGATGTTCCAATTTCCTAGGGGCATTAATGGTGCCGCCTAATAAATGCAGGTGGCGCATGGGCTTTCGTCGATTGGCTTTCCCCATGTCATAATGGCCGGTCTATGGGGGAGGCTATAAGTACCCCTCCCCCCACAGCGGGTTTGATCACAGCAAGGGTGGTCCACTGGCCATCAGAGGTGTCTGCTTCGGCGGACGTCTGTCTCTTGCAAAATTTTAACCCTGATAGTGTCGGAGAGGTGGTTACTCTGCCGCCCAGATCTTCTCTTGGATCTGATGGCTCTGATACGGTAGCCAGATCCAGGGGAGATCAGGGCGAGAGGGGTAACGATCGAAATCCGTACCGGTAGATAAGGAGCCTCGGATTGGTGGTGGCCTTGCCGCCTGGATCCTTTTTCGGGTCAGACGACCCTGACACGGTTGTTTGGCCCGAGACAGATCCGAACGGGAGGGGCATCAACCGTATTCCGGACCTGGGGCTGAAGAGCCTCGGACAGATGGGTCGTCTCTGATTGGAGGTGGGCCGATCTGTTTTCTGATAGGGCTCCAGGCGATGGTGACTTCTGTCCCACCCTCGAACAGTTTGGGGTTTCGACTGCCGAGGCTGTAAGCCCCGAGCTGCTCGCGGGTGAGAGAGGAGTTGATCGAGCCCTGGAGCCCGGGGCGTCTGTCGAAGGACAGCGCCTTAAATCTTAAGTAAAATGTTTTCTTCGCCGAATACTTCATCCGAACCGACCCCTGTGTCTGGCTGCCAGCCTGGCACTGGATGACGTCAGCAGCGCACGTTTCGAGAACGTGGCACGGTTTTCCAAGCGGCAGTTGCACGTCAATCGGTGAACAGTAATTGCAGAAATCGAGGAGTCGTTTTCATCCTCTATAAATGTCCCCCCCTCTCCCCCTGTTGCCCACTTCTTTCTCGCTTCTTTCTCTTTCAAAAAATCTTCCAACACTTCAGCTCTCGTCCCTACCATTTGCTGCACCAGGCTCGTTCTTCCGAAGCGACCCCAGGTTAGTTTGTAAGTCTGTTTTAGTTTAGGCACAGATGGACAGGACTCAGTCTGGCTCGTCAGCGTCAACGTCTGGGGGGGAAGTGAAACCCGCCTCCAAATCGACTTCGTGGGAGGAGCCCGTGTTAGAGGGGGAATCTGTACATAATGTGGAGCCTTCCGATTCGATTTCGTGGAAGGAGCCGGTAGGCGAGGAGGGACCAGTGTATAATGTGAAGCCGTTGCGATCTCGGAAGCCTTTTGTGGTGGAGAGCAGCGAATCTGAGGAGGGGGGCGGTAGTTCAGGCGAAGTCCAGATCCTAGGGTTGGCTTCTGAAGAGGAGGGTGGCCCCGAAGGGGGTGAAGCTGAAGGGGCTCAGATAGGAGGTCAGGGTGTGGGCTCGAGTTCCATGCCGACCGATCTGGGGCGATTATCTACCCCCTCGCCGGAACGAGCCAAGAAGAAGAGGGCTCCGAAGAAGAAGGGGTCGAGGACCGGTGGCTCGAGCCAGGCGCCTGTTTATCGTAACTTGATGACAGGGTCGCCCGTAAAACCTAAGCCGTTCCGTCGGTACCCCGACGATCTTTCCGATAAGGAGCTGTTTGGGGTCCAGCCGTCGTCGCCGAGCCGGAAGAGGGTGATGATGGACACCCTTCCGACCGTTCTGGAGGCAGGTGACTTGGAGGCTTTACAGCTGGCGTACCACATAGGGTCCAACTACGAGCTCATGTTGCCGAGCTCTACCCTTCGACCGACCGACCCCCTGCCTGATTGGTATTGCGTCTTCCCCGTGGACGTCTTCATCTCCGGACTGAGGCTGCCAGTCCACCCGTTTGTTCGCGAGGTGCTGAACTGGGCGTCCTTGGCGCCGATGCAGTACGGGCCGAACTCCTGGAAGCAGATCATCTGCTTCGTGCTGATGTGCGAGGAGCAGAAGATACCCCTACGGCTGAATGTGTTCCGAGCGATGTTGATGATCAGCTCGGCGACTGAGGGTGTTTACTACATTTCGCCCCGGAGTAAGGGGAAGGTGGTCCACGGTCACCCGGACTCCATCAAGGATTGGAAGAAGAAATATCTGGTGATCCGGAGTGAGGAACCTTGGAACATTCCCACTCGATGGAACCACTCCAAGCCGAGCCATCAACCACCGAGGCCGAGGGACCTGACAGCCGAGGAGTGGAGGTTTGTAGAGCGCCTCCGTCTGTCACATAGTATTAATTGGACGAAGGTGACGGAGGGTCATCTGGCGAGCGTCGGACTGAGCCCGGCCGTTCTGTGTATGTAGTTGTTTCTTTTCTCTCAGTCTTTTAGTACTTTCTTGCTCATTGCTCTTAATGGATCTTTTTGCAGATATGGATCCTGAATCAATCAAGGCGAAGAGGCTCGCCCTGAAGAAGGAGAAGGCCGAGAAGAAGGGGGAGGCGACGAAGAGGCCGAGGGAGTCGTCCCTAGCCATCTCGGAGGCCCAGCTCGAGCCGAGGACCAAGAGGACTCGCTCGGAGACGGGCAAGGGGATGGCTACTTCGAGGGGCCAGGGCCAAGCGAAGGCATCCGATCTTGACAAGGGGAAAGGTCCCTTGGTCGAGGTCGAGGAAGAGGACCCGGTGGTGGAGATGTTGCGGCAACGGTGGGCACCAGATTGGTCGGTTCGGATGGGGGACTGTCTGACTGAGGAGGCCCAGGCCGTTGAGGTGGCAGAAAAGTTGGCAACCCCTCGCGACCGCAAGGAGATGGAGAGCGAGCCCGTGGAGGTGGCGTTCACGCGCCTGGCACAGGCCACCGTGCTGGTAAGCTCGTCGACCCTATCCCCCTTGTTAATTTTACTGCGGAAGTCTTTTTCTTATCTGCGCTTGTCGGTCGCAGGCTTGCATGCAGGGGACTAACGTAAAGAACCTCTACGAAGCGTCCCTAGCTCAAGAGCGAGCTCGGGCGGATAAGAGCGAGCGGGAGATGAAGGAGATGCGGATCGAGCTCGAGGGCCCGCACAAGAGGGAGCAGCAGATGAAGCTCGAGCTCGAGGCCAAGGATGCGGAGTGGGGGAAGAGGGTGGTCTCCTTGAAGAAGAAGTTCGCCAAGGAGAAGGAGAAGTTGACGAATGCGGGTCAGATGATGGTGATCAAGGCCCAGGACGAGTGTTATGCGAAGGCCCTCAGTCATGTGAGGCACTTCTACCCGACCATCGACCTGTCCAACTTTGAGTATGACATGGAGATCGAGGGGACACCGAAGACCCCTGGCGAAGAAGGGCCCGCTCTTGACCCGTCTGCCGACCTCCCTGTGAAACCGGCCGATGTTGAGGTGGGAAAACAAGTTGTATAGTTTTGTCTTTCTTTTTTCCTCTCTCGATTGTATTTGCCTTCCGCGGACTGGCCACCGCATTTTTTGTAAGAAGCAACTCAATTTATAAAAAAGGATTTTTGACTGGCCAAGTGTTTTGACCTCGGATATTTTCGATCCTCCTTGCTTATGTGTTTTGAGTTGGCTGGTTCTCTTGTAGGTTGCGGCTCCCCTTCCCGAGGTGGACCCCCATCGTTCCGACGTGGCGTGGCTCCGGAGCAAAGTTGAGGCCCTGGAAGCCACGTTGGTTCGCTACCGAAAGGGGGCTCGTGACACTAATGCGGCCTTTAACTATTATTGGAATAAGTCTGAAGCCTTAAGTGAGGAAGCGAGCCAGCTGAGGAGGGCGATGGTGGATCGGGAACTCGGCGGTGTCGGTCTTGGACATGCCATGTCGAGTGCCTCGGTGCAGAGGCCCTCTTCTGAGAGGTTACTTCGCGATGTCATTTTGGAGAAGGAGATGGAGATACACCGTTACAAGACGATGCTGGGTGTCTCGACATCTTCCTCAGTGGGTTAGCGAGCGGAGGGGGTTCCCTCTGCGCTGCTGCTGTTGGAGCGTATGCGACCAGTTGATGCCCAGAGCTCCGTGGCTGGTGTGTCGACCGTGGCTGAGTCTAAGGACCATCATGACGAGGAGAGGGCTCCTAGTCGCTCGGTTGGAGTGGTCCCGCCCTTCGTCGGACCCGAGGGGCCCTAAGATGGCGGCTTCCTCCAGTTTGAGATAAGTGGAGTGGTCCTGTAACGGTCTTTGTTCGTTTTCTCAGAACCAAATAAAAGAGTATGAATAAAGAATTTTTTTCCTTCTTTGCTCTGGCTAGTAGTGTAGTGAATGATGGCGGAGATGAGGTTCGGCTCCGTCGATCCGTGAGGGATCGACGTGGGGCCTTAGGAAGAGTCCCTGGTCTGGAGCCGGGTCGGACCTACCGAGACGTTGGGGACGATACCGGAGTGAGGACTCGGGTGCCGATCCCATTGTCCGGTAGGGATGTCAAAAAATACCATATTACCATACCATGCCGTACCATACCATTACCATACCATATATTACCGAAATCTTGGTAATACCATACCGAAATCTCGGTATTGTACCATACCGAAATTATATGGTATGGTACTAGTTCCCAATACTGATACCATGGTATACCGTACCATACCAAGTAATTAATATATATTTAATTTAATTTTTATATTTAAAAACCCATGCCCAGACTTAGCTCCAGGCCCATTTTTCTTATTTTCTTTTTCAATTTTTCACCCCAGTTATACTAGTACTTCAACTATTCTTCTATTTTTCCTTCTTCCTTTTTTTCTTTTTTTGAATCTAGGGCACACACACTGATTGACCTACGCACTACGCTGCCGAAGCACCACGCTGTTGCGACGCCGCCTACCTTCTTCAGCCCCATCGGTACGGTATTTTTGGAAGATTTTTTTGACAAATTAGGAAACATTAGAGTTTAGT
Organism: Hemerocallis citrina; assembly: GCA_017893485.1. Lineage (NCBI taxonomy): Eukaryota > Viridiplantae > Streptophyta > Magnoliopsida > Asparagales > Asphodelaceae > Hemerocallis > Hemerocallis citrina. The sequence continues at coordinate 48,516,223 of CM030358.1, forward strand.
TGGTGTATTAATATAAGATCCATCTTCTTCTTGTTCTTGTTGGGTTTTCTTGAGATCTTGGGTATTATTATTCATAAGTAATTAGGAATTTAGAATGTAAAAGATCTTCTGATTTGATTTATCAAATTAATTTTTGTATTTTTTTAGGAGTTAATATAGGTGAAATCTTATTTATGTATTATATTTGTATCATAATCCTTAAATTGATTTATATATGAATCTTCTAAATGAGATACATACTGGAAAAAAAAAAGGAGTAGAACAATACACAGAAATGAAAGAACCATCAAATATCATGAATGTTATGAACGGAAAATAACAATACTGTTGTCATTCTTTATATATGAATCTTCTTAACTTCGGGAATTGTTGTCATTCTTTCTCTGTATGTTGAAGCTATCCAATTATATCTAATTAAGCATATTGCAGAATGTTGAATCTAATAGAGTAGCATATTAAATCAATCATATTGTAGAATGTTGAAACTAATTTTCATACAATAAAGATATATTATATTGAAACTTATACATCTCTGAAATTGTACAACAATAAAGTCTACAACCCTGATTTGTTGTTTGGCCTAGGTGGATTAAGGAACTTCTTTATATATATATATATATATATATATATATATATATATATATATATATATATATATAATTATAATTATTTATGTTGGAACTTCTTCATATATATATTTATGTTGAGCTTATTTATCATTCATTTGCCATTTATATGAATGTTATTTTTTTAAGCTAATTGATGTCCGGTAGTACCATGGTATTACCAATACCGTACCAATATTCCGGTAGTACCGAACTCGGTAATACCAAAATCTAGGCACGGTAATGGTAGAGAAATTTGTGTACCAAGTATTCTGGTACGGTAGACGGTAGAGTAATGATAATACGGTACGGTACGGTATACTAGCCCTATTGTCCGGTGTTAGGTCGGAGATGCCGAGGCATTTGGAGTTTGACAAAAAGAGATTTCTTTCTTACAAGATAGGGAGGGTTGCTGAAGCGGCCCTTTACACATGAAAGCTTACAAAAGATGTTATTTACATTAGCCAAGCAAGAACCTATGTTCGCTCTTCCAGGAACTTCATTAGGTGCTCGGCGTTCCAGGGTCGGCTGATGAGTCGGCCGTCCATATCTGCCAGTCGGTATGTACCAGGGCGTACAGCCTCGACCACACGGTATGGGCCTTCCCAGTTGGGAGCCAATTTCCTCTTCTTGGTTGGATCAGAGACGGACAGTTTTTGCAACACGAGGTCCCCCACCTTGATGTTTGTGGGGTGGACCTTCTTGTTGTAAAACTTCTCGATCCGTTGTTGGTAGATGCTTCTTCGGATTGAGGATTTCTCTCTGACTTCGGCGACAAGGTCCAGGTTGGCCCTCAAGCCGGATGAGTTGTCAGCTTCGTCGAAGGCCATGATACGGGGAGAAGGCAGGCCGACCTCGACGGGGATGACTGCCTCCGTCCCGTAGGTCAAGGTGAACTGTGTCTCTCCCGTGGGGATCCTCTTGGTGGTTCGGTGTGCCCATAGCACGCTAGGCAGTTCCTCGACCCACAGCCCTTTGGGGGAACTGTCGAGGCGCTTTTTGAGGCCGTCGAGGATTTGCTTGTTCACGTTCTCCGCTTGGCCGTTGGACTGAGGATGGCAAATAGCGGAGAAACGCTGCAGGATGCCGATGTCCGCGCAGAAGGTTTGGAAGTTCTGACCTTGGAATTGGGTTCCATTGTCTGTGATGAGGACCCGAGGGATTCCGAACCGGCAAATGATGTTCTTCCAAAAGAACTGTTGTACTTGGCGCTCGGTGATGCTGGACAGAGGCTCGGCTTCGAGCCATTTGGTGAAGTAGTCGATGGCGACTATTAAGAATTTCTTTTGCCCTACCGCTACGGGGAAGGGGCCCACAAGGTCCATGCCCCACATGGCGAATGGGGTAGGACTAGCTAGGAATCGGAGATTGGCTTGAGGAAGCCTCTTGATAGGGGAGAACCTTTGGCACGGGCCGCACCTCTTGACTAGGTCTTGCGAGTCTTGGAGCATGGTCGGCCAATAGTACCCCTGGTTCAGGGCCTTCCGAGCGAGCATCCTGCTCCCCATGTGGCATCCGCCGATCCCCTCATGAAGATCTTTGAGCACGTAGCTGGCCTCGTCGTTGGTGAGACAGCGGAGGTACGGCTTGCCGTCGGTTAAGGTGTATGAGCGTTTGAAGAGGATGTCATCAATCATGACGAACCTTTCAGCTCGGACCCTGACTCATCTAGCTTCGGCTCGGTCTTCAGGAAGCTCGGCATTGATTAAGAATTTCCGGATGGGAGTGGTCCAGTCGTCTAGACTGGCTCTGTCTTGGACACACATTGCCTCCTGGTCTTGATCGTTGATACTTGGCTTTAGGAGGATTTCTATGAGTACTGTTTGGTCGAGACCCTCGAAGGAGGAAGAGGCAAGTTTTGACAACGCGTCTGCTTGAGCGTTCTGCTCCCTAGGGACTCGAATGACTGCGGAGTGGCAGAAGGACGCTAGGAGGCATCGGACTATTGCCAAATACCTCACCATGCGTTCATCGCGGGCTTCGTATTCTCCGGTGATCTGATTGACCACGAGCTGAGAATCGCTGAAGGCCTGGACTTGCTTGGCTCCCGCTCGATGTGCTAGGGTCAATCCGGCGATCATGGCCTCGTATTCCGCCTCGTTATTAGAGGCCGGAAAGTTGAGGCGGAGGGAGTATTGAAGTAAGAATTGGTCGGGGCCACGCAGGATGATACCAGCCGCACTCCCTGTTTCGCATGATGATCCATCGACAAAGACCTCCCAGGTCGGATCCGAGGCCTCGGTGCAGGGCTGCTCGGAGACAGTGCACTCAGTGATGAACTCGGCGAGGGCCTGCCCTTTGATGGCCGTCCTCGGCTGGTAGCTGATGTCGAACTGACTCAGCTCAATCGACCACTTGACTAAGCAGCCGGAATTTTCGGGCTTGTGAAGGACAATCTTCAGTGGCTGGTCGGTTAGTACTTGGACGGAGTGGGCCTGGAAGTAAGGACGAAGCTTCCGGGCTGCCATGACCAAGGCATAGGCCACCTTCTCTATCTTTGCGTACCTCGTCTCGGCGGGGAGCAGAACTTTGCTCACATAGTACAATGGCCTCTGGACCCCATCTTCCTCTCAGACGAGGACGACGCTGAGGGCGCTATCCGAGGCGGATAGGTAGAGCCATAGTGGTTCGCTTGGCTCGGGTTTGCTGAGGAGAGGGGGGTTGGCTAGGTACTGCTTCAGCTGTTCGAAGGCCTCTTGTTGATGGGTACCCCACTCGAAGCCCCCCTTTCCGCGTAGAGCCTTGAAGAAGGGGAGAGACTTCTCCCCTGACTTGGAGAGGAAACGGCCGATTGCAGCCAACCGGCCCGTGAGCCTCTGAACCTCTTTGACATTCCGGGGTGGGGCCATGTCAATAATTGCTTGGATTTTCTCGGGGTTCGCCTCGATGCCGCGCTGGCTGACGATGAACCCTAGGAATTTCCCAGTGGATACGCCGAAGGTGCATTTAGCCGGGTTGAGCCTCATATTGTGATGTCGGAGGACTCCGAAGGCTTCCTCGAGGTCGGCGACGTGGTCCGGCCCGGCCCGGCTCTTGACGAGCATGTCGTCGACATAGACTTCCACGTTGCGGCCGATCAGGTCTTTGAAGATTCTGTTGACGAGCCGTTGGTATGTGGCTCCGGCGTTCTTTAGCCCGAAAGGCATAACGCGGTAGCAGAAGAGACCCTGGTCGGTGACAAACGAGGTCTTGGAGATGTCCGGTGGAAACATCCGGATCTGATTGTACCCTGAGAATGCGTCCATGAAGGACAGTAGCTCATGCCCCGAGGTTGCGTCGATCAAGGCGTCGATGCGGGGGAGGGGGAAAGGATCTTTTGGACATGCTTTGTTTAAGTCCGTAAAGTCGATACAGATCCGCCAGCCCCCGGTTGCCTTCTTCACCATGACGACATTAGCCAACCACTCGGAGTAGCTGACTTTCTGAATAAATTGAGCCGACAAGAGCTTGTCGACCTCTGCCTTCACAATTTGCTGCTTATCCGGCGCGACTTTGCGCCTCTTTTGGACGACCGGCTTAGAGTCTGGGATGACGCTCAGCCGATGCATAATCAAGTCTTCGGAGATCCCGGGCATGTCGGAGGGCTTCCAGGCGAAGAGATCAATGTTGCGGCGGATGCAGGCGATTATGTCTGGCTTCAAGTCCTCGGGGAGCGAGCGGCTCACCCGGAACCACTTTGATTCATCCTCGGCGTCGAACGGGACCTCCTCCAGCTCGTCGACGGGCTCTGGGGCGGGACCGTCCCTCTCGGGTTCGAGCTCAACGGCGTCGAGGGGGAACACACCTCCTCCGACGGCGGTCATGTAGCATGACCGTGCTGCTTCCTGGCTACCTCGGACTATGCCGACTCCTTGCGGGGTGGGAAATTTAAGCTTCAGATGGTATGCCGAAGGTACCGCTTGAATGGAGCATAGTCCGGGTCGACCGAGTATGGCGTTGTAAGCTGCTTTGACGTTTACCACCATGAAGTCCATGGACTCAGTCCTCTTGATAGGAGCCGACCCCGCGGTGACGTCGAGAGTGACAATCCCTTCTATCACGACAGGGACGCCAGAAAACCCATGCAAGGTGTACCCGGCTGGCTTGAGTTTGCCTCTGGGTAGTTTGAGATTCTCGAAGGCCTCAAGGAAGAGAATGTTTACCGAGCTGCCATTGTCGACAAGAATTCATCGAACTTCACAATTAGCCATGTGGAGGCCAATGATGAGGGCGTCGCAATGAGGGAGGCGAATGCCTTCGAGGTCATCTCCGGAGAAGGAGACAGGCACCGGTTGCAACTTGGGCGAGGGGTTGTCTTGGACGGCATTCACCTATCGGATGAAGGCTTTTCGGGAAGTATTTGACTCTCCCCCCATCGGTCCCCCGTGGACACAGTGCAAGATGAATGGCGTATCCGCGGCTCCCTCGGGCTCGGGATCCCGACCCTGGATGCGGTTCAGAGTAGGGTTCGGAGGCAAAGGCCTCCGGTTCCTAGCATCTCGCCGATCCCGTGGGCTTTCTCTAGTGAATTCTCGGAGGTACCCTCGTGAGATGAGGTCCTCAATTTCGTCTTTCAGGGCCCGGCATTGGTCGGTTTCGTGCCCATGGTCTCTGTGGAAACGGCAGTAGAAGCGCTGGTCTCGCTTCTTGTTGTTGCTTGATCGGAGAGGTAGTCGGACAATGTCTTTGTCTTCGATTTCTAAGAGGATGGCGGACACGTTGTGTGTCAAGGGAGTGTACCTTTCGAAGCAAGGGACCGGAGGTGCCCTCTTCGCGCCGATCCCTTCCTTTGCTGTTTTCTTGGCAGGTTCGGCATCATCGACCCTGCGCTTGCCTTTCCTCGCGACTTCTTTGCTGCCCTCTGGGTTCAGAGCTTCCTCAGCTCGTATATACTTTTCGACCCGGTTGAGAAGGTCAGGAAAGTCCATAGGTGGCCTCTTTGCCAAAGAGACCTTTAGCTGGTTGTGGCGGACATTGTGCCGAAAAGCTGCCGAGGCGACCCCTGCATCGAGGGCAGAGACGGATCTGGCCTCGGTTGTGAACCTCTTGACGAAGTTGCGGAGCGACTCCCCCTCCCTCTGACTGAGGTCGAGCAGGGAAGCGCTCGTCCTTTCGCTCTTCCGGCTTGTGATGAAGTGGGCGAGGAAGCTGGCTTCCAACCGGTCGAACGAGAAGATCGAGCCAGGGGTGAGTTTGGAGAACCAATCCCTGGCCGGACCCCGGAGGGTGGCCGGGAAGGCTCGACATAGCAGGAGATCCGAAGCGATGTGAATCATCATGAGGGTTTTGAAGCCCTCCATGTGATCAGCTGGATCACCCTCGCCGTTGTAAGTCTCGAACTGCGGAGGCCGGAAGTTCCGGGGGATCTCCGCTTCTATGATGTTGACGGAAAATGGAGGTCGAGAAGGCCTCCGCCCTTGGACTAGGTTGGGATTCCTGTCGCCAATGCGCTCGATTCGATTCTCCATCTCCAGGAGGCGTCGGAGCACCTCGTCTGTGCGCTCCGGCGGGGGAGTCGGCGCACGAGTGTGGCTTCTCCCTTCGCTCATTTGAGTGGTTCGGCCGTAGGTCGCGGACCTCGGCGCTCCATGGAGGGCCTCCAAGATTTCCTCTCTGAAGCTTTTGAACTCTCCCCTGGTGACCCCGCCGTGGTCGGAAGGGTCGGGTCGGGGCGTAGGAACTCGGCCGATGCGGCTGAGCGCCGACGGCCTTTCCCTTTGTGCCGACCTGAAGTGGTTCGAGACCGAGTTGGAAGCGGTCCCTCCCCTAGCCTGGCTAGCCCTTCGATTCACAATGACCCGACGAAGGTCGGGTTCGGCGATGTGTGAAGCGCTTCGCTGGGGTCTGGGGTTTCCACCCGGATTATTGGATGCTTGCCCTCCGTCGAGGGCCCCCTCAGGAGCAGGCCCATCTGGTTGGGCAGAACGGGCTGATCTTCGGGCTCGGTGAGCCATGGGAGATTGGGTCGAGGGAGAGCATCGGTGGCGAGGCTCGGACTCACGTCCGTACCGGATAAAGATTCCCACAGACGGCGCCAACCTGATGCGGTTTGTTTTTGGTCGCAGTGTGGATGCACCAGGTGTGAGTTCGGACTCAATTTGTAATGAGGGAAGAGTGCGGCACGGGACGACGAGCGGGAGGCTCGCTTCGGCGCTTGAGGATCGGCTCGGATCGCCTCGCCTCGAGTACCTGCAGACGGTCCTGAGATACCGGGGTTTATCCCGGCGGCGGACCCTCCGACGATCTAGTCAGTCTCTGTGAGAGAGTAGCAATAACTAGGGAAATTTGGGTGGCCAAAGATTGATTACCTGAAAAGGTGGGTGAGGGTCTAGTATTTATAGGGAATTCCAACCGGGTTTGGATCCGCTTGGGGGCTGGGTCTGAACCCGAAAGCCCATGGGCCTGACGTGGCAGAAGGCCCAAGGGGTTTAGGGCTGACGTGGCAGTACCAAGAGTGGTATAGGGCTGACGTGGCAAAGCCCTTGGTGGTATTTGGAGCTGACATGGCGGATCATGGGGCTCCTGTGCTCCTGGGAGAATCTGGCGGCCTAGGTTGCGCCAGGTCATCTTCATTCTTTACCAGGCTGGGCGGACGGCCCGGGGGGCTGTCATGGATTGGAGGCCGAGGGCCATCGATGTTCGTCGGATACGAGGAGACCAGTTCTGTGGGGGTGAACTTGAGGTTCGGCACCGACCCTGTAGTGGCTCGAAGCCGAGCCAGATTGTTGTTTTTCCTATTTTTGAGTGAGAGCTGTACTGGGCCCTGGTTGGGCCCCAAGCCATTTTTACCCTACCACACCCTCATAAAGATAAAAGGCTAAAAAAAATATAGGGTTAATATCGGAGGTCAAATATGTAATTTGCATGAATTGGAAAAATAATTAATATGCATAGATTTGCATGTCTGCATAGATTTGGTAAAATAATTAATAGTATAGATTTGCATGTACTTGCATGCACAATTTATTCATAATAAAGTTTCCTCCTATCAAAGCCATTAGGTCTAACACATGCATACAAATATAAAAAAGAATAAATTGTACATGCCTGTCTACATGTATGCATGCATGCAACCTCTTCGGTGACCTGCCCCTTCCTCAAAATCCTACACACCTTTATAGACGTGCATCGCACGTGTATTATACTAGTCTTAATTAAAAGAGGGGGGTGGGTGGGTGGGTTTGGTATTTTGGTCCTAAATGACCACGCACAAAGCACGTAACTTCGAAAATATAATAGCTCTTAAATGGCGTGACTAACATTGGTATAAATACTCGAAATCCGGATCCGACCCGAACCCGACCCGGACCCGGCATCGGATCGGAACCGACCCGGCCTACCCGGGTCCGGGTCCTAAAATGGGACCCGTTGTACTTTCAGGTCCGGGTTCGGGTCCGCTCAAAAGAGATCCGACCCGCACCCGGACCCGTTAAAAAATTTCCAAAAAATCAACATAAAAGTAAATATTCTATCTTCATCCCTCCCATCTTTCATCCTAAATTCTAATTTTTTCTTCCGAACTCAAAACTCATACTTTTTTTCTTCTCTCATCTATTCTAAATTCTTCATTCGCCGCCTCCGCTCGCCGCTCACACTCCCTTAATAGGACCCGGACCTGGAAGCGGACCCGGTCCTCACGGATCTGGGTCCGGGTCCAATTTTTGGACCCGTAGGGGACCGGGTCTGGGTCCGGGTAGTGAAGGACCCGACCCGACCCGACCCGACCCGATACCAATGCTAGGCGTGACCCCCTAGGGAGGTTTATGCGTTAGACTAAAAAATAAGAGTGGCAATTGGTCTGAACCCACTTGGACCCGCCTAGGTCCGACACAGTTATTAGAGGGCTTGAGCTAATAATTTTCATTTCAGGCTAGACTCAAATTTGTATGCCCGAGAAAAATTTAGGCAGGGTTCGGACTTAGGTTCTTAGACCCGATGGACCTGAATTAAATTTCTGCATGTGTATATATTTATACATGAGTTTTTATTTCAAAAAGAACATTCTTGGATGTAAGTTGAAATGAATATTAAAATTTATTAAGTGAGAAATAATGCCTTTTATATATATAGTTAAAATGAAAATAAACAAATTAGATATGAATTATAAATTTGAAGTAGTATTCATATTATTGTTGTTTTTTTGTCATATATTATTCACGATGTAGTTTTATTTTATTTGAAAGTTATATATTTAAACATGCATAAGTAGTTCGGGCCTAAGTTCGAACCTATTTTTCGGGCCTAATTCGGGCCCAGTCTTTGGCCTAATTTTTCAAGCTAGTTATGTTTTTTTTTTTTTTTTTTGAGGGAAAAGGTGGAAGCTAGTTATGTTTTTCGGACCTAATTTGGGTCCGTTGTCAACCCTACAGACAGATTTACGTTCAATAATTACTGGGGCTTTTACTTAGACACGTCTTCGTTCATGATTGCTTAGAGCCCCTTTTCCATCAATAGTATGCGCTGTGACCTTCAAATATAGAGGCGCTTTGACCTTCAAATATAGAGGAGTTTTCTGCATTTTGAAAAAATAAATTGAAAAAATACAGAAAAAGAAAGAAAAAAAAAAATAGAATCCATATATATCAGAGGCCCTTCGGGTGGTCGAGCCCAGGTATATTTGTTTGGGCCTCAATATTAAAATTGAGCACTTGAACACAAAAACCCATATTCATAAACGATCTATTCAAATTTCAAAAACTCTCCTAACCGGGTCGGGCGTAAACGAATCCGGGTCGCCCCAATGTGAGAATATGCGAGAAAGTATAATTTCCTCACGTGCCTTCAACATGACGGTGCTGTCAATGAGATCAGATAGCCTGCCACTGTCTGAGCTTCAATCTAAACCTCATACCAGTTGACACTACTCTCTCTATTCGTCTTCTTCATCTCAATTCTCAAACCTTCCAGTTTTCGAAGTGAAGCATCCCATTCGTTGAATTGGCCCCATTGTCAATTTTTATTTTCTCGTATGTAATTTTTGACCACAACCTGTTTGTTAAATTGCCCATTAGAAAAATTTATGTCAAAATAGTACTTACTATATAAAACTGAAAGAAATGTTGTCTAGATAATCTATTTATTGGGAAAATAGTTCAGACCCATTATAGTCATCTCTTCTATTTCTGTTGATTTTTTGTCGAGTTATTTATTAAGATTGGTTGTGAAATTTGTGGTGCAATTAATTGTTATCACTGTAAACATTCAGAGATTAGGTGACATGATCAATGGAATGGGTTAGTAGAATTTGTGCCTGTAATTTTGCCAATTAGGTGGGGGTTAGGGGTAGACATATATGAACTTCGACGGGGCACTTGAAATTGATATTTGTTTACTGTTATAACTGGAGAGTTGAGAATGGGGCTGATTGTTGTATGGATCAGGGAACGAGAAAGAGTAAAATATTAAATTTAGATGTGAAACTCATGTGCCATATGATATGTTTTTAGTAATCTGTAACTAAAGTTAGTTGATATGTTTCATCTTTATTGCCTTGTTTCTAACATGTAATTATGACAAACAAACACCTGTGTCCGGGCCAAATATATAATTTCCATTGTATCATATGAGGGATGTATGTGTATGAAGCTAGTAGTTGTTAATGCCATAATGTGACAGAAGGCAGAGGCGTAGCCAGAAGTTTTCTTTAGGAGGATTGAAAAACAAAAATGCAATTCCCCCTTGTATGCTTTAATAACAAAACTATTGCGTGAATTTGAAAAAGCACCACAGGAGGGATTGCTGTAACTAAAGAGTGCAGCCCAAACACAAGGTTATAGGCTTCCAGGATAAATATTACGAGAAGAACTCCTAAAGATACTTAATTTTTTTTAATAATTGTGATCAACAGAGATTTCATATTTTGAAGTTGTATCAACTTATTACAGATGTTATATTTCTATTTGTGTGTTAGTACAGAGGTGCTAAAAGCTCAAGGGGGGCTTGTTTCATTGGCTTGTATAGGGTTGGTGAACTTCCGTACTGCAGGGTCAAAGAAAAAATAGGCAGAGAAGAAAGCTAGGGAGTTAGAGAGAGAGCAAGAGAGTCGAGGGATAAGTAGTGAGGAAAATCAAAGAGTTTATGAAGAGAGAGTCAGATTAGTATAGCTGCACTTTTAAAAAGGGTATATTGCATTTAAGACTTACAACATAGCATCTTAATTCTTAGAGTCAGTTTGTATCGACCGAAATTTCAATAATTAAGGGGGGAAATTGCCTTCTCGTCTTGCTCCTATCTCTGCCAGTGACAGAAGAAATGACCCTCAAGAAAGTTCGAAGGAGAAAATAATTCATGTATATGGGCCAAAATCCTAGTAGTTGTTGTATTGTTGTGTTGTTATATGTGCTTGAAATTGTTAAAATGCACCAGCTATCCAAACTAATGCAAACTAATTTCATGATTTGAAGAATCATTAATGCCATTGTTCATGCTGAAACTTCACAAATACCTGGTTTGTTTTATATAAATATCTATGATCTTTGGATTCAATCTACAGTTTTATTATGACAAATAATATTTTTTTTACCGTAGATTCAACCGCTAGCATGTTCAGACAAATAGGCACAAGTGTTTTTATCGAATTATATAATATAACATTTCACATAATTTAATTGCTAATATGTTAGTCTTTATTTAGCCTGGTACATGCTTTATATGAGAACAGGTAAACATTGTTTACATAGGTTTTTTTGTTTACAGGGAAACTTAATTGGTGTATGCCAGTTTCTTTTCGTGCTGCAGGGAGATTTTTTCATGGAGTGTATAATGCCAAGCACGATAAGGTGAACTTTCTTCTACAGTACACTATATGACTGTTATCATATTTAGTTGCAGCTATTAATTGGCCAATGTTGATGACTTTTGAACTGAAGCTTTAGTTGAGGCGGTTCAAAGAGAAGTGCATGACATACATTCCCCTATACTTCGGTGCATATTGTTATGAATTAATCTTCTTTTGCCTTATTCTATAAATTTATCATCTAGGATAATTTTCAAAGATTGCTATTTGGTTGTATGAGCTTAATTTGCACGGCAAGTTGGTAGTTTTTTCCTACGTGCAGGATTTGTTACAAGTCCCCTTCTTGTTCCTAGTTCCTTTTGCTAGGACAACTTCCCTTTTTTGTTGTTGTGGTAAAATCCTTTAAATAGGAATTTAATAATATTTGTTCAAGTGCATTGAATCTTTTACGGAATCTTGTTCTTCAAAGCTGACCTCATTTTGGTTGGAAAAGGCTTAGGTGGTGTGGTGGGTAACATGAAGACGACAAATGCATTTGTTTATGCAAAATCTCAAGGATACTGATTTTCCCCAGTTTCAACTTTCTACTCACATCTTTTTATTTCAGAACATTTTAGCGTTTAACATATTCATCATCATAACCAGAGTCTTATCCAAAGGAGTGGGCTAAGATATGTAGCATGTTAAGTTCCAGATGAAATTTGTCAATACTTTTACAATTGGTTATCAACTTGAAATCAATTCTGTGATAGTTGTTTTATGACCTAACCAAAGAAAAATATAAAGAAAGTAGAGACTAGCCATACCCAGTTGACAGGTAAGATGTTGCAACCAGACCTACCTAGAGTAGAAACAGTTTCATCTTGTAACATAAAGTTTCACTAGTGTTGATTATTCTAAGAGGAAGAATATTGTTTGGTGGTTTGCATAAATAAAATACATACAGTTGATCACATTAATCACCACCACCGCAGCAGTTAACCTTTTCTTGCAAAATGGATCATTTGAGGAGAACAGTCAAAATTAAGAAGGCATCATAAAATCACACCTTTTTGTTGGCTATCAGCTGGATATCAACCATCCCATCAAGGAACTGATGGACAAAATAGGATATTTCATTGAAATCTAAAATTTGACATGGTTGTAGTATAAACTTACATTACTGAGTCATGCTATTTAGGTTTATGCATCCAATAAGTAACCCTCCAAGTTAAACCTAAACACTTGCCGAAAATTTCAAAGATGGAAAGAATTGTTCTTATGCTGCACACATTTTTAAGTCACAACATAGGAACATCCCTAAGGGCATTTTGTAACATTTTTAAGTCACACCTCTTTATTTAGTGATAATGAATTTCCCTATCTTGATGAATGTTTCCTTGTTTGTGTCTTTTAGACTTTCAAGATCAACAAAGTGGGAGTGTGCTCTTCCATACGGCGTATCTTCTTGTAAATTGCGGACAAGACGGAGATGGTTAGTGTTTATACATCATCCTTCCTCAAAATCTTCACAATGTTGTAGATGTACTAGCATGGTTTATCCTGTAAAGCATTTACTTTGGCGACATTCATCTGGGAGAACATGTGCTACATCTGTCAGCTTGGATGAGAACTCTTCCTCAGTTTCAGTGGGAGAGCAACTTGGGGACACTGATGAACTTGGTGCATCTGAAGAACAAGTTCCAACAAGGTCTGATGAGGTAATACCTCAAAAATCCCCCCCCCCCCTCCTCTTTTTTTCAATTCACTTGCTTACTGTACCTGTGAATATTTTTAAGTTTACATGTTATGGATCTCTCATCTGAATATCTGCACTAATGCTAGTCATGCTTGAACTGACTATCTATCACCAAAAGAAAAATAAAATTAGATAATTAGCCAGTTCTTTACCTACAGACACAGTTACAACCATGTTAAAGATGTTGGAGGCAATATTTCATTTTCTCTATTTTACACTAGACATGCGATTTATTTATGTCTAATATAGGATAGTACTGACCAACCAATCAGCTAGTCTTGACCTATTCCAAGTGTTCTGCAAATGTGATCCCATCAACCTGAAAGTGATGATCACACTCCAGTTGAGGGAAGGCCATTGTGCTGGTGTGATTGTTGAATTGCCAGGAGTAAGCTGAGCTATTAATGACAAATCAACATGGTTGATCAGAAAAATAAATTAAAATTGACATGGTCACCATGGTCCACCTATATGTTGATAAACAGGAGTCCAGTATCCCTTCTGAATCATTACAAAGTCAATATACGCTTTGTGGGCAAGCAATGTTATTCTGGATGCAAGATGCTTACACCAGAGTGTACACAATCCATATTGTTTCTTCGTTATGATGAATTTCTAGGGCATATACAATGTTGATTTAGAGAGAGTAAAGAGCTTAACTTTCCATCTGCCGATGATTGCTAGAACATCTGAGCGAGTGAAAGGGGCGGGTCTGACACATCACAATAGATATTTGTCCGGTAGCAAATATTGATTTAATCTCGTGCTTTTTGAATTCTTGTAGTCAGTTTGGTTGTGAAGCTGGAGCTTGAGCTATTTCACTTCAGCCACTCCTATGAAGTCTGTAACTTATCTAACTCATGACCTGGAATATCATTACTTTCAAGTTCAAAATAGTTTAGAGTGACATAAAATTAACCATGAAGTCTATTTCAGTCTGTCTTCAGCAAACCAGCTCTGATTTTTGTGTGACAATGGTGCTTCTCAATTCATCAACCTTCCCGATTAGGTATTAGATGGAATGTTCTCCAGATAGCTGGCTATTTTGGTGAACATTCCTCCAATGTCCAACAGAATGATAACATTAACAACAAAAGCAACATCTGTTACATCTTACTATATAGAACATTTTGTTGCAAGAGAAGAAGAAACTAGATAGAACATTCATTAGTTGAGTTCTTCAGGTAGAACCTAATTACGCTGAGTGGACATGTTTTTTTTTAAACACCTACAATACATCAATTAGACTTTTATAATGCCTAGAGCAAACTAGACTTGTCAATCAGATTTACATGTACTTTTCTTCCTAGGTTTATAGTTTTAGATATTGGAATTCTTCATGTTGTAGCAATCATTTGTACATATTTAAAATATTCTGAAAGAGCACAATATCACCCCTACGAGAGTGTTAACAAGGGACTATACTTCTATGGCAACTGATCTGCCTTTCCTTGCATCATCCCTAAGGGCATTTTAGTGAGACTCTTCTCATTGCATGATGATCACAGCCCCACTGGCATCATCACCTAAAGAATGCCACTTTTAGCCTCAGTCATGATATATTCTAGTTAATGCAAGCTGCATAGATATGTAACCCTTTGGCAAGCCATACTTGACACAACACGAGTTTTAGCAATTCTATATGGTTAGTAAAATAGCCCAAGAACATACATGGGAGATTTAATTTGTAGGCCAGCACTTGCGGGGACGTACACACTTCCTTTAGTGGAAAACCTAGGCTTATGGAGAGCAAAAGTGGGGTTTTTTTGTGAGTCCTACTCTACCAAGAATTCCTCCACGCTCTCTAACAAAGATTGGTGTTTTAAAACATATTTTGGGGCAGCAAAGGATGCAGTGAGTAGTGGTATTAGTTATGAATCTTGGATGCCATAGTCTAGGGACCGAATGGTTTCAGGGAGCTGAATGCCAAATATCTATTATGTAGAGAAATTGAACACATCAGTAATATAATTCTAAGAAGACTGATAACATTAAAAGAGAGGATACACTGATTAAAAAATCTAATGTTGTTTATGAACAAAAGTGCATAGCATGATGTGTCAGAGCAGAAAATCTTCACTTGATTAATCCTTTTCATCCTACATTTTGGTTGGCTTTATTCCTCCATTTGTAGGGTGTAACCAAATGAACATTACAACGTACAGAATTATAGATTAAGTCTAACGACTTGTTCTGAAACTAACACTTAGTACTAACCCAAGTTTGCTAGAGTAAATACAGATGGTACTTTTTAGTACTTTGTTCTATCACAACACTTCTAAACTGTGACAACTCAGCACGCACACACACACACGCCAGTTTTGTGTATTCTTTCATCTTGACAATTGCCTTATAAAGTCACTACAAACATTTGTACAGGCTAAGGAGGCTCAGATATCAAGTTATTCTTGAATAGTTTTATATATTTAAAATATGTAAGTGAAAAATTTAGGTAAAGCAATGACAAAGAAGGTTTTGTGCAAATTTACAATCTTTTTATGTACTTTTAGCATAATTACTATCTAAATGTCTAAATTGATTCAAAATCTTAAAATTTACAACCCCTCTGTGTGTGATTCTGTTGCTGCTCTCTTTCGTGATGGTTAGAATGCTGATAACCTTGCAAGACTCTTGCAACCTCAGGTAAGGGGAGAGTTGTTTGGGGATTACATTTTTCATTAGTCTTGGAATTACCTTGTTTTGTTAATGTACTGAGCTGCAAGGTTCCAAACAACGGAAATGGGATTGAAACGGTCCGGCACCGTCGGGTTTTTTTCCTGTTTAAACATGGTTTAAACGGGAAAAAAAGGTTTTCTTTGTGTAATGTAATTTTTTTTAAAAAAAAAATAAAAATGAGAAAAAAATAAAAATTAAAAAAAGGGGAAAAAACATTTAAAATGAGATGTATTAATGATTTCATTATGTGACGATGACAAATCATATGCACAAATAAAATATATTTGATAGCTCATAAGTTTATCAAAATAATTAAGGAAACATGCAAAGGGTACCTTTTGGTAACATTTGACAATGTTGATGCGTGAACAAGTTCTTTCCTTGCTTAATTTTGGATAGCCTCGATTAAAAAATTCAAATCTAGAACCCAAACAAGCATTAAAAACAGCCCGTTTAAACCCGTATCTCGTTTAGACCTGTTTCGGTCCGTTTTAACCTGGTTTGGCCCCCTTTTTTTGCATGTCTTGGTGACAAAATGAATGAAAATGTTTTTTTACACCCGTTTAGGCTATAAACAAAATGTTTTACCTGTTTTCCCTTTAAACGAAGCGTTTAAACGCTTCCCCCCCTCCCCCCGTTTTTAGAACCTTGCTCAGCTGTCTATATTAGTTTGAGCTGAAACTGTTGTTGGCTATGCAGTGGCTCTTTTGTCCTTTTTTTTGACTTGGTTGTATGAACTTCTGGTTTGTTTCTTATTTTGCTGTAACATAGGATTTTCCATTTGTCTGTGACACATTTTGGTTTGTGTTAAAATGCCTTCTAATTAAACCTTCCTCCTCCCGCACACACACCCCCCCCCCCCCCCCCCCCCAACACACACACACTGTATATCACTTCTGTCTATTACTATTTCTTCCCTTCCTTTTTTTCTTTCCTGCTCTTCTCTTTTTCTCTTCTCTTTTTTCTTCTGTGTTTGGCTTCTCTTTCTTGTCTTCTTTTCATGGTCTTTGTTACTTGTTTAATCAGTTATTAGTACAATTACATTACATATTTTAAGACTAACCGCTGTGGTCTTATTGTTTCAAATTTGTATCTTGTGGCATTCTGTTTTATTAGTAGTACTAGATTTGCCCGTGGGCACGTGCCTACGGCACGTCTTCGGAACGATACAAAACACGAAAAGCCCTGTAAACAGTAAAACAACAATTATGTAACTCAAGTTTGAATAGTATGACAATAATTAGTTGTAAATAAAAGTCCATGTTTCCATTAGTATATGTTGAAAAATAATTATAAATGGGGGTGTAAATCTAACTTTTTAGAACTTTAAGTGTGCAAAATGATGAAATTTAACATTTGAAAAGATATATTTGCTATTTTCAATATAACATGTGCAATAAAAAAATATAAAAATTCTGAAAGTTTACAAACCTGAAATTTTAAAATCTAAATTTCTAAGTAAATAAAGAAAGAATGGGAGAGATAGGTAGGGAAAGAGAGAAAGAGAGAAATATGAAAAAGTGAAAAGATAAGAGAGAGAGAGAGTAATAAAGTAATGAGTTTTTTAGTTTTGGAGGGAAAAATTTTGTTTTGGGGTTTGAAATTTTGGGAGGAAAATATGTTTTGTGAGGTTAGATCTGGGCCTTTGATTTTGGGGAGATTGAAGGTGAGCCACATGATAGCTTTCTTTGTGTTTTATTATCTATAACTATTATAATGGGAGAGTTGGGGTTCACAAACAAATAAACAATTTTTTATTCTTTGGTGTATGTGTGTCAACACGTGCAGCGCACGTGTTAGTATTTTTTTGTCTTTTTCATTCCCCCTCCACGTGCATCGCACGTGCATTATACTAGATTTTTTTCTTTTTTGTCCTTTTCATTCCCCCTCCACGTGCATCGCACGTGCATTATACTAGTATAGATAAATGGAGATTGCATACCTATTATTATTGTGTAGCTGTTTCTATAGTTACAGTGTATTGACAACTATTTTGAGAGAGGTAATTAGGTGATTATGCAAATTCCAGAAGATTGCTAAGTTCATTACTGTTTACTCTGGCTACTTGCGTAGGATAGGCAATTAGGTTTGCTACCTGTCAATTTTGGTGGCATTTTACACATTCTTTCACTATGTTGTTGTTCATCCACTTTATAACACTGCAAAATCATTATATTCCTTCTTCATCAACCATCATTTTTCACAACTCCTTCAATTTCAGTACTATGATCTTCTTTGGAATTCCTTTCATTAATGCCAATAAAACCAATCCAATTACTTCAGTTTTATCTGGCATAGTGCCCATATGCTATAAGTGTCTTCATTTGTGTTGGAAAAGGTTTAAACTGGTCATGGTGTATTTCAAACCCCAGACCTCTTGCACGCCAATATGGAAAACTGTACGATATTCAGGGGTGGATCCAAGCAAACTCTATGATGGTCAATTGACCTAACCACCTCGAGTTTTGGAACTGTACAAGTGGAGTATTATTAGGGAAGACCAATCTTACAAATAAGACAAACTTTGTTCACCTTTTCATGTGCATGATGTTATTCTATTTGATTAATCCCAAAAAGAAAAAGAATGGAGACACTGTCACTCACTGCCCCTAGCCACTTGGCCCACCCTGTCTATGAGCCTTTTGGACTCCCTAGCTAAAACCAATGGAAGTAAATTGTCCCTAAATTGAAAAGCTCAACTTCCCTAAATTGAAAAGCTCAACTTATTTAGGCTTGCAAAGGGCTAGATGAGGAGGAGATTTGAGTCAGTCAGTTATTTTCTCTACAAATATGAAACAAATAAGTCTGCTGATAATCAATTTGAATTTCAACTTTTTGATGAGCACAGTTATTGGTTAAGATTCAGGTTAGTTGAATTCAATTGGCTGCTTTTGAGGAAGTAGCAAAATCAAACATGATCTCAACTACTAAAAATCCCCTCTTTTTGGGGGGTAACCTGGTGTAAAGCTCTAAACTCAGCCCATCATGTCGACTTGAAGTTCTATACAGTGTTCACATCTTCCACCTTGGATTTTACTGCTGTAGAATTGAGGTAGTCATTCATCTACATGCCCTAAGATTTGAAACATCTTTATTTTTGTGTGTGTATAGTTGACCTTTTCTGATAACATTAGTAATATCACCTTGCTTATTTATTGCACTTACCAAAATGTAATTTTCAGTGTGTTTATTTTTTTGAATTAAAGTGATATTTCTAGTGTTAGCCTTCACCAAGTGTTTTTCATTAAATATGATAATCTTCCTTGAAATTACTTCTACGTTATCGGTTCTCTTCCATCAGTTTCTATGTATGAAGATTCCAAAAAATTACTAATAACTATTGCTCACCTCATGTAATTTCTGGCTCTGCTACTGACGACATCTCCTTGTGATGTTGAAGACGACTGCTTGTTTTGGTTCAATTTTACGAGTTTTATATGTTAATGCAGTAAGTTTTAGGAAGATATATTCCAACAGTGTAGAGAAGGCATGTCTTGTGTTCATGTTTATGCTGCACTTCAGAACACACTCTTAGGAGATCTATATTTAAATCCTTAGATGATGGCAAGCAGTTTTGGTACAAGCTGCATGTTATTATATTTAATCTTTCAAGACTTGGAATTTCTTGTCAAGAAGAAATTGATTATGCCTAGTAATTGTGGACATTTCTTTTGGGATAGAACATACTATACTGCTACTACTACTACTACTATGCCTTTTCCTCTTGAGCTGATGGTATTTTTCTTTATAACAAAAAAATGAGCAAGCATGCAACAGTATTTTCAATAACAAGAAACAATGGTTTGTCTTTGGACAGTTGAAGTCACTGCTGGCTGACTCCGAAAGAGCTAAACTTATAAGGAAGCTTAGCGATGCTAATCAATACAACAGATTCCTCAAACGTCAGGTTTGCAAATATGATGTATGCTAATTTCTTAATAAATGTCACTCTTTTTTTCCCTCCTCAAGAATATTTTGTGAAAATCATTTACATATCGAGTTAAAAAAAAAGAGGATGGGGAAAATGTACTCTATTAGTCTATTACTATGATTTTTTCAACTTTTATCCTGATTTTGAACTTCATATGCATCTACTTGTGACACTTTGACTTCCGTTATAATGCAGATTAGTTTATCTCCAATATTGCAATTTCTTGATGGAAAGTTTTGTCCTTACATGTAACATCTTTCACATTTTACAGGGCGTGAATTGTAAATAGTTTGTTGACAGTACATAGTTAGCTGGCCTCTAACTCTAGCTAAATGTGCATACATATGAATATAGAGGCTCGCTTCAAATTTTGATCTTGTATTAGTGTGTGAGTAAAAGATTTTAGGTTCGCATTCCGGCTTTGATACACTGATTATGACCTAGAGTTAGTGAACAAGAGAATAGATTGGGTTTAATATGTTAACCATTTCTTCCCTGGATTGGGAAGAGGAAGAAGTTGCTTCTTTGGTGGTGGCAGGCTTTGATATGAGGATTTGAAAGGATCTAAACAGGGAATCTGCATTTACTGTTATAGCTAGGAGCAAAGGAACCTTTGTTATGAAAATTTCACTTAGCAGTCCATATGATTTCTCAGGTAAAATATTTGATCATTTACTAGTGGATGAAGCATTACTGTGCTAGTGATGGTCGAGAAATTGAGAAGTGATGATCTAATACTCTAAGCTTTATGTGGTTTGAAGAAACCCTTTTTAAAACACATTATGGCATGTTCAGAGAACCGCTACTAGTTTAGGTTTGGTGACAATAGGCCCATGTACAATACTGGCCTGTAGAGTGACACAGAATTGGAAGGATATATATCTGTTTCACTACAACAATACTCGCAAAGATACATGTAAATGGCCTCTGATTCCTACTCCTCTTTAACGTGAATATTAGAAGTACAGTGATATACCTTGGTAATTGTTTGAACGGAGCATGTTCGTAGTTCATTCTCATCATGCATGGAGCTGATGTGATATATATATGATAATCTATATTTTTCCAAATGTCAAAGAAATTCCTTTCTGAACTATGCATTGGTAGATTGTTTAAGAATACAGAAAAGCTTCTTTAAAATTGAGACCATTAATTTCTCATTGATGCAGTATTTTTCAAAAGCGAAGAGACACAGTAAGCCACTGTATCAATTTCAACATCTCAAGAATGGCTGTCTCGGTTCTGTTTGTTCCATCTACATAATAGAATATCTAACAATTGTATTTTATCTCATCCATATTGTCAACACCAGAAACCCTAGGTGTTAGAACTCACCCCTAAAAGCTAGTTGTCAGAGGGAGGGAACCCACATTTATAACTACCCAACATTCGTTCCCCATTCAACCGATGTGAGACTAAATTGAATCCTAATATTCCACCATGCTTCCATAATCCGACGTCTTCGGCGGCTTTCACTTTAGCAATACTAGCCCCACCTGGGTCGGCTCTAGGTGGCCCTTTCCGAGCGAATTAAGAATTATCAATTACGAACCTAGGAGAACTCACCCCTAAAAGCTAGTGGGTAGAGGGAGGGAACCCAAATTTGTAACTATCCAACATTGGTTCCACATCCAACCGATTTGGGACTAAATTGGATCCTAACACAGGGTTGTTTGTATTTCGCCATGGATTCCTGAACTAGGGTTTGAGTCAGAGAAATTGGGAAAAATGAGTTTCAAATCTTGATGATTCCTTCTTCTTCTTCTTCTTCTTCTTTTTACAAATTTATAGGTAGTTACAAAGTAAACAACAAAAACTGACAACACTTACTGACTTGGCACGGGCAGTATATATACACACTAAAATGGGCTGTTTTACTCAAGGCCCAACAACACAACAAATGCCCAGCAACTCTAGAAATAGAAAAGGAGTGCACATTGACGCACCAAACACTGATACAGACACAAACACACACTGATACATTGCACAGCTGTATACTTCACTGCAGCTTCAGTTGATCCCAAACAACTCCATCCCTCTTCAGATTAAACTTGCCTCAAGTTCAAAGGTAGGAAATTTTTGTTGAAATACATCCACATCAACCCAAGAGGCTTCCTCAGCTCCTATATTTCTCCACTTCACTCACAACTCTACCCCCATCCTGTTGTTCTTCTTAAACACCCTTCTGTCCAAAATTTCCTCAGGAACAGGGGTAGAAATTGCATCAATCCACCAGTGTGGTAATTCCTCAGAGATGGTTGGAAGGTGAGAACCATGACACTTCTTCAACTTGGATACATGAAATACTAAATGAATAGAGTTCAAGCCTATAAACAACCTTTCCAATTCTCTTAAGCACTCTATAAGGACCAAAAATCTTGGAAGAAAGTTTTTGAGGAATAGGGTTTCTTATAGTAGGTTTCCTGTATGGTTGTAACCTAACAGGACCAAATTTCCAACTTCAAATTCCCTATCAGTCCTATGCTTATCAGCAAAAACGTTCATTCTCTCTTGAGCAACAATGGTATTATCTTTCAAGAGTGTAATAACAGTGTTTCTAGAGGCCAATGGCTCATCTACATAATACAAACTATAGTGTATCCATAGTCGTGTGCTATTTATGCATAAAATGCATTTTATAGCAAACGACGAGCTGCAGTCGTTTGCTATTTATGCATTTTATGCATAAATTGCGACAGTAGATTGCTATATATGGCACAAGATATAGCTATATGCATAATATACGAGACGAAACATGATGTTGCGTTCAACGAAATGTAATAATTTTTTAATTCGTCAGACGCAACATGAAGTTGCGTCCGACGACTTTTAAAATAAAAAACATTTAAACAAAACACTAAATACCTGGGCCTCCTCTTGGACGCAACATGATGTTGCGTCCGACGGGGGGGGGGGGGGGGGGCCACTAAATTTTTTTATTTTTTTTTATAAAAACTTAAATGACGTTTTAAATTAAAAAAAATCATAAAAAATCCAAAAAAATCGTCCGACGCAACATGAAGTTCCATCTGAATTTTTTATTATTAAATTGGTAAAAAATACCAATCAACGACTGCAGTAAATTGGCAAATGCTATATGCATTTTTTTAAACAATGACGATTGTGGATGCTCTTACAGCTCCGATACCAGATAGAGAAGCCACAGTCTCTATTATGAAATCTTTAGAGAAATCATGCAACTTCGACACTGGTGTGGTAGTTAATGCCTTCTTCAATGTGGAGAAAGCCTTAGATGACCACCTGAACCCATTCTTCTTGAGAAGTTGAGTCAATGGAGCAGCAATTTCTCCATAGTTCTTAACAAACTTCCTATAATACCCTGTCATTCCAAGGAATCCTCCCCACTCCTTCACAATAGCAGGTTCAGGCCATCTCTCCATTGCTTCAGCCTTGTTCGAGTCCAGTGTAGTTCCCTCAACACTGATGATATGGCCTAAATAGTTCACAGAACTTTGCCCAAAACAACTTTTACTTGCTTTAGCTACCAATTTATTCTTACTCAAGACCTCCAAGGTTTGAGATAAGTGAACTAAGTGACTCTCCCATGATTGGATATATCATCAAAGAACACTAATACAAATTTTTTGAGATAACGTTGAAATATTTCATTCATGAGACATTGTGCATTAATGAGTTTAAATGACATTACTACAAACTTATAATTACCCTGGTGAGTTATGAAGGCAGTCTTGGATATGTCTTCTTCATGAACTCTAATTTGATGGTACCCATACCTGAAATCAATCTTAGAGAATAACTTAGCTCCATTCAACTTATTCAGTAGCTCATCTGTCACTGGAATAGGAAATTTGGCTTTGATAGTTTGAGAATTTAATTCTCTGTAATCCACACATTCTCCAACTTCCATCAGCTTTTTTTGACTAAGGTAACTATTGAGGCATAAGGACTATTGCTAGCTCTAATCAACCAAGCTGATAACATTTCCCTGATTTGCTTCTCTATCTTCTTGTGATAATAAGGATGTTTATATGGTCTAATAGACTAATACATAGGTTTCTGTCCATCAGTGAGAGGGATTTGGTGATCAATACGTCTTTGTGGAGGTAAAGTAGTTTGTTCTGCAAAAACTTAGGAAACTTATGCAAAACAAGCTGTACATCAGGTGATGATTATGTGGTTTTTGACAATTTAGGCACTTCTGTAGCCTATGTACCCATTTACTCCTCCCTCTGTACCCATTTATTCCTCCCTCTCATCTATCTGTATCATAAAATCTTAGCAAGAGTACCTTAATGCCTTGTGTAATTCTGCAGCCTCCATCTACTTGGGGGTTAGTGATTCCTTGGATTCTTTTAACTGAGCCTGATATCTTGAATTCCATTGTCATACAGCTGAAATCCATTGTGACTGGACCTAGTGATCTCAACTAGTGTGCCCCAAGCACCATCTGTGCAGGACCCAAGGGCAATAGTAACAATTCAGCTGTAAGATCGGTCCCTTGTACTACAAAATGAACACATTCCACCTTTCCTTCATTCTGCATGGACCGTCCATTTGCCACTGTTACTCTAAACATAGGCTTAGCTAATATCTTTAATCCAACCTTAATAGCAGTTTGAGTATTTAGATAGTTATGTGGAGACCATGTATCAATAAGAATGGTCTCATCTCTTCCATTGATTTTCCCTTTTACTCGCATGATCTGGGGATAAACTTGGGTGCCTACAAGAGCATGGAAAGAAATTTTAGGAAAAATTTCTTCGTCCAACTTCTCTTTTATTGCTTCCGCACTTCATCCTCATCATCCATCATCTCCAGGAAATAGAATTTTTGATATTTATACCTGTGCCCTGGGATATACTTCTCATCACAATTAAAGCACAATCCCTTGGTCTCTCTCTCTCATCTCCTGAGGTTGTAGCTGCCTCGGTACAAAGTTGGTGACATGATTGAATTTTGACACTTTATGTATTTGATAGGAATGTACAGGGTGTGACACATGAGGTTTGGAAACAAATGGAATCTTGAAACTCTTCTTGACACACAAAAGCTTCTCCTCATATCTTCTGGCTAGACCTATTGCTTCGTTGCATTCTTAGGTCTCTGTGACTTCACATCCCACCTAATCTCACCTCTCAACCCACTAACAAAGGTACTGAAAAAATGTTTCTCTGTCCAATCTTTAACAAAATTAGAAAGCTTGTCAAATTCCTGCACGTATATCTCCAACTCCCCTTTCTGTTGAAGCTTAGACAACATTCCCTCATACTCTTGAAATTCTGTAGGACCGAACCTAGTGATCAATTCCTCTAAATATTTCTGCTAAGTAATTGTATGTCATTTTGTTTGATATGCCTCCTATACCACTGTGCTACTCTTTCTTTCAAATTCGCGATGCAAGCCGTAATTTCTGTTGATCCTCAATCTCGTAGAATTTAAGGAACTGTTCAACTCCACAAATCCACTCAGTTGGATCTCCCTCTTGAAACACAAGAAACTCCATCTTGAAAGGAGTTCTTGGAAAAATCACGTGTTCATTACGTGCTTTGGAATTGAGAGGAGTTGAGTTAGGAATTGCTACCTCCTTTTGTGGATTCGGATTAGAAGAAGATGAATTTCCGGTGGAACGATGGAGCATCATCTCCTTAAGCTGATCGACCACCAATTCGAGTTGCGTCTGTTTGGTCGCCATTTGCGCGTTCATCTCCTTCACCTCCGCTTCTACCTTCAACGAGCTTCCAACATCTCGCTCGTCGCTATCGGTATCGACTAGCTCTCATACCAAGTTGTCCACACTAGAAACCCTATGTTGTTTGGATTTCGCCATGGATTCATGAACTAGGGTTTGAGTCAGAGAATTTGCGAAAAAACAATTTCAAATCTTGACGATTCCTTCTTCTTCTTCTTACAAATTTATAGGTAGTTACAAACTAAACACTAACAACACTTGCTGACTTGGCATGGGCAGCATATGTACACACTAAAATGGGCTGTTTTACGCTAGGCCCAACAACACAACAAATGCCCAGCCACTCTAGAAATAGAAAAAGAGTGCACATTGTGCACCAAACACTGATACAGATACAAACACACACTGATACATTGCACAGCTGTATACTTCACTGCAGCTTCAGTTGATCCCTGACACATATTCGATGTATTTTCCTTTTAGAGTTATCCTTTGCTGTGTAATGCGTAAAACGATGAGAGCTAGAAGATTCTTATTAGGATGCTTCAGACTTTCAGTTTATTTATTCAGCGAGAAGCTTAAGTCATAAAATTACCCCAAGGGGGTAGGATGCCAGTAATGCTTGGAAAGTTAGCTTATTATTTGATTTGGTATTTCAACGCTTCATTGCTTATCTTTTTTACTTGTTCTTTAATTCTAATTTTTTGTCTGGATGAGTAGCTTGGTCTAAAATACTGACTAGTTCTCTATCTTGTACTCTTCTACAAAAAGTTTTCCTTCAGAATAATAGATAACACTTTTCCATCTTCTAATTTTTAGCAATCTATTATATGATGCATACTTCTTTCCTTAACTTCTTACCTTTTTGAAGAAGACATACTTTATTTGGTATCAGATCGATGAGTTGGTACATGTTCTTATGAAGTTCCCAATATAGTGAACTCGAGATTCGGTTTTATCACCATGTCAGTACCCTCTGCTAATCTCCCACCGTGTAGCGTCAGTCTTTTTTGTCTCTACGGAGGGTCATGATGCACAGGTACTTTGATAAAAGTGTTCCCTTATTGGATTAGTATCAAGTCATTGGATATTCTGAACTTAGTCTGTGCGTTTCCCCTACTCTAATACTTGGTGCATATGCATCAGCTATAGTGATTCACTGTTGGCCACGGAGTTAGACACGAACCGCTGCCTAATTAATCTGTCAGCTCAACTTCTGCTATGAGTGCTTCCTAAACTGCAGATCATGGGCCTGATGCAGGCTGAGTTCTACAGGACGAGCACTGTCACAAAAGGGATTCCCTTTGACAGATCTTAATGATTTTGGCATATCAAGGCCTATCTTGCATATTGGTGATGAACCAAATACTTACATGAGACTGGGAAGATAAATTTATTCATGAATAATGAGTATTACTTTCCAAAGCTTACCGACCAGAACCTGATGCAATATGGTTGAGTAGTTGCACATTTATCCTTGCTCTTAATTACAAAAGGTTCTTAAATAAAAGGCATGTTAGCTAACGGTACGAGTACGATGATACCCAGGAACCTGAGTCAACTGAAGTTATATCCTCTTCTTTTCTAGTTTGACACATCCAGGAACCCAAGTCAACTGAAGTTATATCCTCTTGTTTTCTTATTTGACATGCAAACATCTACCTGGCTTGAATACTGATTTTTAGCGATAGTTGCTGGAAACGCATTCAGAAAATCCATCAGGGGATCAATCATGTCAATCTTCTGTCATACTTAGGATCCAAACCAAAACCACAATTATCTGAGTTCTTGTACATAATTTAAAATCAGTCCCTATATTTCATGGATATGATTTAAGATCTCACTAATGATTGGTGAACAAATTTTTTCTCTTTTAACCAACTCTTTCAACCCTTCTTTATGTATGTTGCTTCTTGTTCTCTACTTCTTTAACTATTACTAGTTCTAGATTAAACAAAGACTTGCTCTACATTACTCATAAAGAAAATGGAAGACCTTTCCTTTGACAGCTTCCATTTCGGTATTTACTTTTCGACTTGTTTCTGCAACATA
This sequence comes from Hemerocallis citrina, assembly GCA_017893485.1. Lineage (NCBI taxonomy): Eukaryota > Viridiplantae > Streptophyta > Magnoliopsida > Asparagales > Asphodelaceae > Hemerocallis > Hemerocallis citrina. The sequence goes on from CM030358.1 coordinate 48,543,610, forward strand.
GGCTCCTTGTATTTTAATCTTTATTCTCTTATTATCTAATACAAATGCATTTCCTTCTATTTCATCCTTCTTTACTTGTTTTTAGGAGTACGTACACAGTTAACTTTGTAAGGGAAGGCATACCTTTCAAGAAATTTTATTTATACCGGAAATGGAGATATGTAATCGGTCACAATTTTAGTCTTAAGAGAACGCAGATGTTGGATTAATGAGTAACTTCAAGAATATACTTTTGCAACCTACCAGCCCATTTGGCTGTTCATTTGTTATATAAATCCAACTGCACCTGAACTGCGCTTCTTAAGACAATACCAACAACTATGTGTCACCGATCAGTTGGATCCTGTATGCAAGGCAGATAACACTAGAGGGGGGGGAATAGTGTTATAAAAAAACTGAAAAAAATATTAAACTTGAAACACCTGTTAAGTCGACTGGGACGAAAAAACCAGTCAACTGAATCGACAGATAATTAAAAAGAGAGTTGATCAACTTGAAGAACAGTGAGTCTGTAAGTCGACTTAATAGGAATACCAGTCGACTGATCAGACACAGACAGACTAAATAAAATGCAGCGAAATTAAATTTACAAGTTAGAAAGATCAAACCACAGAGAATCAGCAATGCTAACACAGCGATATATTCTGGTTCGGTCCTCCCGACTTACGTCCAGTCCCCAAGCAACCGACTTGAGATTTCTCACTGTTCTTGAAAAGATTTACAAGAATACCCTACGACCTTTGGCAACAACTATGCCAAACCCGTAGACATCTCTCGTCACTAAAGAGAGCAAGACCCCACTCTACAATCTAGAGTGAACATTGATTCTACAACAGGAGCCTTCTCTCCAACCGAGAGTACCACTCTCAAAATCCGAGAGTGAACAATAAAGAAATAGAAAATTACAACACCTAGAGCCTTGATTTTTGAATGTGCTTTTTGTATTGAGGCTATGGTTAACTTCTAATCGCAGTCTTGAACTTAATCGTTGTTATACAAGACTGAGATTAGAGAACCAAATCTAAGAGAGTGGGAGTTCTTTGAAAACTTTTTATAAACACTTGAACTAAAGCAAAGACTTGTTTAAAGCATGGGTAACCTTTTCCAAGTGAAATCTGAACTCTATTTATAGAGTAGAAACTCCAGAATCGTTGGAAAACAGTTAGCCAACTGCCATCAAATGGCAGAAAAGATTTTGAATTCGAAAATCAAATTTAAACCCTCATAAAACTATCAAAACTGCTCGAACAGTCGACTGAGTTGCCAAAGGAGTCGACTGGTCAGAGCTTGAGTAAGTTCAGATTGTTTTGTACTTGAACAGTCAACTGCTTTAGCGAAGTAAGTCGACTGGTACTTGACAGCTGAACTCATACAAGCTTGAATTTGACATTTTTGATTTTAATAAACTTTATTTTAGTCCTAGGGGATGTGTGAGTGTGCGCATCAAGGCTATTACAAGATTTCTAAGCAGACATATCAAAGAGTACAATTTTGTACATCAATTTATATAAACACTCTTTTGTTCTTGAGCTGATCACTTTGAAAATCTTTGAAGCTTTGAATGACACTTGTCTTGTAGCTTGATCTTGAACCTTGAAAGCTTTGGGTACGCACTGCAAAAGACATGTTAAATAGAACATGTATATCGTGTTGTAGTCATTAAAATCAAGAATCTATATTCTCCCCCTTTTTGATGATGACAACACAATAACTAAACAATATAGAATAGTAACTTTAAGCAACATGCTTCTCCTGAACATAACACACATATAGATATGCAAAAAAATACAATTAAATTTGCTCCCCTTAAATAAGATAGAATATGCACACAACAATAAGATAGAATATGCACACAACCAATCATCATAAAAATTCTCCCCCTTTGGCATCAATAAAAACAGAAAGTATAACAAGGGACAATTCAAAGAGAGAACATAAAGTCATACATAAGCATCCAAATATAGTGCATAATCCAAAGTCAAAGATAAAGTCTTACAAAAATAAATAGAAAAATAATGCAAAATAAAAGAAATGCAACATCAATCTTCGTCTTCTTCACTGTCGGAGGCAGGAGTAGGCTGAGGAAATTGCCGAACAAACAACTGAGTGAGGTTGGCAAGACTAGTCTCTATAGAATCCTGACGACCCAGAATGAGATCCTGATGGTCCATAATCTAGTTTACAAACGAATAGAGACTTTTAGGATAAGAAAAGCTCGCCCTAGGACGGGAATGACTACCGGAAGACGAACTAGATGTCGAAGAACGAGGTGGAATGGAAGTGGCCAAAGGTAGAGGTGGAGCATTACAGGAAGGATAAGATTGATTGATGGTGGAGATCAAATAAATAGTAAAAGTAAAGCGGATTGGGTCTAAGAAGAACAAAAGAAACCCCAAACAAGTGACGATTCAGAAAAAAAATCTGAACATAGTCGCAACAGTCGACTGGTCATAGAGGGAAGGCGACTGAGGCGAGAACAAAATAAATCCAAAAATAAACAGAGTTTTTGTTTTTTTTTGAAAAATAAATGCATAATTTATAAAGCATCTTCAATCGACTATGAAAGCAAGAAAGTCGACTGTTCAATTTTTTTTTTCAAGAAACAAACAAATACATAAGCTAGGTATATGTCAACTGAAATAAAATAAGTCGACTTAGACAACAAATTTTTAGGAAATATCATGATATGAACATATTCCTAATTCTCTTCTAAGCTTTATAAAAATGTCTTCTTTCAACGGTTTGGTAAAAATATCCTCTATTTGTTTATCAGTGGAAATGAACTCCAATAAATTATCTCCTTTTAAAACTTGATCACGTAGAAAATAATGTCGAATATCAATATATTTCGTACGTGAATGTTGAACCAGATTTTTAGACAGATTAATGGCACTGGTATTGTCACACATTATAGAAGGTTTTGAAAAAGAAATACCATAATCTAAAAGGGTTTGTTTCATCCATAAGATTTGAGCACAAGCCAAACTTGCAGCAATATATTCAGCTTCTGTGGTAGATAGAGATACAGAATTTTGCTTTTTACTACACCAAGATACTAGGAAATGTCCCAAAAAGTGATAGGTTTCACTGGTACTTTTGCGGCCAGTTTTATTTCCAGCAAAATCGGCATCACTATAAGACAGTAATTAAAAATTATTGGTGCGAGGATAAAAATAAACTATATTCAGATGTGCCTTTAATATATCTTAAAATTCGTTTCACTGCTTTTAAGTGAGATTCTTTTGGATCAGACTGATATCTAGTACACAAACATACGCTAAACGTAATATCTGGTCTACTAGCAGTTATATATAAGAGTGAGCCAATCGTACCTCGATAGAGCTTTTGATCGACACTCTTACCTAATTCATCTTTGTCAAGTGTAGTAGTAGTAGCCATAGGTGTGGTTATACTACTAGTGTCATCCATGCCAAATCGTTGGAGCAGCTCCTTAGCATATTTTCCTTGATTAATAAATATGCCATTTTGAATCTGTTTTATTTGAAGTCCAAGGAAGTAATTGAGTTCACTCATGTGACTCATTTCAAACTCATTTTGTATGGTAGTAGCAAACTCTTGACATAGATTACTGTTAGTTGATCCAAAATTTATGTCATCTACATAGATTTGTATGATTAATATGTCTGAATTTATTTTCCTAATAAACAATGTAGTGTCTACTTTACCAATTTCAAAATATGTTTCTAAAATAAAAGTTTTTAGACAATCTTACCAAGCACGGGGTGCTTGTTTATGACCATATAAAGCCTTTTTGAATTTTAAAACATGGCTAGGGAATTGTTCATGTTTGAACCCTGGTGGTTGCTTAACATAAACATCCTCTTTAATGAAACCGTTTAAGAACGCACTTTTAACATCCATTTGGAAAAGTGCGAAATTCATAAAACATGCAAAAAAACAACAAAATTCTAATTGATTCTAGTCTAGCAGCAGGAGCATATGTTTCATCAAAATCAATACCTTCATTCCTGGTTATATCCTTGGACAACTAGTCTAGCCTTGTTCCTAACAACTTGTCCTGATTCATCTAACTTATTTTTAAATACCCATTTGGTACCAATAATAGTATGAACAGGGGGTTGTGGAACTAAATCCCATGCATCATTCCTTACAAATTGGTTAAGTTTATCTTGCATAGCATTCACAACCAAAATTCACTCTCACATGCTTCTTGAATATTTTTTGGTTCAAAATCCGATAAGAAGGCAGCATGAGAAATCATATTTAAGTGTGATCGTGTTTGAATGCCGTGTGAGATGTCACCATTAACTAAGTCATGAAGATGATTTCGAACTTCAACAAATGACGTTGGTAAAGTTGGAGCTATCTCTACAGGATCAGTCGTCTTAATGAACCCATCAACCAACTGATTCAACACATCAGTCGACTTATGAAACCCATCAGTCGACTTATCTTGAGTAATTTGCTCAAGTGATTTAATAATGTTATCTAGTGGTGAAGATACAATTTCATCATCTTGAATGATACTAGATAAAGGTAAAGATTCATCAAAAGAGACATGCCTAGATTCTTCAATAGTCAAAGATGACTTATTGAAAATTCTATAAGGCTTACTCCTATTTGAATATCCAATGAAGATTTCTTCATTAGATCTAGCATCAAATTTATCTAAGTTATCTTTTGTGTTTAATATGAAATACTTGCAACCAAATACTTTAAAGTAAGAAACTTTAGGAATACGTTCAAAAAACAACTCCAAACAAGTCTTCTTAAACTTTGGCCTAATTAGTATTCTATTTAAGACATAACATGCTGTAGAATCAGCTTCAGCCCAAAAGTATTTAGGCAAATTATTTTCAATAAGCATTGTATGTGCACATTCTTGCAATGACCTATTCTTTCTTTCAACCACTCCATTTTGTGGTGAAGCTCTATGAAATGCAAAAGTATGTGTTATATCATTCTTGTTGCAATATTCCGAAAATGTTTCATTCTCAAATTCTCCACTATGATCACTTCTAATAGTGACTGGTTAGAGATTTTTGATTTTGAACACGTTTGCAGAAATTCGCAAATTCTTCAAAAGCTTCATTTTTATGTCTTAAGAAAAACACCCATGTAAACCTTGAATAATCATCGACTAAAACAAATACATATCTACTTTTATTTAAGAAAGCGACTCTAGTAGAACCAAATAAATTCATATGGATCAATTCGAGAGGCCTACTAGTAGAAATCATTTCCTTTGTTTTAAAAGTGGATTTTACTTGTTTCCCTACTCCCTAGTTGACATGCATCATATATTTTATCTTTCTTAAAAGATAACTTTGGCAGTTTTTTAACTAGATTATTCTTAGAGATTTTAGCGATATTTTTCATGTTTACATGTCCAAATCTTTTATGCCAAAGCCAAGAATCGTTGTTCGAGGCAACTAAACAAAAATTATCCGAAAACTCATTTGTTTTTAAATAAAGTTCATATATGTTATTTTTTCTAATACCTTGAAAAATCACATTTTGCAAAGAAGAATTATAAATCAAGCATGCATCTTTTTCAAACACTATCTTATAACCCTTATCACATAATTGACTAATGCTTAACAGGTTATGCTTTAAACCACTAACTAAGAATATATCTTCAATAATAGGAGCAGTATTCTTACCAATCATACCTATTCTGATGACTTTTCCTTTGTTATTGTCACCAAAAGTAACGGTTTCTCCATCTATATCTTTGAATGGAAGAGAGCAAGTTTGCATGGCCAGTTATGTGTTTAGAGCATCCACTGTCAAGTATCCATCGTTTCCTTTTAGGTACCTACAAAATATTATTTGTGAATATGGTACCCTTTTCATTGGGTCCGAGAAAGATTAGTGCTTGGAAACCAAACCCAAAGTGAGTTTGCTTTACCCCCATATGCAGGTTTCAAATTAACAGAATTATAAACATTATTTACAAAGGAATTTGTATAAGAAATCCTTTCATTTAAACACAGATTAACTGGAACCCAAATATTTTCACTGTCCAGTCGACTTATTTTTACCCATCAGTCGACTGTTTTGTGACTTCAGTCAAATGTGAGGTGAAACCAGTCGACTTATATGAGACTGTTGTCTTTTCGAATGAGACTGTATCCTTCTGGACAGGCGACCTATTTGAGAAGCCAGTCGACTGGTCTTTTCGGAAAATTTTCCATTTTCATGATTAAAAAGAATTTTTGGCTTTTCAAAGAAATCATACAACTTATTCTTTACACTAGAAGCAGAATCAAGCTTATTATCACTAGTGTTATTAGAAGAATGACCTTTTCAACAATTTTTTGAAAACCAAGTCCAAATTTTTTATCAGACTGAACTTGATTTTGAAGAACTTCATTTAAATTTCCTTTTCCCTTATTGAACTTAGATACATTCTTAGACATCTCTTCATACTTCTTTTTTAGAGATATAAGATCTATATCCAAGTTGGAAATACAAAAAGTTAATGACTTGACTTCAACTTGTAAATTAAGGTTTTCTTGAGAAAGAGTTTGATTAACTTTCTCTAGATTCTTACCTTTTATTTTCTCATTTTTTAATTCTTGAAAATTTTCATTAAAGACTTCTAACAAATCACTAGAATCTAATAATCTATACTATCACTTACATCACTTTGATTTGCCATGAAGCACACGTTTGCAACTTCATTAGATTCCTCATTTTCTTCTTCCGAAGATGAATCACTATCATCCCACGTTGCTTGGTAGACCTTCTTGTTTTTCATGTACTGGTTCTTGGTAAATTTGTCCTTCTTGAAGTTTGAGACTTTGCCTTTAGACTTTGCATTCTCCAATGGTCGGTCCTTCTTCATGTGACCTTTCTTATTGCATTTGAAGCAAGTAGGAGGTTCATTAGTATCCTTTAATCTTGAATTAAATTTACCTTTGCGAAGAATTTTTTTGAATTTCTTTGTGAACATAACCATTTCTTCTTCATCATCTTCATCATCTTCTGATTCAGAAATAGCCTTGAAAGCAAGAGTTTTCTTTTGGCTTGTTGCGGTTCTAAGTCCTTGCGTTCCTCCAATTGTACTTCGTAAGCCATTAGATTTTCAATAATATTTTCAAGCAAAAGTTGTGTTAAATCATTGGCTTCTTCAATTGCGGTAGTCTTCTTTTCCCATTTGGGGGTAAGTGCGCAAAGAACCTTTCTCACCATCTCCGCTTGCGTATATGTTTTGCCAAGAGCCACAAGGGAGTTTGTGATGTCGGTAAATCTTGTTATCATCTCCGATACGCTTTCATTCTCCTTCATTCGAAACATTTCGAACCTGTGAACAAAAACAGTAATTTTAGATTCCTTGACCTTATTTGTGCATTCATGTGCTACCTCAAAAGTATGCCATATTTGGAATGCTGTTGTTGCGGTTGACACACGGTTGAATTCTTCTTTGGTAAGTGCACAAAAGAAGGCATTCATTGCTTTTGCATTGTTCATGGTATCACTCTTCATATCGTTATTCTATTGGGCATAGGGAAGAGTAGGCAACGTATACTCCGTCTCGGTCATGTTCCAAATCTCATAGTTGATGGATTGTAAGTAAATTTTCTAACTACATTTCCAGTAGTTGTAGTTTATTCCATCAAAGAGAGGCGGCCTTTGTGTAGATTGACCTTTGTGGTATTGGTTTGCATTTGAATAAGATGTAGATGTCATTGCGATTAACCAGGCTCTGATACCAAGTGTTGGATCCTGTATGCAAGGCAGATAACACTAGAGGGGGGTGAATAGTGTTATAAAAAAACAAAAAAATATTAAACTTGAAACACCTGTTAAGTCGACTGGGACGAAAAAACCAGTCAACTGAATCGACAGATAATTAAAAAGAGAGTTGATTAACTTGAAGAACAGCAAGTCTGTAAGTCGACTTAATAGGAATACCAGTCGACTGATCATACACAGACAGACTAAATAAAATGCAGCGAAATTAAATTTACAAGTTAGAAAGATCAAACCACAGAGAATCAGCAGTGCTAACACAGCGATATATTCTGGTTCGGTCCTCCCGACCTACGTCCAGTTCCCAAGCAACCCACTTGAGATTTCTCACTGTTCTTGAAAAGATTTACAAGAATACCCTACGACCTTTGGCAACAACTATGCCAAATCCGTAGACCTCTCTCACCACTAGAGAGAGCAAGACCCCACTCTACAACCTAGAGTGAATATTGACTCTACACCAGGAGCCCTTCTCTCCAACCAAGAGTACCACTCTCAAAACCCGAGAGTGAACAATAAAGAAGTTGAAAATTACAACACCTAGAGCCTTGATTTTTGAATGTGCTTTTTGTATTGAGGCTACAGGTCAACTTCTAATCGCAGTCTTGAACTTGATTGTTGTTCTACACGACTGAGATTAGAGAACCAAGTCTAAGAGAGTGGGAGTTCTTTGAAAACTTTGAGTTCCTTTTCACAAACACTTGAACTAAAGCAAAGACTTGTTTAAAGCATGGGTAACCTTTTCCAAGTGAAATCCGAACTCTATTTATAGAGTAGAAACTCCAGAGTCGTTGAAAAACAGTTAGCCAACTGCCATAAAATGGCAGAAAAGATTTTGAATTCGAAAATCAAATTTAAACCCTCAGAAAACTGTCAAAACCTATGAAGCACGGATACGGGTGCGGGTACGACACGACACGGGTACGGGGATACGTGAATTTACAAAAAAGTAGGATACGGGTGCATTGTGGGTACGTTAAATATAAAATAATTTATATTATATTTATAGATACAAAAATATTTTTCTTGTTAAAAATGCAAACATTTATACCATTTCATAGAACTATAAGAATACATTATAATTATGAGCATTTTAGAGAGAAAAAATGATAATCTAACTATCAAATCTTTGGGTAGTCTTGTTTTGTGTTTGAGCATAATTGTAAACAACAAAGTTTTGAAATTAATCTAGGACCTCATGCATTTATCTAAATATAATTGTGTCTAAAAGTTGTGAAAAATGCATTTAAAAAATTGGGTGCTCCTTGGGTACGCACCCGGGAGTACCCAAGGAGTATCGGCACCCGATACGCACCCGACACGGGTACGTCGACCATTTGGAAGTATCCGTGCTTCCTAGGTCAAAACTGCTCGAACAGTTGACTGGGTTGCCAAAGGAGTCAACTGGTTAGAGCTTGAGTAAGTTCAGATTGTTTTGTACTTGAATAGTCGACTGCTTTTGTGAAGTAAGTCGACTGGTACTTGACCGCTGAACTCATACAAGCTTGAATTTGACATTTTTGATTTTAATAAACTTTATTTTAGTCCTGGGGGATGTGTGAATGTGCGCATCAAGGCTATTACAAGATTTCTAAGCAGACATATCAAAGATTACAATTTTGTACATCAATTTATATAAACACTCTTTTGTTCTTGAGCTGATCACTTTGAAAATCTTTGAAGCTTTGAATGACACTTGTCTTGTAGCTTGATCTTGAACCTTGAAAGTTTTGGGTACGCTCTGCAAGAGACATGTTAAATAGAATATATGTGTATCGTGTTGTAGTCATGAAAATCAAAATCTACACGATCTAGTTTACCTCTTTTCTTGTTACCTCTCATTACCATATAAGTATTCTCTAGTTCTTGATCTAGGTTAGTGGCAAGGTTGTGAAAGATCTTATGCTAAGGACTATTTGTAATATTTGAGATTAGTATCTAGGACAAGGAATACCTCTTGTTTCTACATAATTACGACTTACTAGTAGATATGACAGTAAGCCCACAAGATCTTCTTTGTGTTAATACAACATTTACTGGTATATATTTATATCCTCAAATATTGTAGCAATATAAAACTAAGCCATGCTTTTATGATTTGTAAATAATGTTGTGCGGTTTCAAGTATCTTAGCCTAGAACTTTAGGATTTGGGGGTTTCTTTCTTTAAATTTATAGTAAAAGAATTTATCTACAGCAAATTTACAGCAAATTTACAGCAAATTAAACTTAATTTTTTTCTTACCATCTTTTATTTCCCTGTCACATTCATGGTGTGTGCATTACGACCTTCCTCTGTAAACGTGTATTCTTTATTACATGCTAATCATGGTATTTTAAGTGGAAAGAAAACTATATCTGGCAGGTTACTGAAAGTTTCTTCCTTTAAAAAAAAAAACTCGGTTGCAGTGTACTATGATAGAATACGGATTAGTATTTTCTCATTGATTTTTTTCTGTTATAAGAAAAAAACAGAATCTTTCTTAAGTACTTATACTTATCTAGTGACAACCTACTCTTATATCTCGTTGTATATTGCAGCTACAATCAAGGGATGATGATCTGGAGAATTTCAAAAGCGATCTTTCACTTATAGAACTTGAGCTTCAGGTTGCTTACTTTTCTCTTCTCTTGTCATTTTTTGATGAACTCATATACATTAAAGTAAGTAGGGTCATGTCTGTATTGGTCTTCCTTTTTTGCGTTTTAAATTAAAGTTGTGCATATGTACACACACGGGATGCTGCATATAGTTTACACAAAGGAACTGAAAATAAACATTTCCTTGCAGTACTATAAATGTATATGCAACTTTTCTTAACAGGCATTGGTTGGCTTAGCACAAGAGGTAGCGAATTGCAGCGCGCAACTTGGTTCAAGAAAGATTAATGGAAAATATATTCAATCCCATCTTCTCTCCAGATTAAAAGGTACTCTTGTTCTATCTTATTTGTAATAGTGATTCACATTATGATTTTGTCTCGAGAAATATTAATAGTGAGGTCACAATGTTTGCCGAGAACAATTAGTTTAAAATTCTCTTTGACTAGGATTCTTCTACATTCTTTTGCCAGAAGAATCTTCAAATCCTCCCAAAAAATTCTAAATCCGTAACAAATGCCCTTCAGCTACTTCTTGTCTTAAAATTCCCAGTATTCTTCAGTAATGGCCACACTCACAAAAGTAAAATGGGGACAAGACAACTACCACTTGCCATGGTACAGACTTGGCAAGGCCAGCTGTTGCAGGAAAAATGCTTGCACTCCTCGGTAACTTGCCCAAACTATCTCAAATAATTCTCTTTTAGTTTATCCTTAAGCTTCCTATGGATATCACAACAAAGAGCTGAAGAAAACCTTGTTTTATAAGGGTTTTCCAGCTAACTGCTTCTACTATTAGACTCCTTAGATAATCAGGAGAGGACTTCCTGTGTAAGTTGAACTGACAAGGCTTCCTGAGTAAGACACCCTGAGTAAGTTGATGAAACTGAAAAGTGGATGCTTACCTTGATGAGCAGTCCATCCTCAGTAAACTGAAGTTCTTCTCTGGCATATTTGTCCTGGGAGTTAAAGGTTTGAAAAAGGTTAAAAGGTTAAAAGGCCACGGGCGTCTGTAGCTGTACTCTGTAGTATCATACGAATTGACATCTGTTAGAGTTTGTTATGAAGTATAACAGCCATGGCCTTGTTATTATTAATGGTCAATGGACCATATATTAACTTGACTGTGCCATGCACCATCGGTGGTATCTGTTGCTTTGAGAAGCAGGTAAATCCCAGTCATGATAATTAGATGTACCTTCAATTTTGACTGTTGGAACAAGATTCTGATGTGTTGGATATCATTCATAACGATTAGAATGTGGCATATTCCAATTGCTTGCCCATTTTGCCCCCCCCCCCCCCCTGTTGAAAGCATATCTATTGTATATATACACATGATTAATCGGGAGGGAAGGATCCACATAAATTTTACATGATCTGATTGAATAATTGAATTATGACATACCTCCATGACGATAGTTGTTCAGCGAATCACTGAGTCTGACGGTAGATAGTGTCTGCTACGAAGTACTCGTAGCTCGAAAATGCCTTTTCCTTTTCGATTTTCCTACAAACAACTCACTGTTGGGTATGAATTTTGTTTTGCTTTTCTGCTTTACCCATTCCCCAGATTCAGGGTTAAAATATGATACGCTGTGAGAACATAGCAATCGTCTTTCATCTTCTAGATGACATATTAGAGTCTAAAAGAATTTGGAGGCCGAAGTCTGTTATTTATAATTATGGGAAGCCCCTTTGTTATTCATAGTTTCATACCAGAATTTAGCACCATATAAGTGGCATTGATATTTGGTTGATAGGTGCTAGTAATACTTTGTCATATTCATATGGAAGTTTTCCACCACCCCATTTTGATGAGAAAAGAATTGGACCTTGATTGTAATGACAACAATGTCTTATTTTACAAAATCTCGAAATATATTATAGTGATTCTGCCGAATTATGTCAACATTTTCATTTCAGCTACATTATTTTTCTGGAACATGTCTATTGCTTAATGCTCTTGATGACTAGGTGGGTCTATTATGTAGTTATCTTATTTAATGTTTCCCTTATGCTTGTGTATTATATTGTGTTCTTGTGCTGCACTGGTTATGGCCTCTGAATGTAGTGAACTTTTAACGATATTTACTGGGTAGGGTAAGGGAATCCTAGTGAAAGCAAGTTATCAATAAACTGGTAAGGTTTTGCTACATGTGGAAATGACATCAGAGACTTGTGATCATTTTAATTTTTTTGCCTTCTATGTTATTAATTTTAACCCTTCTTATGAAGATTCATGGCAAATTGTAGGTATGTTCATAAGGAACTTGCTCGTATACTTCACTTGGTTATGTGGAACTTGCTCATTTTATACTCATAACAACCAACCATCTTGTTCTAAACTAAATCCACTTTGTTTTTGTATGTGATACAAAAAATAGAGTATAGTTTTAGGTAGACAAATATTAAACTCTTAGAAAATGTTACGCATTCCTGTTGTGATTGGGATAATGGAATTGTGAGAAGGTTTTATTGTGAAAACCTTTTCTTTGTAAATGCCTTATTGATAGGAAAATGATGGAAATGAAGGGGATTCAACCCAATTTAGCATTAAATGAAACAAAGCTTAGAGATGATTCAAAAACAGATCAAAATCTGGCCCTTAGAACTTAAGACATAATAACATCGAATATTTGAATAATAAATTGAATTTCCTAGATTAGATTTAACTAATATATGAAAATCAGGTATGTCAGATATCTCTGCATTTGCACCTTGTTCATAATAAATCTCCCACATGCAAGAACCTGAGCTGCTTCCACCATCAGCTCCTTCGCTGTCCAGGTCTCCTGATGATATTTCGGCATAAATATCGAACAACCCCAAACTGAAAGATAATGTTTACTTGCTATCAGAACTTCTACTCTTCCTCTCTCTCCAAGCTATCCACAATGGAGCCAAAATTGAAATACCCCAGTACTTCTCTTCTCTCCTTCACACATTAAATATATCTTCTTGCATGAATGAATCATCCTAAATTTAGAATGATAGAATCCAAGCTACACAAATTCACATTGACATGAAGTGATTGCCTTTATTCTTCAATGATAAAAAAAAAACCTTCCTCTCCTATCTGCATCACCTTTAAGAAGCCTATTCTTTGTGAAATATTTGAATATTTGGCTGGTCAAATTATATAGCATTTCCAATAGAGTGTTGCTGTTCTCTAGCCTATTGCACCTTGTTCCCTTTTTCAATTTTGACAAGTCTGCAATTTCTGGCATAGTAATAACTAACTCGTTTGGGTACCTAATTTCCACACAGTTATGCTTGATTGATACCTGATCAGCACCAGTCGGGTTGAACTTCAAACCTGCCCTGAGGCCCCAAACTCACTCCAAAAATGTAGGTTTTCCTTAAAACTACACATATATTTGACATGTCTACTTTTACATATCAATGCTGCCAATCTGATACCTGATCAAGTGTGGATTATAGTCCATGTGTGGGTGGGTGGGAGCTAAAAGGACTATGGGAAGACCCAAATGTACTGGGGTTGAAAAGTGTTAATTGATTCATGTAGCCGAACCCAACATTTTGGGATAAGGACTTCGTTGTTGGTGGTGGAAAGAGTACGAGTACATGTGTATATATGTTATTTGTATGCATATATACACACATAACTATATATTTGTATGTATCTTATGTAAACCCATGATTACTGCCGACCAACCTGATACCCGATCTGCACCTGAAAGTGTGGATTCTAGTCCTTCATAAACCTGCTGAAATTTTTGTGTTTGGTAGAAATAATTAGAACATTCAGCCCAACCTGGCCCATGAACACTCTTAGTAGGCTCGGTGGATATAAAACTCTCAGTCTTAACAAATTTTCTTAGTTCTAAGATTTAGCGTAAACTGGCTTTGTGAAGGAGATGGGAGACCATTATGCACTCTCATAATTACTGATCATGAAACTGAAAAGCATTCATTTTCCACTGAACTCCATATCGAGAATGGTTTATGGATTAGGTTCTTATGTCAACCTTAATTTAATTATTTGTCCCATGGTCCTAAGCATGGAAATTTTGGATGAGAATGGTGATACCTAATTGCTAACAGGACCAGTAAAGTTATTAACTTGTTATATTTACTCATTGCTTTAGTGTTCTCTTAATGTTTTGTTTTGTTTTTTTTCTTTTTGTTTAAAATTTTAAATCTGTCATTAATAGCTGTCCACAAAAAAGTGAAGGAGCAGATAAAGGAAGCTGATTCTCTGAAGCTAGAAGAGGTTACCTTGTATTGGGTTGGCATGGCGGAGGTAATCGTTTTCTCATGTTTTTATAGTCATTGCTGTTGTTTCAATTATGTTTCTGTATATCCCATCTAGTTTCTTACAATGGACGGAAATGTTTGCTAATGAGTTAACAATATTTAGTAGTTAAGCTTAAGACTTAGCTATCTGCAACCTTTACTAGGAAGTAGGAACCATGCCCTTTGAGAACACCAAAATAACTTCACCGGAGCTATCAAACAACTATCAGGCTCGAACTTGTCAAAAGATAAATGTATAAGCACCTAGCTCTATCTGAAGTTAGTCGCTCTCATGATTAGTAGTCAGTCGTGATTATATGGACATTCATGCTAGAAATTCCCCTTCAAAAAGTATACAGGCTACTAGCTTTATACCAAGTGTCCTAGGACATTGTAGCGCCCCGAGTTCCACACACTGGAAGCTCGCAACACTTACCCAGAATCTTTACTTCAATGAGTACATAACACAGAAAATCACAGAAAATTAGAAACTTACGTTGCACAAGGAAACTATATCCTCCACTTGGATGCTTTTCGCAGCTCGAGTCCCCTGCTCCACGATCAGCGATCCTGCAACTAAGAAACTGTGGGCACATCAGTTAATTACAACTGACGCAATGCGGATGAAACCCGCAATCTCCAAAATTCTCAACAATCAATATTTGATGCAGAAGAAAAATGTGAAAGTCAAACCACACGTGTCGGTGTATGCCATGATCTAGGTTCTAATGCACAACTCATATGCACACCATGCTCTTAATCTAATGCAAACTTGATTTGAAAACGTATGCATCTCATACTACATACTCCCCAAATTGAGTTTGTATTCTCCAGATGATAGAGTTCTATTCCTCGCCATGCATCCTACTCTTGTACTCTTTCCTGTTTCTGATATTTATCTAGTGACTGGTAGAGTCTACAGTACATGCGGTGCATTTCTGCTCCTTCAGTCGGATCGTGGCCCTTCTCCACTCCGAACGACAGTGATCACTCTGTTCGTTCAGATCATGGTCCTTCTCCACTCCGATAGGATTATGGTCCCTCTCCATTCTTGGTCAGGCCGGTGATCATCAGCTCTGCCGGAATCATGGTTCTTCTCCACTCCTGCCCCTACCAAAGTTATCATGAATATAAGACAAATCAATAGGGTCACCCTTACTCCGCCAAGAGACTTAGAGTTACACTCTTGCTCCTTGTTCGTATTGATAATCCAGAACATGGACGGAAACTTAAGAGTCCATCTCCTAAGTTTCGACAGGACTTGTGACTTACGTTTGCATCCTGTTTTTATCACTAAATCCCATAAATTAACAATCGAGACGATGCCACACGTGTCCTAGAGGAGACGACGCCGCACGTGTCCCCTTGACAGGTGAGTACACGCCCAACTAGTGTCTGTCCTTACCAATCATCCTAAATTAATTTCTTAATTCACCAACTTACCCGATTCTAATGGCTTTATTATCACAAAATCTATTTTCTAAGTTAATTGAACTGTGCTCCTAGTTTCCATTTTCATCCTTCAGCATGTTTACATAACTAATTTAACTTAATTCATTAACTAGGTTCTAAGTGAATCCATCCTAGTTGAATACAAGTCTCGTCTAGATTTAATTTGGGTTCAACTTAGCTTTAAAATCATACTAGAGGTCGACCCAACATGCACCACACTAGTGCACTCAACAAAACACTACTGTATGTAAATATTCAAATATGCATACCCGCATACACATGCATACGGTATTCCATCAATCACCGTATACCAATAATTCTTTACTTTACTACAATCTACTTTACTTATCACGAATTTCTGGTTAGCTAAGTATACAACTACAAGTGGCTTTTCTACCTTACTACCATTATTGTACTATTTTAAATTTTAGTTAGCTAAGTATGCGACTATAGCTTTTACTTCTACTTAACTATCATTATTTTAAGTGACTACTAACTGTACTAGGAATTACTACTTCTGTCACGCCCCGCTTCCCGGAATACGGGATCACAGGCACGTAACTGAGGCCCAACGAATGATATAAGTACGCCAACTCATATCATCCATAAGCTGTACCAGTCTTAACTCAACAATATAAGGAAAATGAATCACAACCACGCAGAAAAATATAATCACATAAGCGATAATGAAATTCAATAACCAAATCTGAAATACAAGAACTTACCAAATAGCTCGAGAGGCTCCAGCTCCAATCGTAGAAGAACTGCTCACCAATGCCTTCTGAAAATTCTCTTTGTTCATCTGTACTTATTTATCTAAAAAGAAAGAATAATTTATCCTTAGAGCAAGTCGTGGACATGCAAGTGGAGAAACAGAGGAACAATAACAATAGTGGTATAGCAATGAATTCAAATAAACGATGAAGTCGATAGCATTGAACAGTGTAAAAGAGATAACAGTATAATATGCATTAAGTACGATTTACCAAAATAACGATAAACAATACCAATAATGACAATAATAATGAGAACACTGTTCATTAAGATAACAATATGCAATGATAATGCGATGAGAGCCTTAGGTCTATTATTCATTCTTTTATCCTAGCTAATGCATGTACTACTGCATCCCATACTACAGGTTCCATGCATACAATCAATTTCGTTTAGACCAAGGTGGTAGATTCTATAGATCATGTACCCGGGAACATTATTCAATAATGACCGATGATCGAATCAATTGAGATACTGAAGTCAGTAATCTGCAATTAATCGATGACCGATATGACCAATAGACCGATAGACCGATAGACCGATAATTAGGGAAACACGGGCCCCTCTTCCGAGTACAGTCACTATGTCATCAACTACCCTAATCAACCCTTAACCCCGGCTTGCTTTACTTTTTTTACTCAATTATCATACAATAATGCAATTAATAAGGGACGCTAGAGAAGGTGTCAAGACAATCCTAAGATCATGCAATATACTATATACAATTAAATACACTAAATATAACATTATAAACACAATTGTACATTATAAAGCATAGAATCCCAATTCTGGCTGGGTGTAGATGTTGTCTAATTTTAATTATAAAGGCAGTAAATAAATATTATAAAAATCAGTAAAAATACTTTTTAACACCCTAAACATGTTATTTACAAATCTGGAATTTATCTTGGCCATATATGATTAATAGTTCACTTAATTCATTAGCCTAAGTTGTTATGTACGTGAATCTGGAATTACAGCGCAGTTGTGGTAAAAGGTTCATAACTGGAGCAGTATAACTCCGAATTCGAAAGTTTTGGTATCTATCGACATCTAGACAGATAGGGCTACGATTTACTTTCAGGAAGTTTCTGATTTTAATGAATGGATCTAGGTCTAAACAGCATGTTAAGGTTCAGATTAGTGTAAATTCCAGAATGGTCTATATGTTCATTCTAAATAAAACGGTTAAAAAATTAAGGATAGTAATTGGAGTTTAATTAATCATAATCACAACGAACCAACCTTATGTGAACATGGTATTAATGTAGGTGATGTCTAACATTCCAATAATTACAATTCAACACTTTATCAATAGAAATCATATTAACAATCAACCAATTCATACAATCTACTATAACTAATTGTCATTTAATGTCATGATATGAAATGTGTCTATAATTCCCTATTTTTATAATCAATAACTATAACTATATGGTGTATGAATATCCCTATATATTAGAGGCAAAAAGATGGCACGATGTCGAGACTACCACTTGGATTCTCCCGTGTAAATCTGTGGCATCTCGACGATTGATACAATAACAATTTACGATTTTTAAATAAGATCCACTTGCGGAATTCAACAATAATTATCGAATATGATACAAAAACATTCGATAGAAGTGACTTGCCTTTTTGACGAAGAATCCGAACACGAACCAATACGGGATGCCAATCCCGAGAGATGAGGCACTAGCACGGACACACGCACGCACGTACGAGACACGTACAAACACCCTCACAAAGTTGGATCCGGAGCGGATCTTGATGGAAGATCAAGATCAGGACGATCGGGCGGCTGGATCTGCTTAGATCTAGGCTGAGGATCACGATCGGGTGGACGGATGAGATCTGATCTGGCTGAAAAGATCAGATCTGATCAAATCACCATTTTCAGAAGATCCAACGGTTGAGATCAAATCCCAACCTAACACTGCTCATCTTCTTCCCCTTCAAAACAGAACACCAGAGAGGGAGACCAACGGTGGCTAGCGGCGAGGCGACGGCGGGGGACGACGGCAGGGGGCGGCGGCCATGGCGGCAACGGCCAGGGGCACAGTTGAGAGGGTGCGACTTGGCTGCGGAGGAGCACAGGGTCGTGGCGTCGTCTGTTGTTGTCGCTTCGGGAGAAACGGCGGAAGCCAAAGCGGAGGAGGTCGGAGCAATGGAGGACGACGACGATGGGGAGCTGCCGCAGGGGCTGGGCACAGGCGAACGTCGGCTGTTGGATGCTGCAGCCGATCGTCGAGGGCGCTGGTGCGGTGTGGGCTGGCGTTGCAGTCACAGTAGCGTCGGGAGGCAGGGCGGCAATGTGGGAGCTCGTCGATGATGGAGCTCTGAGCGGCGGGGCGGAGAAGGTGGCCGAGATGGAGTGGGTTCGGAGTTGAAGACGAAGTGAAGGTGGAGTAATGGTGGGGAGTTGGTTTCGATGGTTTGAGGGCGACGGCGGTGAGTGCTGTGGTGGTGGTGTCGACGAGGAGATGGGCCGGCGATGGACGCGAGGAGAGGAGGTGATCGAGGCTGTGGGAATGGAGTTTGTGGGTTCACTGCGGAGGAGATGATGGAGGAAGGAGACGGGTTTGTTTGGGTTTGTTTGTTCGTTGGTTTGGTTTGTTTTGTTTTATACAGAGAAGGGGGAAAGATACGGGAGAGAGAGAGGGTGCGGTAATAATATTTTAATGATATAGAAATAATATAAATTTAAGGGGGAGAGTGATTGTAGGGAGGAAGTTACGGGGATGAGTAGATATTTTAGGGAGAGGGGGTTACGGGAGAAATTTAGGGATTAAATATAGGATCTGGTCAACAATAGATAGTGGGTTTGGGTTAACGGATCAAGACCCAATAGGAAGCGGGCTTGGTCCATGGCTCAAAATAATTTAATTATTTTTATAAAAAAAATAGAATTGGGTCCCAAAACAAATAATTTGGCAATTGGGTTTAATTCAAACAATTGGCTTGGGCTCATACAAAATAATTTAAATTACTGGGCTTATAATAGAATTTGGGTTCAAAAATATTTTACATAATAAAATAGTTGAATAATCAATTATTGGGCTTCACAAAAATAGTTTGAATAACATATTAAATTAAAAGAGAATATTTAATTTAAATTACGGTAAAATACTTGAAAATACAATTTAACGAAAACAGGGGTTACAACTTCTACCATGCATTGCTAACTAACAAGTAGTTTTCTATTACCATGAATTACTATAGATTCTACAAGCCAAACCAAACAATTATACTAACTAGGCATACACTCCCACAATTCTTCTATTTAAGTTTTCTTTTGCTAAGCATATATAAACTAAGCGTGCATCTATATTCACTAAGCATATTACTGCAAGTGTGTAGTTTCATGCAATCACATCAATTAAGCATATGATGAGTAGTATTTTCTACTAACATACAATCAACATCCATGTTATTTTATATAATGTACATATACATTACCATTCTCATTCATGACTATGATGTAGTTTCTACAATTAGAAGCAATTCTACACAACACTATCTATAATTATGTAATTTCTTATAATTAATAATACATGTAATTTTCTCATACAATTTACACTACGTTTACCTATATAATTTTCTACAAGTGCCTCTCTAATTTAACTACAACTTTCTCCTTACATAATAATATTTATACATACATAAACAATTAGTTAATTTCTTAAAGAGTAAAACATGGATTGTGAGTAAGCATGCATCACCTACCATTCTTCTAATTAGACCATCGTCTTGCTTACATCATATGAACTAAAATATTCAATACATTCAATTAACACCTTGTCAAGCATATCTTCTAACAAGCATTTCTTCTAACAAGCATAACTTCAATACTTCAACACATCTCAACAACATCTTAACAAGCATATCTTCTATGTCAAAAGCCATAAAAATAAACGAGATGTAAAGGAAAATACCTACTTTGATTTGTTTGCAAGCTTCAATCTATTGGTTGCTTCAAGTTGCTATCTTCTCCTCCTTGCACCTTTAGTCTTCTTGCTCCAATAGTAGTAGTATAATAGTAGTAGTAGTAAAGTAGTAGTAGTAGGCAGTAGTAGTATGTTGCAGCCGGCTACAAAGAGAGAAAGAGAGAGAGAGGTAGTGGAGTGTAGGAATTGGTGGAAAGGTGTAGAAATGCTTAGGTGTCCCCCTTTTTGGCATTTACCCCCTCAAGCTTTAATTAATTGTGATTGTGCTCTTTATTGTTGGGTTGGGCTTCTTCTTTCTTTTCTTTTTTTTGTAAACAAGTTGGGCTTTAAGAAAGAAACATATTAGGTTTTAAAAATTAACCATATAGATATGTTAAACAAAAATAAACATAGAAATAATAGTGAATGATAAAAATAACAATAACAATAACAATATCAATGTATATATATAACAATGTATATGTATTTTCATTGTAAGAAAAATATTACATACTAGGGGTATTACAAACATCTTGTATCAATTCGTGATGCTTCAAGGAAGAGAGAGACAAAAACATTATACTTTGATAAATTCAAAGGTTGAGGAGAGCTAATTGATAGAAAATTCACTCATCTAATATCTTAATTCCTGTATATGTTGCGTCTTAACTGACAAATATAGTTTTAAAGTTTTTAAAGTTCTGGACAGGCCAGAGAAGTCACCAATCAGCTTTTCTATGAGAAATTTGACTTTAACTTGTCTTCCTAGGTCTTCTTACTGATGTTACAGTATGGAGATTTTGGTTAGTCATTTCTCATTGATGGGCACCTCAAGGGAGATTCCTACACACAGATCATATAGAGGTTGATTGTGGGTCAAGCACTTGCTTTCCAAATTTGCTTGTGTTTCAGTAGTTCTAAGCTACCACTATATTTACCACCCCCACCCACTCCTCTCTCTTTCCTTCTCGAGCTGTCCTACTCTCATAAGGGATGTATGGATTCTCAAGAAGTGAGGAGCCGTGATGGTCCCCCCCCCCCCCCCCCCCCCCCCCCCGCGCCCGGATCCCACTAGTGAATATTAAGCTAGATCTACATTGGATCTCATCTGAATCGCCCCACCTATCTTCCTAAGATGTTTGGTTTGAAACTTCGACCCATGCTAATGTGCCTGGATGATCCACATCTCTGGACCGGGTGCTGTTGAGCACATTGAACTATCCATGTGGTTGAGAACCAATGCACAACGACGCAGTTATCGGGGGCGCACTCTCTCACTGAGGTAATAGCTCTTCGTGCTGGCCTCCCAGACTCCTAGTGGGAGGCCTATTATGCCAAAAGCGAGAGAAATCTCATCCCTCTCTTAACGGGGAAAGGAGAAAAAAAAAACCTGCTATCACACACACACGGCGCAACATCATCTGTATAAAGCAAAGAGTTTTACCAGTTTTTCTCCCTAAGAATGCAAGCTATAGTCATTTGTCGAGTAACCAAGTTTATTTGTGTTATTCTATGTCATATTACAGTGCAAGTTCCATGCGGTCTGTTCCACTTTTGCTTGGGGTGTGACACAAAATTATGTCCCTGGAACTAATTAGGCCAACTGGTATGGAACTTCTCCAATGTTTGTTCATGAGATACAATTGCATATTCTTACCAATTCATCAAATATTTTAGATGGAGAGGCTTCAACTCAAATCTTCTCATTCCATACAGAAATCCTTACATGGTTAGACCTCATAGTTGAGTTTGTAAAATTGGTGGGAAGAGAATAGGTAAACCCTGGTTCCTTCCATCTACTTGACAAATAGATATATAGACATCCTGTTATAACCATCTTTTTGTGCGTCTTCAAGTGTAGCTCCTGCGAACTTGCAGAAAAAGGGTAATCAACAAAAATATTCTTGGAGTCTTTGTTCAACGACGGACTAGTCTATAGGTTGTCCTGGTTCTTATTCAAAATTTTGTACTACATGTATATACCATTTTCTTTATAAGCTTTATTATATTCACTGTTGTAGAAAAAATTCTAAAAATATTTCTATCTTCCTTAGGATCTAAAGCAATTGGGTCAATTTCTACTTTTGTCTGTGTACATTCATTTCTTATTCTTACACAAATAAAGACACAATAAGAAATGAATGCATACAGAATAAAAGGCTGCCCCAATTGAAGATAAAATGTTGGGAAACTGATAAAGTGGTCTGGAGTTTGAACACATACAACGAAGACCGATAACCATGCCAATTAGAATCCGAATCAAACTAAATTGTTGTTTGGGATGGAATTGTAAAAGACAACTGATTAGTAGGAATTCAAAAGGTTGCTAGAAACCTTCTCCCCTTGCAAGTTACAATATGCAAAAAAAAAGTTGTAAATTACAAAAATTTTCATTTATTTATTTTGTCTTGTTTTTACTCAAGAGTGTCCAAGTGATGGGCTCCTTCGATGGGTGGAGTCAAGGAGAGGCGCTATCGCCAGAGTACTTGGGCCATTACAGTAGATTCTCTACAACCTTGAAGCTTAGACCTGGAAGGTACGCCATATTCAGCTGTTGTTTCTAAGTAGCAAAAAATCTGGGGAAAACAAAAACAAACAATTTAGCGAGTTTAAAGTTTCCCCTTCTATCCATTTTTATATGGACTCCCTGGTTTGCAATAACATGATCGAATGGAGTTTAAAATCAAATTTCTTTTCCGTTCCTGGTTTGTTTTTATGGTAAAATAGATTGACACTTCTTTCAATCCTAAGCAATGACATTATCTTAATCCTACTCTTGTACATCCTGATTTGCCTAAAAAGGTCGTGAATACATTCACCATAGTTTCATTCTTGCATCACCCGATTTTCTTGCGAAAACATACAGTAAATCGTGAAATATGGAAAATCCAATAATAGAGAATGCTATGAAAGTTTCACCACACTGCCTTTTTCGCTTCTTAGTTTAATGAGGCTAACATAACCAAATTCTTTCTGCTACTACTGATATGAAGGTATGAGATCAAGTTCTTGGTTGATGGAGAGTGGCAGCTATCCCCAGAGTTTCCTACAGTCGGCGAGGGTATGATGCAGAACAATTTGCTAATTGTAAAACAGTCTCCTACAAAAAGTTTTTGCTGACCTTAGCAACTTTTGATTCTAAAATACTGTATTGTTTCCTGAGATACTGTATTTTCTGCCTATCTAGGAGGAACAACAAGAGGAAAGTAATTTATCTATCTCAGATTATGTAAAGTTACAACAAATGTTTTAAGTTGGGCAAGATCTATATATGTTGGCAACACTACTCAGTTCTTTCTGAAATTTTGGTGCCTATGATTCATGTAGCTCATTGCTTATAAAGCTAGTTATAAATTGTTGATCTGAGGCCCAAAACCAAATGAGATTTTATGTCTCGTCTTAATAGTTAGGCCTTGCAACTAGGCTGACACTTACAGTCGGGCTGGGCCAACTGTTTGGGCCTTATTGTTTCATTTAAGGAGATGATGGAAAATCTCCGGGGTTTTCCCCTCATTTTTATTTTTGAGAGCACCTCTGTGGTGTTATTGGTAAGCAGTTAACTAAACTCGATTACAACGATTACAAAAAAAGAAAAAGTACAGAGACACGCTGTTTTGATTCTGTTGATTGAACCTGCAGTTTGATTCTGTTGATCGAACCTGCAGTGTGTGGAAATTGAGATCGGTCCGACGATCGATTGATAGCCTACACTGCTGACGATGATCATAGGTGCCCACCTCCCAGGGCCTTGTTGGGGGGGGGGGGGGATTATGATGTATTTCTTTTCGGCCATGTCAGTTTACTTTTGTCCCGCCCCCCATGTTTGGGGTGTAGTTTATGTACTTTTGTTATGTTTGTAGGGTTTTGTAGTGAGCTCAGTACTCTGAAATTGTTTTATTAATCACTTATTAATGAAACAGGGTGGCCAGACTCCTACCTTTTCTTCAAAAAAAAAAAAAAAAAAAACCTGCAGTGTGTGGAAGAGTTATCAAATGTCGGTAAGCATCTTTATATTTATGTTTGCTAATACCTTTGTTGTAGTCATTTTATCTCTATAGGATTCGTCCTTATTTCTTCTTCTTCTTCCTGATCGTACTCTATAAGATTTGCCATAAACTAAGGAAGGACTATTCTAATGTTAATATGATGGGGATTATATGGAGAGAATTAAGTGCTCTTTTCGTCGGTCAAACCGGAGTTAGCAACTTAGAGTTAGCATGTAGTGAGCTAAGGAAGAGCAACAACTGATTCCTTGCGGAAAATTTGTGAAACCTTTGTTTACAGTGTTTATTTGAGCGAGTTAGCATGTAGATTCGCCATAAACTGAATTCAAAAGGATTGGACGGGATTTCCTGTCCGACCCAAAAAAAATTTTATAAAAAATTTCGGACCACAAATCACGTGTCGTCCGATACTTTAATTTTCTTTTTTTTGGGACAAAAAATCATTTAGCGTCTGATACTTTGTTTTTTTTCAAAAAATTTATTGTGGGACAAAATTATATCCCACCCGATCAATTTTTCAGAGAAATTTGTGCGCAAACGAAACTTGATCTTTCAATTGTTATATTTTGGCAATTTCTATTTCTTCTCTCAAATATTGAAGAGCACCGTTCTTCTAAAACTCAAAATTTTCAAATATAGGGAACCACTGAAGCTCTTAGTTTTTGCCAAATTTCTCAAATTTTGGAAATTTGGGGAACAGACTGCACATGTTCTTAGAGAAAGTTAACCGTTAACTTTTCCTTTGGCACTTTATTTAAAGAAAAAGGGCCACACAACCTAAAATAAAAAAACTTAAGAATTCTATCTTAGTTGCGATTTGTTCGTGTTGGAGATTGAAAACTGAAGAGCTGATTTGTATAATTGTATTCTTGAGTAGTTTTGCAAGTTGACTTGTTCAATAAAACAAAAGAATGATGCTTGATAAATTGCTAGTTGACCTGTTAATGTTTATACTCTATATGAGACTCGACACAAGCATCTCGAAGCCTAAATCAGCTAATCCAGTCAAACTTAACCTAGACTCAATTCAGTTTTGAAATTTAAGAAATCGGGTACTGGACGCCATTCAAAAAGATCAAAGAAGATACCCGTGACGTGAGGTCTTATTTTGGTCCGCAATCAAAGGATCGAACCTGCTGCCTTGTACAATTTATTGCTTGCTAATAAATAGTACAGTGTAGCATCAAACGAGAAGAAAGCTTTATATCAAAAGAAATTTGCAGCATCCATCAAACAACCCATAAAACTACCAAAACGCGCAACTACGAATGAAAAAGATTGTTGTTATCAATGTCAATAAAGCTTATGTCAAAACGAAAGTGATAGTTGTAAGAGCATCCACAGTCGTTTACTATTTATGCATAATATGTATATTTTAGTTTAAAAAGCACTGCAGTCGTTTGCTATTTATGCATATTTTGACGATTTTGCGACAGTAGAATGCTATATATGAGAGCGGATATAAGAAAAATGCATATTATACAGGTCCGCCCCACTAAAAAAAATATTTTTTTATTTGCCAGACATAACTAGACAGTCGGTCCGATCTTTATTTAAATTTTTTAAAAAAATGTTTTAGGCTGAATCCCTTGGATCCATCCAAGCGAGAGAGAGAGAGAGAGGGGGGGGGGGGGGGGGGGGGGGGGGGGGGGGGGGTTCAACTAAAAAAATCGTTTTAATTATTTAAAAATTGTGGGACGGATTTTCAAAGTCCGTCCATTGTTTTTTTGGGTTTTGTTCCCCTTCCGATGGATCTTCAAGATCCGTCTAACGAAAAAAATATATTAAATAATTCATTTTATATATACTTTGCCCTATGACGGATCTACAAAGTCCGTTTGATATTTTTTTTTATTAAATTGCTATAAAATAGCATTGGACGACTGCAGCAAATACTCAATATGCTATATGTAAACATGCATTTAGCTATTTTTTGACAATCACGACTGCGACCGTGAATGCTCTAAAGGCCCCTAAATTCAAAAGCCTTTATGTGCATAGGGCAATAGAGACCGTTTTACCCCATTTGGATATCTGACTCCAACTAAAGACGGAAAAACCAAAAAAACAAGAAACCGAGCTCATGGCAGTAAAGTGAAAAAGCAGGAAAAAATGGTGATAGTTTTCTATAATTTACCATGCAAAGAGTGTAAACTATTGCCCAATCTAGTTACTGTTTCTCTGGTCAAATGTCTCATGAGAAGACCTAACTGAAGTAGTGTCAATTACCATTAAAAATTGAATGTGATCACATTTAAAAGTTTCAGGATATACATTGAATTCCCATTCGTCTGAATCATCTTTTTGTGTTAACATACGCTAATATGCGTTAATTAAAAAATGAATAATGCTACACCCACTATAAAATTCATGTCATTTAAGATATCGAAGAAAAAAATAGTAAATTTGATAGCAGCATTACTCTTTAAAAGTTTAATTTACGTTTCGTGTGAATCATCCTTTCCTATCCAACCAGCAATATGTGTTAATTAAAAGTTAAATAAATCATGTCATTTTAAAGAGTAGATGAAGTTGGGTTAAATAAATGATCTAACCTTGGAAAAAGGGCCACCTGTTTCCGTAATCCCAGCTCAATCAAATGGGCCGGCATTAACTAACTAACTAACTAAGACTTTTACACTCTTATTATATTTTTTTTAAATAAATTATTAAAACTAGTAATTAGCAAATCCAATAACTAACAATGACAAATCCCAGGCTCCCACTAGTAAAATGATTATAAAAAAACAAAAGGTTTTTTTTTCTTCCATAGAGGCCATTTATAAATTTACTAATTCCAAATAAGCCACACAAATCCCTGTTTTCTTGTCCCTTATCAATCTACTCATGTACTTCTTATTGTGTACTCCCTCGTTTCAAAATATAACTTATTCTAGATTTCAACACAACTACTAAAAAACAACTTAGGATTGAGTAAAAGTACTCAATGCTCTTGGTTTTGAAGCTTATAAATGAGCCATCAATTGTACAATATCCTATTTACCCTCTTCTATAATTTTTGTTACTTCTCTTATAAAAAAGGACAAAGGGTAAAATTGTAAATCTCATAGAAAATTTATTCATGGAGTACTAGAACTTTTTACCAAACTATCCCACTTTTTGTAAGTATGTACGAAACTATCCCTGTTTGAAAATTTAATACCAAAACATCTCTGTCGCTAACTGAGTTAGCGCGCCTAGTAATTTTCTTCGCGCTAACTCAGTTAGCGTGTTGTCACGCCCCGCTTTCTAAAAATGTAGAATGCAAGCACGTGACACGGCCCAGCGAATGACTTGCATCATCCATAGGCTGTTATCGATCCAACTCAACAATATCAACAAGAAGTAAAACAACCACGCATGCAATGAAAGAATAATCACATAAATAACAACATCGGTATTTAAGCATAAAAACAACCAACATAAAAATAATTCAACATTTGGAATAACAAACAATATTCGGGTCAAAGCCCACAATACAAGGAAAACAACATTGTTCAATTTACTAAAGTTCTCAAATAAAGCAACATTTGTTTAAGCGGCGTAGCAAAACATTTCCTTCACCATTGTTGCTTCCCTAGTCCGTCAGGTAAATCTCCTTAATTACCTGTAAGCTGTTCATCTAAAGAGAGGAAAAATGTCCTTAAAGCAAGTCGCGGACAGCAAGTGGAGAAACAAAGAACAATGACAATAACGGTATAACGATGAATTCAATGAACGATGAAATCAATAGTGTTGAATAGTGACAAAGCGATAACAGTACCATGTGCAATAATGATGATTTATAATGATAATGATAAACAATAACAATAATGGTAACAATAACGATAACACTGCTCAATGAAGATGACAATATGCAATGACAATGTGATGAAAATCTTAAGTCTATTATTCATTTTTAATTATAACTAATGCACGTACTACTGCATCTCATACTACAGGTTCCATGCATACAATCAATTTCGTTTAGACTAAGGTGGTAGATTCTATAGGTCATGTACTCGTACGATTACAATAGCAATTTCTTGCACAATAACGATAACAATAGTCGGCATGATAGATCCTAAAACAATACACGATGAATTGGGATACTGCAGTCAGTAATCCAACAATAAATCATAGCACTAGCCGACACAATATTTTGAGAACAAGGCCCACAATACCGAGTACAGTCACTATATTATCAACTACCCTTGTCAACCCTTAACCCCGACTTGATTAACATTCTTTATTCAATTAACATACAATAATGCGATTAATAAGGGACACTCGAAAGATGACAAAACAACACTAAGATCATGCAATATACTCTATACAATTAAATGCACCAAATATAACATTATAGATTCAATTATATATTATTAAACATAGGAATCCAATTCTGGACAGCAGTAGGTTGCTGTACCAAAATCAGAATTTTCGTTGCTACAGGATAGCAAATGTGGATCCGTCAGAAGGTATAGAACTAGACTCTTGTCTGGTTCCAACGCATATAAATAAGGTACATAAAAGTTGTGGTAACATGTGTCAAAACAACAAATTATACAGGATTTGTGTTCAGCCAGAATTTGTAAATTTGTGTTTATACATATGAAACAGGACTGAAACAGCATTAATTAATTCCAAGAAAATTAGGGAATGTTCTATAGTGTGTCTAGTATCAGCATGAAAATTTTTAAGTCATTCTCTTATAGGTAGCATGGTTAAATTAATTGTGAATCAAAGTGTGACACCAGTTTTTAGGATCTGAAATTGTACGACACAACAGCAGTAAAACTGCGATATCTCTCAAACCGTAACTCAGAATTCAATTTCGCCAAAAAGAAAAGTAAACTAGACATCTGGGGCTACATTTCATATACAGGAAGTTATTAATTTTGGTGACATTATCTAGGTCGAAACAACAAGGTAATGTTCAGGTTGGCGTTAATTTTTAGGGTGTCAACATATTCTTTTTGAATAAAACGATTAAAATGTTAAGAACGATGAATTGAGGGTTAACAATCATAAATTACAGCAAGCCATTCCTATGTGAACATGGTATTAATATGTGAAATGTCCATAATCTTACTAATCACAAACAACTAATACACTAACATCAATAATATAAGCCATCAATACTAGTATGTAATGTGCAATTGTTGTGAGATGTCATGACATAAAATATAATAATAATCCATATTCCTATATTCAATAGCTATATGTATGCATATAAGATTCTTTATACATTGGAGATAAAGATGGCACTAGGTCAAGACTACTACTTGGATTCATTCGTGTAAATCCGTAGTATCCCAACGATAGATAACAATAACAATATATGATAACAATTAGGAATCTGCTTACGAGATTCAATAAAAATCTCGAATATGACACAATAACTATTCGAGAAGAAATGACTTACCTTTAGGATGACATTAGATCCGATTATGCGAAGAATAACGGGATCGGAATTCCGGCGACACGGTGACGAGCAAGCGATCACGATGATCACTATTGGGCACAGATCTTGCAAGTAGAAGACGAATGAGACGATCAAGGGCCGAGATCAAGTGTGATCGGTCGATCGGACGACTGAGATCGAAGATCAAGTGATCACGATCGCAATGATCAAAAGAGATCCGACGATCAAGATCAACTAGATTGATGATGATGATGATCAATGCAAATTCAACGACCACGATTGACGGATCAAGAAGTGATCATAATCGCGATGATCAACGATCGGATGGCCGAGATCCAACTGTAACACCCTGTAGTTTTCAAAATGTTGTTGGTTTCATTTGCCATGGTGACGTGGCCTGAAGGCATTGGCCCACCTTCATGTCTTCTCTCGGAAGAGAATTAAGAAAGAGGAGTTTGAATGTGTATAGTACCATATCGAAAAGTAAATTGAATAAACTATAATATAAATATAATAGCTTATCATCAAGAGTCACCCATTCGGTTAACCACCTTTTGAGAGGCAGCCTGTGGTGGGCAGTTGTACTACATAGTATCTAATTTGTCTTATAAATTGTCTGAGCTAGGGGCAGGGGCGTTACAAATGGTATCAGAGCCAGATTTTCGACACCGAGTGTGGGGTATGTTTAGATAGTCGGCGGTGGATCTCCGTGGCTATAGACCCAGTCGGCAGTGGATCTCCGTGACTGTGGTTGCCCAGGGAGGGCGGATAGAAAAAGCAAATGCTCCACATCGGCTAGAAAGAAGATCCTGCACTAGATTGTGCATGCCCGTGCTCAGCGAGGACGCTGATTTCTGAAGGGGGTGTGTGTAACACCCCGTAGTTTTCAAAATGCTATTGGTTTCATTTAACCTGGTGACGTGGCCTGAAGGCATGGGCCCACCTTCATGTCTTCTCTCGGAAGAGAATTAAGAAAGAGGAGTTTGAATGTGTATAGTACCATATCGAAAAGTAAATTGAATAAAATATAATATAAATATAATAGCCTATGATCAAGAGTCACCAATTCGGTTAACCACCTTTTGAGAGGCAGCCTGTGGTGGGCAGTTGTACTACATAGTATCTAATTTGTCTTATAAATTGTATAAATTGTCTGAGCTAGGGGCGGGGGCGTTACACCAACAATCTCCACATGATCAAGGGATGAGATTAAACAACTCAACCTTCCTCCTTCCCTGCTTGATCAACATAGCACTGGGAAGCTTCGACTGGCAGCGATGACTGTGGGCGACTGTGGTGGGGCAGTGGTGCTCGACGACGGTGGGGAGACGGGTTGTTGTTGCTGCGGCACAGGAGGACGGTGCAGTCGGAGGGGCACATGGGTGAGCACTGGCTGTCGCGGCACAGGGAAGGACGCCGAGGTGGGCGCAAGCTGCTGTTGGCGCTACTGGGGTAGTGGAACCAAGGCGGAGCTGCGCAGGCAGTGCGCTCAGGAGGAGGGAGCGGGGTGACGCAGGTGGTCGACTGCTGGCTGGCGATGCAGTCGCCGGCTAGGGGAGGTGCTGGCGGATCACAAGGCGCACGGGGAGGCGAGGTGGTTGTCGACGGGCGATGTCGCTACTGTTGCGTCGCGAGGATGACGGCGCGGCACAGGGAGGATGCCGACAGCGAGGGCGGCTCGACTTCGACGAGCGAAACAAGTGACGCACTGCGATGGTGACGCAGGGGGCTGGTGTCGCGTCGTGGCGAGGGCGAAGAGGAACGGGATGGAGAGGAGTCGGGGGGAGAGATATAGCACAGGGAGGGAGAGGCGACTACTGTATGGGGGTTGAACAGTAGATCTAGGGTAGGGTTTGGTATAGGTTAGGTTATATATGTAGGGTTAATGGGTATGGGTTGTTGGGTAGATGAGTTTGGATCCAGTAAGGGATATGATTATAGGAATATAGGGTGTTGAGTTTAAAATCTAATAGGAAAACAATTAGGATAACCAATAAAATATAATTTATAAAAAATGTATTTTGCATTACAATATAGAATTTATTTGAATACTACAAATACAATTAACAATATAAATAGATTTTTTACTTTATCAATCAAGGGTAATAATAATAATAATAATAATAATAATAATAATAATAATAATAATAATAATAATAACAATAATCATAATAATAATAATAATAAAATAAGAATAAAAGTAATAATAATAATGCTGATAACAATAATAATAATAACAACATAAATAGAGTTTGTATTGCAATACGAGAATCATAGTGAATAGTTACAATTAAAATTATTGATTAAAAATAAACTTTAATAGGAGGTCCGACAATACATTCTAAGAAAAGAATTTGAAAGCAGGAAAGTAATTTACAAAAATTTAAAATACCAAAAATACACAGAAAATACAGAATTGGGGAAACAGGGATTACACGTGCTGCAGGGGATACAACTTTCCCCTTCTAGTTTGGGTGTGTGAAAAAACTCACCCAATATAGACATGCTAACTCTGTTAGCGTGCGTGTTTAAACCACTCGCGCTAACGGGGTTAGCGTTTATAGATGTGACAGTATGGGGCATTACCTCAAATAGGGATGTGGGTAAAAAATCACTAAGTATGGACACGTTAACTCAGTTAACATGCCTATTATTACCAGGGCCGTTAACCGAGTTAATGACTGTGAAGATTACAAGTTTCTAGAAAGTTGAAACTTTTTGGAAATTGGAGATACTCACACACGTTAACTCAGTTAACGTGCCTATTCTTACCAAGACCGTTAGCTGAGTTAACGACTGTAAAGATTTTAAGTTTCTAGAAAGTTGAAACTTTCTGGAAATTGGAGATACTCACACACGTTAACTCAGTTAACGTTCATGGTTTTACCAAGGCCGTTAACTGAGTTGACGTGTATGCCTATCTTCACAAACACACGCTAACATGTTAACTGTGTATTATTTAATATGGTCTCAATCGACACACGCTAACCCAGTTAACAGCCTTGGTATAAAGAGGTGCGCTAACGGGGTTAGCGTGTCTATATTGGGTGAGTTTTTTTCCACACCCAAACACGAGGGGAAAGTTGTATCCCCTGCAGCACGCTAACTGAGTTAGCGCGAAGAAAGTTGCTAGGTGCGCAAACTCAGTTAGCGACAGGGATGTTTTTGTAGCGCCCCGAATTTCTAATAAGATATCTTAGAAAATACGTGGCACAATCCCAGCAATCCACTTCAATATAATATTAAACACAACCAACACCACTAAAATTTTCAACTTTTATTACAATCAAACTTTTACAAATCACAGCGGAATTCAAAACAACTCAAACAATATTTTCTGTCATTTACAACACAAAACTAACTCAAATCTGCTTTTACAAATTTACACAAAACTCTTATAAATCCGATTCATCTCAAATATGCCTCAAGCATCCAAACCTCCAAACTTTAAGCAACAACCTGCAACATGTGAGGCTAGAGATGAACCCTAACCCCCAAAACTAACGGGGTCAGCCATAAATGGTGTGAGTGACATAAAAGCAAATGGACAACATAAATAAACATTAAGCAAGGATTCTTAAGTAACATATAGTGAATCAAAAATACATAAAATATGAGCTAGCAAGAAATGTAACAACGAGTGATACTAAACCAAGTGTTGAGTGTAGAAAACAGGAAATCCATATGCATGAAAACCAAGTCAAGAAAACACGATTCTATATGCGGACTCTCTAATGCATACTTGTCGAAGTCTATGCATCCCACTCTACATAGGTTCGGTGCAAGCCCTTAACGTCTTCACTTCATATGAGTTCAATCCCCGCTATGCAACTAAACTTAACACCATGACTACTACGAGATAAAGATAAGCTATGGATAGTAGCCCATGCCCCGATAATTCCGGAGATAGATCCCACACCCAAGATATTTTACTTGAATAATTCCGGAGATCACCCCACACCGAAACATTGACACATCACCACAAGAATACCACATGTGCTTCGCCTCGACTCCGATAATTCCGAAGATCAATCCCACACCACAAGTAATTACCGTGATAATTCCGGAGATAGTCCCACACCACAAGTAATCTACCGTGATAATTCCGGAGACATATCCCACACCACAAATAATCTACTGTGATAATTCCGGAGATTAAATCCCACACCGAAAGCCATACTGAGGTACTTGACTCATGTTCCCGTTCATCATATCACCACTAGTGCATGTCCTTAATATTTTTGGGTTATTTAATTACTCAACGAATCTCCTAGAGTTGGTGTACCCCACCGGCCTAAACTCAAAACTGAATAACTGAAATGCCTCTACGGGCCTCAACAAAATAACTCAACACCGGTATACTAGGGTCACACACCTCTAGAGACTCAACTCAAATGTCTAAACCAAAGTTCCACTAAACAAAGTGGCTTAACTGAATATCTCAAATCAAATACTTAACTGAATATCTTAGAACCAAATGCTTACTGAAGGCAAAGTATAGACTGAATTATCTGAAAACCAATCATTCGAAAGAACACTCAAGTCACAAAAATCCATCAGTACCAGTCGACTTATACTGTAGTAAGTCGACTGTCCAGAGGACAATTATCCAAAATTTTACAAAAATAAACTAAGTCATAGCAGTCAAATTAAAAGAGAATCGGTCGACTTACCCGAGGTAAATTCCAATAATTTTCAAGAAAATATTCTAAGTACATAAGTCGGCTTAAAGAATTATAGGTCGACTGTCCCGAAAGGACTGAAATAATTTTACAAAATAATTTCTCAGTGAACCAGTCGACTGCCTAAGAGCTAGGTCGACTGTCCAGAACGACTTTTCAAGGAAACTAAAATACAGTAGCAGGTTCGTACCAGTCGACTGTACAGTAGACCAGTCGACTGTCGGCCTACAGTTTTTCATAATTTAGATCTGAATACAAAATCAAAACTGGAGTTTTCTAAAAATTCATTGTTTGTGAAATTAGTTCATATTCAGGTAAAATGACAAATCTCAAATAATCTCCATTATGGATACATTACTCAAAGCATCAAATATGTCAAAACTCAAGTTCTCATGTTCTAGATTACTAATTCTTCTATTAGGGTTTTCTCAATACTAAAATCTTTCACAACTCTTGTCAAAATCTGATTTACAAATATAAGATCCAGGTGCTCATCATCCGATCATAACCATGCTCAATTCTTAACATGCTTTTTAGCAATACGATATCATAACTCAAGATCTACTCAATATTCTTAGATTCCACAAACATGATACAAACAACGATCTTTGCATTGTTCCCATGCAAAATACTAAATAATATTAATGTCAAACAAACAATCATAACAATTGATCACATCAATCAAACCACCGCACAAAGTTCATATCATTCATACAATAAGACAAAACAAAACAATTTCATATTACTCACAAAGCAAACAAAACAAAACAAAGTCACTCACCTTGAATTGAGAGAAATCCACGAAAAAGCCTTTCTTTTGCTAGATCCAAACTTCCTCTTGCTCCTCCAAAACAATTCTCAAAATCTGTATTTTCAGTAATGACAGCTGCAAAAATCTATTTAAACAATCTGGAAATAGGTTTTAGGGTTTTACAACACTTTTGCAAAATACCCCTTTCCAAAATACAACTTTACATTTATAGGTCTAGCCTTGGAAATTCAATCAAAATTCATTTAAATTAGGATTTAAAGGAAAATATCATTCTAAATCTCAACCAATACTGTTCAAAACGTCCAGAAATCACATTTTGCACTTTAACCCTTAAAAATGTCAAATTTGCAAAAAGGTCATTCTTTTCTCAAAATTTGCAAATAGTTCCAATTAATTTCAGAAAAATCTGGAAAAATACTAAATAAATCCCAAATATTAAATAATGATTTTTCATAAAGAAAACTAAAATTTCAAACTTCTCAAAAAGTATTTTCACGTGTTTTGCACGTGTAAAAAGATAAATTTTTCTGAAAATATTTATTAAACCCTCAAAATTCATTTAAGTTCATTTTCAAATATTTAAAATATTATTTGAAAATACGGGGTTCTACAGTTTTGGTATTAAATTTTCAAACAGGGATAGTTTCGTACATACTTACCAAAAGTGGGATAGTTTGGTAAAAAATTCGGAGTACTAAGAATGACAAGTTATTTTCTCGAAAACCTAAAGTAACTTATATTATGAAATAAAAAAAATAGGGGCTAGAATGACTTATATTTTGAAACAGAGGGAGTATGTGTTTCGGATTAGATTGGGCTTGCAATGCTATGACGTGACCCGAAATCCATCCACAATGTTAAGATTGATAACAGACAAGGCTAATTTTGATAATTTTACTCTCGAAATATACTCTCTCATATTAATAGCAACAAGGGTGGATCTGGGCCCCAGCAGCACAAACAATTGCTTTGGCCCCCCAATTTTATAGGGCCCCATATTTTTAAAAGTATTTACGATGTTTAAAAAAAAGTAATTATTTTCAGATACGATTACGCTGTATTATCTAAAATTTGAAACAAAGTACAGCTAGCTTATTAGTTCATCTAGTTAGAGTGTTGTGCTAATAATGCGAAGGTCATAGGTTTGAAACTTGCATGGGTTAATTATTTTTTTAATTGTTTTTTTATTTTTTAAACTAATTATTTTTCACATAGCCATATAAGTCATTTTACCATTTTATAAATTTAATATTATTTTTCACTTAGCCCATGCATGCCACTCTATGATATTTTTTCAATGTTCTATGATATATCATATTTACCTGTTTGTAATAATTTCTAACCAAATCTTCAAGTGCATATAGTTATTCTACATTTTAAACTTGCAACTAGTATTGTCATATGAATATATTCATCACCACTTCATTCTGACCGTGTTATCTAATGTATTATATTTACCTCTTTGCAAAAATGTTATCTTCAAGTGCGTATACATGTTTGCTTTGTTTGCTTCTTTTTCCTTTCTTCTAAATTTTGTATATGTTGATGAAAGGAATACTATGGTTGCCTTCAAGAAGAAAAAAAATATAAGGGGCATTTGATACAACCAAAATGTATCCATAAAAGTATTCAAAATAGCATTATACATATGCTTCAATAATGTCAGCTCAATATGTCCTCTTAATGTAGACAAACTCAACGTTCGTTTTGCTTGTATGTTTTGAACATAATTTGTTTTTTGTTCTATTCCTCTTTAATTATATCATTCATCATTTTCATCCTCTCAGATAACATACAATTCAGAATAAAATCACTGCTGCTTCTTCCTTAGTTTGTCCGAATTTCTTTCTGTCATGAGGCATTTCATGTAAAATGCGTACATTATCAATTAATTTTTTTTGGGAAGCATATATATAATTTTTTTTTTCATTTAAATAATTTTTCTTCAAGACTCCAAGTTTATTTGCATTTAAATAATTGTCATTTTTATTTTGTCAATTAGCAAAATGTCCCATTTGAGAACTTGCTTAGGTTCCCATGAAACTCAGATACGCCCATGAATAGCAAATAAATCGAGGACTAAATTTGAAAAAACCCCCTTGAACTATACCCTTTATGCAGAAAACCTCACCGAAGTTTTTTATGTGCAGAAAACCACACTCAAGTATAGTTGCAAAAACCTACTCTGACGATGTGAGCTTTCTGCTAAAGTTGAGTGAGGTTTTTGACATAATGAGAAAGATGCATGATGTTTTCTAAACCAATTTGCAAAGATGAATGAGGTTATCTAATACAAGCAGAAAAGTTAGATGTGGTTTTTTGAAACTATACTTCAGGAGGGGTTTTTGGAACTATACTTCAGTGTGGTTTTCAGCGTAAAAAAAAGTTCAGTGAAGTTTTCTGCATAAAGGAGATAGTTCAAGGAGTTTTTTTTCCTTTAAATTTAGCCTAAATCGAGTGGTCTTTTAGGAATGGCTTCTATATTATGAGTAGCATTGGTAAAAATACCAGAAACTCGGATCCGATCCGAACTCGGCATTGGACCGGAACCGAACCGACCTATCCGTGTCCAGGTCCGGGTCCTAAAATGGGACTCTTTGTACTTTCAGGTCTTGGTCCGGATCCGGGTCCGCTCAAAAAAGACCCGACCTGGATCCGGATCCGGACCCGTTTAAAAAACCCCAAAAAACAACATAAAAATAAATATTCTATCCTCATCCCTCCCCTCATTCATCCTCAATTATAAATCTTAATCTTCCAAACACAAAACTTATGTCTTTTTATTCTCTCCTCTATTTGAAATCTTCCACTTGCCGCTCACACTCCCGCTCCTACCCGAACGGGTAAGAATATTTTAATAGGACCTGGACCCGGAACCGGATTCGGTCCTCACTAGGGATGCTTTCGGATAAGGATATATCCGATTCGATCCGCATCCGAATCTGATTTTTTGGCGGATACGGATATGAAAAATCCGTATCCGGGCGGATACGAATACGGATTCGGATATCCAAATCCAAAAAAATTCGGATTCGGATACGGATACAGATATTCATAAAAAAAGCAGATTTGGATACGGATATCCGCTTAATTTAATATTTATTTATTTTATAAATATATTTAATAGTTATATTATATAACTTAAACCTAATCGGCTAAATCCCCCAAATCCCAACTTAAACCTAATCTTCTCCCCCGTCTTCCTCTTCTCCCCCATCCCCAATTCCCAATTCCTAACCCAGTCCCCATTCCCAACTCCACATCGACCTCGCGAGCCCCGTCGCCAGCCACGCCAGTCGCCATCGCCCCGTCGCCAGGCCCCGTCGCGAGCCCCGTCGCCAGCGCCCCGTCGCGAGCCCCGTCGCCAGCCACGCCCGTCGCCAACTCCCCGTCGCCACGCCCCATCGCCATCTCATCTGGTGGTACGAGTTACTGTTTGAAGGAATGCGTTTTAGCTATAGTAGTAGTAGTAGTAGTAGTAACTAACACCATCATTTGTTAGTTTGTTATTTTTAGAGTTTGATCGATTGATTTGATGTTCAATTGAGGATAAGATGCAGTATGTCTTTGATTAAGCATGCAGTGCCCTTCTTCTCCAATTTCCCAGAAATACTGTTCATGGTGTATGAATATTTTGGAAGAATGTACATGATGGTTGGCTTGAAATCTTGGAGCTCATATAGTTTAGTATTATATTGTTCTTCTATTTGTGCTGCGTTTTGCTTCATGTACATGATGAGTTTCACACGGGAAACATGAATTGAATTTGTTATTGTAGTTTTTCTGAATGTATGAACTGAGTCAAAGTGCAGCCAGTATTTGTTCTTGCACTAGTTTCAGTGCAGCATAGTACATTTATAGTGCCCTGTAACAAATTAACAATGTTGATCCAAACATCAAATATTAGTTGCTAAGAAGAGGAATGAGACGCAAAACTAATAGAATGGATAGGGGAATGTAACAATAATGGTCACTGTATCTTGCAAATCGTAACCTTGTAACTTTGTCTGGTGTGGTATCTCTAGGAAGTTGCAAGCAGTAGCCAGAAGGGTGTGCATAGCTCCTGCGTGAGCCTTGCAATACATGAGGTTAGCCAGCCACGGGTTATCATGAGGTTGTACTGCTAAAGAATTGCCAGGAGGTACCGCAAAAGAACCAGAAACTTTTCTCTTGGGATTTTTTTGCTCCTTTTCAAATGAATGGCTCCTAATCATTGATGTTTGTGTGCGCGTTTATGTAGGTCGTGTGTCCAAGCATCACCTCTTTGTATAATGTGGTACAACTTATATGTTCATTTGATGTTTGTTACTTATATGTTCATTTGATGTTTGTTACTTATTTTGATGTTTGAGTACTAAAATATCTTGATCTGCAAGTTGTTATTCATGTATATTGCTTTGCTCATCAAAAGTACATGATCACATTATTTGTGGGGGAGTTATTTGCAGGTATTGAAAGAAAGCTTTTATTGTGCTGTTAATGATGGCATCATCAACGTTGTTGATAAGGTACCAAACATGATAATTTTCTATTACTTGAAACATATCTCAGCTATAGCTTGTTTTAAAATATATATAAAAGCAAATTAAAACCATATGTAAATTGGCTTGATCGATCGATGTGTTTCACCCTGCAGGCTTTCAGACGAAGCTTAATGATACCTGTGCATGTTCTATTAGCATCAGGGTTGATTTTTAAGGTGTTTCTTTATTCACTTGTACTTCTTGAAATTATTTGCACTTTTAGTTAGTTGCTGGAAATCTTCATGAATAATTGCTTTCTGTATCTATCTATGTTAATGGTGTAAAAGTTAGATGACTACATTTGTTTTTGAGATTGGATGCTTGAGTGATATGTGAATATAACCAGTATGCTTGAGATTATATACAAGTACAAATTCTGCTATTTTTTAAGAATGAAAAAATAATTTATACATTGTCATTGTTAACTTTTCTCCATTAATGCAGTTCTTCCCAAGTGCTATCTTTTTCAATGACGCCACATCATCCTGGTAAAAGAAGTTAAAGAGTCAGTTTCAAACCAATGCAACATAGACAAGTAAGTTCGTATTATATTCATTTTTTTATAAAAGTTCTATATATTTGAAATAAATTTTCATTCTCCTTTTTTGTTCTGTTGATTTCTATTTTGTTATTAGATATAAAAATCGATATTTACAATTCAGTGATATACATGTATAAGTACTAGTTAAGAAAAATAAATAGCAAAAACTTTATATTTGTTATCCGAATTCGTATCCGTTATCCGGTAGACCGTATCCGATTCGCATCCGTATCCGAAAATTGCGGATACGGATATGATTTTTATTTTCCGAATCATATCCGCATCCGTATCCGAATCCGTCTTTGGATTGCGGATACGGATGTTGGTATAGCCAATATCCGATCTGTATCCGATCCGAAAGCATCCCTAGTCCTCACGGGTCCAGATCTGGGTCCAATTTTTGGACCCGTAGGGAACCAGGTCCGGATCTGGGTCCGGATAGTGAAGGACCCGATCTGACCCGACCCGACCTGATACCAATGCAAATTATGAGTGGTGTGCTTATAGAAACTGCAATTTATAAGCGGCTTATTTAGAATTAGCAAATTTGTGGGTGGCCTTCGGTGGAAAAACACAAATAAAAACATATTGTATTGGGCCAGTCGTCTCATCACTCCTATTTATTACAACCCAGACTCAAACCGGACCACAAGAATAAGGATAAGAATTAAGAAGTGAGAAATTTCTAGAAGAGAAAGAAGAGAAGGGAGGGAAAATGGAGGAACATTTGTTGGGTCTTTTGAAGGTTCGGGTTGTAAGAGGAGTTGGGTTTGCAGTGCGCGACATGAGGAGCAGTGATCCCTATGTCATCCTCAGAATGGGGAAACAGGTCTAATCATTTGAACCCATTTTGATTTTTTGTTTGATTTTTATGCTGTTGATTGTGTTTTTAGGTGACGGGTATCCTTTTTTGGTCCAATTTGACATGCCCATTTTTTTTGATTGACTGAGATAGGAGTATATTAATTTGGATTTTTTTTTTTTTTGGCTGATGAATTTTGAGAAATTGTGGTTATGTTGTTACAGTTGTAGTTGTGCTTGGGAGTGAGTGAAGTTGAGAAATCCCATAGATTTTGACTTTTAATCAACAGTAGTTGTTAGTTGATAACCAAAGAATAGCTAGGAGGGCAAAGTGCTAAGTATTTTCTTGATGTTTTTAAAAATGGAATTGAGTGAAATCAGGGCCGGCCCTGAGTTCCCGGGGCCCCAGGCGAACTTCCTAAGTGGGGGCCATT
The DNA here is from genome assembly GCA_017893485.1 of Hemerocallis citrina. Lineage (NCBI taxonomy): Eukaryota > Viridiplantae > Streptophyta > Magnoliopsida > Asparagales > Asphodelaceae > Hemerocallis > Hemerocallis citrina. The sequence continues at coordinate 48,585,522 of CM030358.1, forward strand.
AATAACATATATATATATTTTTTACGCGCAAAATAAGTACCTATATTTACAAGGGAAGTTCAAATTTGGGGCCCAAAAATTGCGAAATCTCCCGGGGCCCAAGGCGGCCACCTTACCCGCCTCTAGGGTAGGGCCGGCCCTGAGTGAAATTGTTTCTAATGGTTGTACTAAATGATAAGACATTTCAGTATCAGGCAGAGTAACCTTGAAAAATATTGTAGATATGTTATCTGGGGATAGGTCATAATGTAATCTCAGTAGTAGTAAGGCTAATTGATTAGCGATTTGCTAAACGAACCTTTACTAGCTGTGAGCAAGTGACAGCTTTTTATGGTTCCGATTGTTAGCATCTGAGACATGTTCTATTAAAATTGGGTTGACTGTGGCAAGGCGTGCCTGAACGAAAGGGATGCCAACATTTTATGTTTTGGTGTTGACTTGGATGGTTGCGGTGGATCTAGGTTATTGATTAATGATTCATCAAATCATCTTTTAACAATAATAAGAGTATAAGAGAATTGGAAGGTTTCACAAACCTTTGAATGTGTGAGCTTGAACTTACTTGCTAGGTGGATTATTCTTCTGTCTTTTTTCTGTCCATTTCTAACCAGATGAAGATAAACCTTAAAGATTTAGTAGAGAAAGAAGATATGGAAGATATGTAGAGAATATAGAGAAGATATGGAAAGACTAGAGATATGTAATGTATGTATATTTGTGGAATTCAGTTAGAAATGTTTACAATTGACAGATCAGATTTTGTGAGATATATAATAATTTAATAGAGGCTGCTGACATTTATAAATTCAAAATCTTTACGGTTAATATTGTTTGTACTCATTACTACTAGTAATTTTTACGTGTGATACTCGTCTTTATAAATATATATATTTTAAAGTAAAATTCACACGTTGTGTGGCATCAAACCTAAGACCTCCTTTACATTAGTTATGCACGTGCATTGCACGTGTTTGTTTGGTGACAATGCACATGTTTGTTTGGTTACACAACCCCAACTCTCCCATTAAAATATTAGATAATCAATTAGATGTAAAAATGTGAGTGTATATGCTAGTTTATGTGAGAGGCGAGCACAGAACCAAGAATTTAATCTTTCCTTGTTGATTCTTTGGATTCAAAATTAAGATTCACCCTGGAGGTAGGAGGTAGAATGGGCTCGATAGGGTGAAAGCTGCAAAACTTAAAAAGTTAAAGTTGACTATAATTTGACAATTGACATATGACGAACTAATTTTAGTGAAGAACATATTCTCTGTAGAAAATTTTTAAACACCCAACTTTAAGAATGATATAAATGTTCATGTAAGCAGTCGAGAAACACAATGATCTGGAGTAAGCTCAGTAAGGTAGGAATTAAAAAGATGCAGCGAATAGGCAGACCCACATGACAATCTATGGCCTCAGACCACACCTGAGATTTGTGGCTGGCTCAGTGGCACACCACTCAGTAAGAATTTTTTTGCTTCACATGAATCTCACCACTTACTATTAAAAATCAGTAAATAGCTACTAAATAGGAGAGAGACTAGTTTCATATAAGAAAGAACTCCAGGGGCACTGAGAAAACTATTATACTAGTATGTACGCGAGCGAGCGAGCGAGCGAGCGAGCGCGCGCGCGCGCGCGAGAGAGAGAGAGAGAGAGAGAGAGAGAGACAGAGATTCTGAGAGAGATTCTGAGAGAGAGAGAGAGAGAGATTCTGGTACAGATTTTATGTATATATATAGAGAGACTAGTATGTACTTGGTATCACTTTCTCCTAGTAAGAGATACAATTTGTTATCTTCAAGAATGAGAACCATTTAGAGCTCACAAATATCCGAATTGAAGGAGAGAGATTCTGTTACAGATTTTATGGATATCTATATAAAGAGGAACTCGGCCAAACCCCGCAAGTGGCATTTTCTCCAAACAACTCTCTGGAGTCACGTCAGCTAGAAATTAAGTGTCTAGTTGACTGCCTAGTGAGTGACAGTCACAAAATGCCAACATTTTATGAACTTCTGATTACTAAAAATGGATGAATCAGGAAACAACTCGTGATGAGAGATGTAGTGTTATAAGAAAAATGGTCGAGTTTATTTAGTGTACATATCACTGAGATGGAATGTTTCTAAGGTACAAAATATGATGGTATAGTTGACTATACTAAGTCCAAAGAAAGTTTCCACAAGTTATACTTCCCTAAACTAGTTGTTGATCAATCCTTCCAAGTCTCATAGATACATAATGTTTTGCATAAACTTGTTCTTGAGTTATTCATTCCTCTTCTCTTTAAACACCATCTACCCTTTACGTTCACCTGTGAAGTTCTTGTGAATACTTGGGTTACGTCTATTTATACTATAGCACTGATGAATGCTAAACTTGTTAGATGATCATGTGATCTTAACTTCAGCTTTGGGTTTATCATATCAAAATTAGAAATGCAAAGACATGATGATGTCAATAGAATCTCAGCGCAGGTTAACTAAACTCTAGATAAAAAATGATTTTACTGATATTACTCTCATCTTCAACCCATTGTATGATCCGAAAGTAAGAGGATAATGTTTATATAATTCAACCGTTAGGTTAGTTCGTGAATTGTTTGTGAATTCTTAGTTGTCAAATATATTTATTTTTATGTTTCTCTTCTGAATTTTAAATGATTTCTGCAGAAGCTGAAGACTCGTGTAATAAAGAAAAATGTCAACCCAGAGTGGAATGAAGACCTCACTCTTTCTGTAGAGGATCCTTCAATCCCTGTTAAACTGGTAAGTATTTGCAATGGTGTTGAAGTTAAAAAGGAAACTGAAAGTACTTTAGTCGATAAGAACCCACTGTAGTAACAAACAACTTAAAAGGGTAATCCAGGTGGAATGCACCTTTGGTTCAATAACCCAGTAGGACAATTTGACAGTGACTTCTTTCTTAGGATAGGGCGGGAAAAAATCATCAATTTAAGATAGTTTCTGCAAGTGGTTCAATAATTAATCTTTTTTTTCTTGTATTTTGGATTAAAACTTGTAAAATAGTTGGGTACTGCTGAAGAGCACAGCCAAGGAAGCGAGATCCAACAGTGTACAACTGCCCAAAAGAAAACCTGCCTGAAAGTTTGACGGCCTTTACTTTAGTACATGCCTGATTTCTTTCTGCAGTATAGCTTTCAGTTAAAGAAATCGAGGGTGTCGCAATATTACGCCATTTACATGAGAGAGTAAAGATACCTAAAATACTTTCATTTCCCTGGCATTTGAAAGTTTAGCTTTTCATTTAAGAACTACAGAGTGACAAAATTCCCCAGGAAATGCTGCAAGCATATTATTAAATTGGTATGTTTTAAATAAAAGCGAGAAAATTCCAAGCCTGTTCTGTTGAAAGAAACAATGGAAACATAGCATTGATAGTTTCATATCGTAAAAAGCTGAAGTTAAACATGACTACAAGCGAAAAAGGATTTGTGTTTGGATGAATATTCAGTTTTCTTGTGATCACACTGAGCCTTGCTTCTCTTCCTATTGTTTCAGGAAGTGTATGATAAAGACACATTCAGTGCAGATGATCCCATTGGCAATGCAGAGTTTGACATCCAACCATTTGTGGAGTGCGTGAAGAAGATTTCAGGAGGCATTCCAAATGGCACAGTCATCAAGAAAGTGATACCCAACAGACAGAACTGCTTTGCCGAGGAGAGCCCCATTTACTGGTCGGATGGGAAGGTTTATCAAGACATTGTTCTTCGGCTAAAAAATGTGGAATGCGGTGAGATTGAACTAAGGCTCGAGTGGGTTGCTATTCCTGGTGCCAAGGGTTTGTAGAGACTATTGACGTCGCTTTAAAAGGTCTAGTGTACATATGAGCAGTGTCTCGATAAGACTTACTAAAAGTAAATGTTGGATCTTTGTTTTTAAGTAAGATTAGATTTTCAGTAAGAAGAACTTGGTTCTGAATGGATGTAATAACGTTAACGACACTTCTAGCAAGTGGCATGTTATCAATGTTTTTCATATCATATCGCTTTTGAGTTCCTGCATGCCTTCTGAGTAGAATCAGTACTAGTTTTCTTCTTGCGTTCTACTAACAAGTTGTTGATGAACAAAGGGATCTGCATTGAAAAGGACAAAGTCTTTTTCTTGTCATGCATGGTTTTGTCGAAGATCTTGACAAAAATGGAAAGATCTCCATCGAGGATGCCCGTTGCCCAACTATCTTGAAGAATTTGAAGATACGGTGTACATGATAGTTGAATGAGAAGATATGTTGTACATGATAGTTGAACGGGAAATCGCTTTCTAAACTTAGTTGTACCCTCAATTATTTTTCTCTGAGAAACCTGAGCCTTCGATTGTCATTATGCCATCATCAAGTCCAGGAGCTTTTGCAATTGTGGAACATCGCAAATTGTAAGGAATTATGAGCTTGATCTTGTTGAGTTGTGTGACATGATCTATATAAACCACTAAGCAAATAGAAGATCTCACCGAACACAAAAAAACACACAATTTTGTTCTAGTTTGGACAAGCCCTAATCCTAGGAAGAAAAAATAGATATATTCAATTAGAGAAGATATAAGAGTTACAACTCTCACCGTGATCCTTTTTCAAGTCTCACCAGAAGATACTAGTTGTTCGCAATTAGAAAACCTCTCAAACTCTCTTCAATGAAGTACTCTTTCTCTTGGCTCTCAAAGGAGACCAACTACAATAATATATAGAGATCTAGAGAAATCTAGGTACATATCTTGATACATTAGTTGTACGATATTTCTGAAGAGATAACCACACAATAGGAGCCGTATGATCTAACCAGGAGTTGAAATTGAGTTTCAATCGAATCACCCAGATCCGAGCCTGTTGCTACCAACTGCATCGTTGCAGTCGACCTCAAGCCAAACCCAAGAGCAAGGGCAATCGATCACCCTCTTGGCAGTCGACCGCCAAACCCTTGTTTCCATGCTGTTGTTGCTCTTCTTCTTGTGTGATTCTTCGACCTTCTTCGCTTCATTATTTTTTTATCGAACTAGAATGTAAGACATAAACCAACACAAAATGACAACATGTTGCAACCTACATTAAACCCACACATAATGCGGTGATATCAGTGCTCCCCTCACAACCCAGGTAGAAAGCCACGTGGTAATGTAACCTAATCAAAATGTGATTCATACATCTTTGTCTTCTTGTTCTCATCCTCCTCTTTGTCAAAGTCAACGCAATACATTTTTGTGGATTTCTCGAGAAAGCAAATAACCCACGGACGTTGTTAGACTTCTGTCAAAATATTGAAATTGCAAGTGGTACACGTGCTTCTTTTTTATAATTTTACCCTTCTTCTTTAACATAATACAAAATTATCATTTTTCCTTTCTGTCATAACCTTTCCTCTCAAACTCATCATCTCCAAGCTCCTTCCTCTTTCTAACCCCATAAATTTAGAAACTCTAAATCCCCATTAGAACTCCGTTGAAAAAGAAATTAAAGAGCAAAGAAAATCCTCAATATAAAGCTCTTAGCAAAGAAATTCTACAACTTTAAGATGTTATTTAGTTCCAGAGCAGGGGCGAAGCCAGAACAAATTTTTCGGGGGGCCAAGAAAAAATTCTATAACTATATATAAATAATTGGTATTTTTTCATAATTTTTAGGGGGCCAAATAATAAAATTTAATAGATTTAAGGGGGGTTTTTAAAAATATCAAAAATTTTAAGCGGATTTTCAAAATTTTGGGGAGGCCCGGGCCACCCCGGGCCTCCACATAGCTCCGCCCATGCCAGAGTGGAGAAAAAATCATTCATATTTTAGAAGACAATTAATCTGTTACTCTTTCTATCCCATAATATAAGTCATTCTAGGTTTCTATACGTATATTAAGAAACATCCTAAATTAATATAAAAAGTAAGAAATATGCTTGATTATTGAAGATCTTAAATGAGCTAGCTATCATAAAATGTCAAACTTGTCATCATCTTAATGAGAGCATCTGTAGTCGTTTATGTTAAAATTATCCACATATGGATAAATAGAAATAGGAATTTCGATTTCGCTGCACTCGTCGAAAGCTATTTTATAGCAATCAATCATATAATATTAAGCGACGACACTTGATGTGCCGTCGGAGGAAAAAAACTGCAAAATTTGGGTCCCATTCGTTGGACGGCACATGAAGTGCCGTCCATTTAAAAAAAAATAAAAATAAAAATAAAAAAATTTCACCCGTGTGTCTAGGACGGCACATGAAGTGCCGTCCGACACACTAACACACTACTTAATTAATTACACTACTAACACTGACACTACTTAATTAATTACACTACTAACACACTAACACTTACACTGACACAACACTTACACTGACACACTAACACACTACTTACACTGACACAATACTTATTAATTACACACATACTTAAGCACATGAAGTTTTTTTTTTATTATTAAAACTCGACGGACGGCACATTAAGTGCCGTCCGGGATATGTGGCTTCTGACGATTAAAATATAATTTTTCCAAACGGACGGCACTTCAAGTGCCGTCCGACGATTAAAATATTAATTTTTTAGTGGGACGGCGCTTCGAACGCCGTCCCTCACTTATCGATAAATGCTATATCGATTCTCATTTATAGCAATCTACTGTAGCGATTTATCGATAATATCGATATATAGCAAACGACTGCAGCTGTTTTTTTAATCAAATATCGATATTATCGATATATAGCAAACGACTACAGATGCTCTGAGCTAGTAAAATTTTTTTAGGTAAAAAATTAAATGTCTGCAAGGACAAAATTGAAAGTGTCCTATGAAAAAAAAAACATTAATGCACTTATAAAAAGTTAAGACATCTCCATATATGTTAAGTATAGGAGGAATAATAAGAGAACGTTTAGGCTTAATATCTTAGACTAAGGTGCTTGAGATATTATACCCTTGGTATCTGAAAAGTGAAATACTTTATTACCTCTCGCAAGTATTTATAGAATAAATATTGGATTTGGGTACTGGGCTCTAGGCACACTCAACTCCAGATTCAATATCCATACAAGTAGTATGTGTAACACATGTGTTACCATATAATATTATTATAAATAATATTATGCATAGAGTGCGAATATACATATATATCTAACAATCTCCTCATATATTCTCAATATATAAAACAATACTGGATTATCTAATCTGTTCAACATAAAGTAAATTAGACAAGAACAATTTTCAATAGAAAAATGCATCACACAAAGCATAATTCATAAGGACTAAAACAATTATAAATTGAATAGTTCAAACAAGACTAAACTAGAATAATCAAATAGTTCCAAAACCATATCATAATAAAATAGTTCACAATGAGTAAACCAACTAGAGAAAAATCTGTCATAGTATCATAATCAACCAAAACAAATAAACTTCAAAACCAAATTAAGAGTTTTAAGCTCAAAATGTATAGTTTTAAACTCAAAGAAGTTCCAACAAGCAAGTTAATCTGACAGAGTGTTATTACAAACTGCTTTATGTTTATTCATCCATGTCGAACAAATCATCACCTTCGAGGTCGAGGTTGAAAGATTCATCTCCACTACCTTTGCTAACATCTGTTTGTAAATATTGCAAATAAGAATGAAAATTTTATGAGTCACTTCTTTTAGAATTCAAACAAATTGCATAAAGGGATCTAATTCAGGCAAAAGAACTTAGTACAATCAATTTAGCTTAGCATAAATGTAACACAAGTATTACAATTAACTATATTTACCAAAATAAAGTAGAAGAACTAGTATAACTTTTACGCAATAATCATACTCTGCTTCATATTGGAATGATACGAAAGTTATATCAATTGATATGGCTAAAAATGGGATTACATTGGGACCGTTCGAATCGGACACGAATCTTAAAGTTCAGGGGTAAAACGGTAATTTCACCTACAAACGAGTCTGAAATGGGGACTGGGTCTTTCTTCAAAACCCAACAACCCATAAACGGATCTGTCTTACTGGGTACGGGTCTCAACCCGTTACAAACCAGTCCAGAAGAATAAAGAAGAATTCAGATTCATAATTATCCCTAAGAGGAGGTTTTAACCAATTCTATTCATCCACACCGGGAAGTAGAGATTTGTTCTTATCTCGAAATGAATCCCTAAGGTGACTATAAATACCCCTCTCCCCCCACCATAAGAAGGTAATCAATCTTTTCCCAGTTAAAGCTCTTTCTTAATCATTCTGATTACTGACAAAGAGTATCTGAGGGTGCATCGCCGGGATCCATCCCGGTGTATCGCACATTTTGCAGGTTCGCGGCAGTAGCAAGAAACTGGTCAACAATTTGGTGAAGGTCAACTGGTCAATAGGTTTGCCTCGTTCGTTTTCTCAAGAATCCACAAATTCTATCTATTGCCCCCACACCAGATTTAGTGGCAACAGGAACTCATGGTTATGGACCTGAATCCATTAGTATGAGACATTTTCTTTTCCAAGTGAAATCCCCCCAATTTGATGGTGTTATATATTTCATAATTTACTTATAATCATCATATTATTCCAATATGAAGCATAAACTATTGTCGATGTATTTCCAATGATTAGAATTTTCTTCATATCATTCCAATTTAATTAAAAGTCTTTTATGGATACATATTTTATTCCAATTCTAATGATTCAGTATTTAGCCATGATTGATGTTGCCGCTGAATATGGTGTGGGGGCAATAAATAGAATTTGTGGATTCTTGAGAAAACGAACGAGGCAAACCTGTTGACCTGTTAACCTTCACCAAATTGTTGACCAGTTTCTTGCTGCTACCGCGAACCTGCAAAATGTGCGATACACCAGGATGGATCCTGGCAACGCACTCTCCGACGCTCTTGTCAGTAATCAGAATGATTAAGAAAGAGCTTTAACTGGAATAAGATTGATTACCTTCTTATGGTGGGGGAGAGGGATTTTTATAGTCGCCTTAGGGTTCCGTTTCGAGATAAGAACAAATCTCTACTTCCCGGTGTGGATGGATAGAAGTGGTTAAAACCTCCTCTTAGGGATAATTATGAATCTGAATTCTTCTTTATTTTTCTAGACTGGTTTGTAACGGGTTGGGACCCGTACCTAGTAAGACAGATCCATTTATGGGTTGTTGGGCTTTGAAGAAAGATCCAGTCCCCATTTCAGACTCGTTTGTAGGTAAAATTACCGTTTTACCCCTGAGCTTTAAGATTTGTGTCCGATTCGAAAGGTCCCGATGTAATCCCATTTTTAGCCATATCAGTTCCAATGAACGAGAACGAGATCTAGTAGCACTTATCAATGAGGCCCTATCGATATTAGCAAAATTTACATGGACTTTTCAAATGATCTAAAATATGCCAACTGCCAAAATTGATGCTTGAGTTTACATTACTCTATGACTCCAATTGTGTTCTAAATTTTAAAACAACTATGGTGTTAAAGCTTTTAACTGAATAGCTTTCAACCTCATTTCCCCATATTTTTGACAATTATACATCTTTTTAGTCCCTTAGAGTATCATACACATTTTGTTTTGATCACACATCAATAGGAGTAATAATCTCTTGCTTAATGAGCATCAGCCACATTCTCATTCTCTCTCTCTCTTTCTCTCTCTCTCTCTCTCTCTCTCTCTCTCTTGTTTCTTTCTTTTTTTCCGAGCGGAAGAAATAGAATGCAAGGGGAAAAAAACTCACATCAATAAGAGTAATAATCTCTTGTTTAGTGAGCATCAACACACACACACACACACACACACACTCTCTCTCTCTCTCTCTCTCTCCCTCTCTCTCCCCCTCTCTCTCTCGCACGTGTTTCTTTCTTTCTTTCCGAGTAGAAAAAATAGAACGCAACGAAAAAAAAACTATATTTCTCTTCCACAAAACCCCATAAATCTACTTCACTTAAATCTTTATATTTATAATATTTGCACATAAACCCAAAATCATTAATATTTGCAATTCAATCCACAAAGTCATAATATTGAATTTTTCAATAATCACCTAAAAATTCGGGGTGTTACATACTACCCACCGTACAAAAAAATTTCCTTAAAACTTGAAATGTCTTTACCCGTAAATTCAACCACTTATTTATCTGAATAATCGATCATAATATCAACTATAACTAGATCATCTACAAGTGCGAACAAATTTGAAGCATAGAATAAAATAAGTTCTCTTAATTATTCAAAGCTACCTCATCATACAATCATTCTCAATTGTATCAAAATCCAGTGTCTAGTAAAATCCACATCCACTATCTTCATAATTATTGTCCGCAATTAACAAATATCTAGAAAATTCTCAACTGGCATATAGATTTAGGGCCTAAGCTCTAAACCATTGCGAAACATCCCCAACCCAAGCTAGTACAAATCAAGAACGTTAGCCAACAATAAATAAGAAATCATCCTAAAAGTTATCTCCTTAAATATTCTTTCACAAATTACTTCTTGCAAGATGATAAATATCTCTATAATAATCAAATATCCATCAATTAAGCATGAATACATACTAAAACCAACTACAACCTTCCAACCTTCAATCCGAAGAAAAATCAAACGCTCCACGATCTACACCATAATCATGCAAGAAACTGTGGTAGGGGTAAGCTTTCACCTAGTGAGTTCAACATATACCATAAAAACAAATAAAATACCCAAAATTTTATGAAACTCAGAAAACAAACTTCAAATACAAATTCTCTTACAACATATAAGTTTAATAAAAGGCTATCATACAAATAAATAATGCAGAATGCCTAATGCGGTATTTGTCTAATAATTTATGCATTTTATACTAAGATAAATAATTAAATACAAGTATGAAATTTAAGCACCCCATTCATATATACAATAAATTAGAGAGGGTGCGTGTTCAGCTGGGTGAGTGTCTCATTATATGATTTGTAACCCTAGTCAACTCTCCCTCGCTTTTTTTTTTCCCCTTTCTGCCACGTTGGTATACATGTTTTTTTATAAAATTTATTATTGTTATTATTATTATTTTGGAAATTGTTGTGGATGGCTTGGTTGGTGGAGGGGGTCAATGTTGTGTCATTGTTGGTTGGGTTGATGACATCTACTTTTTTTTTTATGTTGTACGGATAGTGTTGATCGACTCCAGCCAAAATATATAGAACTATAAAAGTCCTATAGAACATAACAAGAAAGGAACAAGAAGACTAGGCTAAGAAGGTATCAAAAGGGATACTTGCATCTCAAACTCAAAAGAGGAACAAAAAATCCTAGACCAAAAGACAGAAAACAAAAGAACATCAGATTAAGGATTTAAGATCACAACATTATCCCCATGAGCACTGGAATGAGAGGTTTCATATGCTGCTTGAATGGACTGAGCAAGATGGACCCCGGTAACATATTCCTGCTGAAAGATAGACATATTTGAGATTGATGTAATAGCAGTAGAGTTAGAATCATCCTCCAAATCTTCCAAATGTAACTCATTATTAGCAGGTGGATCACCAAGAACAGGACCCCTAAAGAGCAGTCTGACCTTCACCTTCATCTTCAATAATAATAGTTGTGGTACCAGAAGTGGGATCAACATTAATATCAGTCAAAACAGCATCCAAAGGATCCTCCAAAGCAGCAAAAGCACCAACATTACAAGAATCATTAATCAAATCATCAGAACAACCTATAATAGCAGCAACAACATTTTGAACATCTCCAGCAAGATTCTCATTGGGAGTAACACCACGTGAAGAAGGAATAAAAGATTTGTAGGCGTCAATGAAACCAGATAGATCAACTTTGGCCTTCTTAGATGGAGGAAGAATTTCTGACAAAAAAGAGACAAAATAACAAATAGAATCAAGGATGTTAAAAATATCATTATGTTTCTTCAAAAAAATCCGACTATTACTTTCTTTCTAAATTACCCAAATTAAAGTCATCATAATCATATCCCATTGCATTCTGAAGTAGAAAGAGATTCTCTTTATTCTCCATAAACCCCGCCAAGATTTAATAGAAGAAGGCAAACCTTTAAATTTGAAAGCCAATTTAAGAATAATCCAAACTTGCTTAGCGAAAGGAAATTTCAAAAAAATGTGATAGGCAGTTTCCTTGGAAGAACAGAAAACACACTGTTGACCCATAGCAAGATTTCTTTTGTTTAAATTATAAACCGCAAGAAGTTTATTATAAATCGTAAGCCATACTAAAATTCTTACTTTAAGAGGAGCGACATTTTGCCAAACAAAGCGACACATTTTGCCAAACAAATCGATAAAAAGTACAAATCTTACCACCAGAATTTAGAAAGTTATAAAATGATTTTACAGTAAAAACAACAGAATTATACCATCTCCATTTAAAACCATCCCTAGGTTTCCAATCATAATTATTAAGTGAAGAAGATCATCGAAATCATGAGTTTGTTGCAAAGAAAGATCTCTTCTAAATCTAATAACCCAAAATCTGATGACATCTACTTGCCCTCGCTTTCTTCATATTTATGAACTTCTCTGTCTAGGTCAAGAATTTGCCCCATGGAATGGACATGCCCGTTTCAATTGCGAGTTGGCCAGGAACTGGTTGAACATACTGGCCTCCATGGCTACTATGGATACGTACCCATATTCGTTTGATTCTGGTGCTATCCTTTCTTTTATTCCTGTTCGGTTCATCGATCGGCATCGCTGGATTTGCTACGACATGTCTACAGCTTGGAAATTCACCATCAGAGTTGCGCAGCGGAAGCATGGTGGGCCCATAACCCGCAGGTCCCAGGTTTCTCTTGTTGCTTCTCCCTCTTTACATTGCTTACATCCTTGTTCATTCATTTGCATTGCCATCATTCATTGAATCTTTATTCAACATCATTCTAGATCACTCTATTCTTATCCATATCATTTCTTATTCTGGTGCTGCCACCATTTTGTCTTTTCCCCTTTATCCTTTGTTTTGTTATTTCACAAGTTTGTTTTTGCTTTGTCCCTTTTGTTTTGTTATTATCACGCCCTGCTTCCCACTATACGGAAATACAGGCACGCAACTGAGGTCCAGCGAATGATATACATCATTCATAAACTGTACAATTATAAGCTCAACAAGATATTTATAACACATTTACACAGGCAAATATAATGATCACATGAGCTGAAAATAGAATAACTATCATCTGGATAATACATCCATGGGTCAAGATACTCGAAAATACAAGGTGTCAGAATTAAAACAGTACGATAAGCAGTTCGCTGTAACAACTAGATAAAATAGCGACTGAAAGAAAAACAACATGAAGTAGTAAGAAAGCAGCAACGATCGTCTAGAGAGTTTGCTCGTCGGGTCCATCAGTACCTGTATAATTATTCATTCAAAGAAAAATGAAAAAGTACCCGTTAGAGCAAGCTTCGGGCAGCAAGTAGCAACAAGCAATAAAAGGGGTAATATAACAAGATATAACATGGAAGAAACAAGAAGTAGAAGTACAAATACAATATAGAAGTAAGCAAGGAACTGGGACAATATGATCATGTATCTAATAACCGTAAACTAGTATAATCAAGACTTCAAAGTTTAATCAATTGATAACCAAGTCGCAGTTAATCAATAATCATGTAATCAAGAATCGAGAGTCATGTAATGAAGAGTCGTGTAATCAAGAATCGAGTCATATAATGAAGGTCAAGTAATCGAGAATCATGAAATCAAGAATCAAGAGTCATGTAATCAAGAATCATGCTTAGTGGAAATCTCAAGTTTATCTGTTTTATTAACTTATCTAATGCACGCAATCCTGTGTCCCATACCATAAGTTCGGTGCATATCAATCATGTGACGTTTAGACTTAAGTAGTGAATTCTATAGGATTATGTACTCGGGTCTTCCAGTGATAGTATCAAGACATGTAATCATGAATCATGTAATTGAGAATTATGTAATCAAGAATTGTGTAATCAAGAATCAAGAATCAAGAATCACTATTTCGGGAAACACGGGCCCTCTTCCGAGTACACTCCCTTATATTGTCCAGTATTAAGTCGTACCCTTATAACTCTGGCTTGTTATTTTGTTATAAATAATTATGAACATGCAGTTGGTACGACTAGTGGAACAGTATAATCAAGACAGTTAATCTAGAAAAATATCAAGGACAGTAATCTTGGCATGAGATAAAACAGGTACATATATCGAGAGTAGTTATTATAAATTATCAGTATAAAATACATGCTATCAACCTATTATATCTATGCAAGTTATTATTACAAGAATAATAATACACTCAGTTCATTAAATATGAAAAATAACGGTTTATATGCAAAAATATATAGATAAATTTTTAGACAACTTGACATATCTACATTCAAATTCACTTTCCCGTTGTTACAGAAAAGCAAATCCGATTCTGTCAGAGATTCTAGAAAGTAGACTCTCTTTCGGTTCCAACGCATATTCACACGATACATTCTAGAGATAGTAGCTATGCGTACAAATTTATTTTTCGCTGGTTTCGATGTTTCGCGCGCATTCTGGAAATTCAGAGTCACAATACTAAAATCGTGATATCTCACAATCTATACATCGGATTGAAAAATTGTAAGATGTTCTGAATATCTAGACTCGAAGGGCTACGATTTTCATGTAGAAAGTTCTTCGATTCAGTATCGGAAATATGGTCAAATTCTCATTACAAGAGACCGGTTAGTGGTCCCGTGCAGGTTCAGAAATTCACGATAGACAGTACTAAAATTGCGATATCTCACAATCTATACATCGGATTGAGAAACCGTAAGATGTTTTGGATATCTAGACTCGAAGGGCTACGATTTTCATGTAGAAAGTTCTTTGATCCAGTATCGGGAACATGGTCAAATTTTCAGTACAAGAGACCGGTTAGTGATTCCGTGCAGGTTCAGAAATTCACGATATGACAGTACTAAAATCGCGATATCTCACAATCTATACATCGGATTGAGAAACCATAAGATTTTCTAGATTCGGGACTCGATGGGCTACGATTTCCATGCAGAAAATCTTCAATCCAGTATTGAAAATATGGTCGAATTCTTAGTGCAAGGTCAAGAAATTTAGAGATAGCAAAGTTGAATATTCGATATTCGATAACACGATTCGAAATGTGTTAACAGTTCACTCTTGAGTTGATATAGCATGGAACAAGCGACTAGAACGGAATTTGACAATAAAATATGATGATAACTAGACTACTTGCCACAAGTTCAAGAAAAATGCTTGTACGAGAACAAAAAGAGTGTACAAGACACTTGCCTTATAACGTGACGATTACAATGGTGGTGTTAACCACAGAAAGAAGAAGCAACATCGGTAAAGGACGGCAGCACAACAGCGGCAAGAATGGCAGCAAGACGGCAGTGATCGAGCAACGGTAACAACGGTGAGTGACAACAATAACAAGGTGGCGTGGCATGCGGAGACGGAGTGAGTTTGGGTTGTTCTTCGGGGTTCACGGGACCGTAGAAGCGCAGTCGTCGGCTCGAAGGTGGAGGATAAAATGGAGCTCGGGTGTTGGCTTGAGTTCTCGGGTGAAGAAGGCAGAGGAAAAAGGAAGAAGGAGACGTAGAGATGAGGAGTTTATGTGTTATGTGTGTGTATATATATATAGAAAGAAAGGGAGAGACAGCATGATGAATGCATGCATGGTGTATATTATATGTAATGTTAGAAGTAGGAGTGTGGAAAAAATGAGGAGAGGGGTGTGTATATATTGAAAATGTAAAAGAAGACAGAAGAAGGAGTTGACGGATTAGAGATGATTAGTAGTAGTAGGGTGGTGGAGGTAGAGTAGAGTAGGAGAAAAATAAGATGGAGAGATTGGTTGTATGCAAAAATGGGGATTATAAGGAGGGAGAAAAAGAAGCGCAGAGAGGAAGAAAATACAGTGAGTTAGGTTAGCTGTTGGATTAAGAATTAAGATTAGGATTAATCAGGGTTAGAATTTGTATTTAGACTCCGATCGAATCACAAAATTATGGAAATGATCAGAAAAATTTTTGGCTCTAGATAAAGAATCCAAAGAGAAGAAAAATAAAATTGATCTGAAAATTAAAGTAAAAAAAATCACGTAATAAATACGTACAACTGGAACAGGGAGTTACAGTTATTTCACAAGCTTGTTTTTGCTTTATCCTATATACTGCCTGAACAAATTTCGAGGACGAAATTTTGTTGTAATGTGGGTAGGATTGTAACCCCCATTCCCGTAAATACATATTTTTTGAATATTTATTGTATTACTTATTTATTCATTTGGATTTAAATTTTTGTTCATGGAATTCTTTGTTTTTCTTAAACGAACTATTTTCTTGTTAATCCTATTTTTTGTTCTTTTATTGAATTGTGGGTATTTTTATTTAAACCCCATTGATTTTGATCTATCTCTTAATTGAACCATAAACCCCAATTTCATATGTTCTTCTCCCAAAACTGCTTTTATTGGACCCTAAACCACTAACCCAATACCTTAATTGTACCCTATAAATACAATCCTAGTACAAACCCTAGAAATTGCACAATTTTGAAGCCCTAGCCGCTTATTCTTTCTCTTCTTCCTCTCTTTCCTCCCGTTCTCTCTCCCCGTCACCGTTTCCCGCCCAAACTCCATAACCCATTACTGTTCATCTCCCCTATCTCTTCTCTGGCCAACTCCGGCCACCCCCTCGTCGACACCACCCCGTCGACGTCTCCCGGCGTCGCCCAAGCCTCTCGATGCCACCACAGACACCCCCCCGACCCCCTTATTTACTCTGATCGATCAACAACAGTCAAACCCCTGTCTTTCCTAGATTGCTGTCGATGCCAACTGCCCTGAGCGCCGCCACTCGCCTGCGACGCCACCTCCGACGTTGCGCCGCCTCCTACGACGCCGATGATCCCCTCCCTGGCCGACACTCCCTCTCTCTCTTGCCCTGTTGCAGTTACTATCTCTTTGTGTTGTTGTGTTGATTGGGTTCTCTTGTGCATGTATTTTGCACGTGTTAATCATGTTGGTTTGTGGGTTTGTTGCTTCGGAATTTTTATCCCGTTATTCTTGGTATTCAAATTCACCGTTTATAAGGCAAGCCACCGTCCTCTAGAATTGTTAATTGTAACAAATTCAAGTCTCATTGAAACTCTTGCAAGTAGATCTCTTATTCATCGTATTATACATTGTCTATCTCTTTCGTTGGGTTTATTGAGGGTTTACATGAGCTAACCCCAATATTTTTGATATCGTGTCAATTCGACTCCAAAAATATTGAATCTTGCATACATCATATGGTATTAATGATAGAAAATTTTTATGCATCTCATAACACGATTAATTATTGTAGAGACAATTGCTAGGTTGTATATTATTTGATTGATTGATGGTTGATTGATGATAAATTAGCGTGAGTATATGTTCTAATTTTATTTATCATATTTTGACACCCATCATGCTGATTATATAATTTATTGACTAAAGAATCGATACCCATCATGTTTAATTAATTGATTTTCATGAAAAATTACCCTAAAACCTGTATCTTAAGTGCTGGCTGTATATTGGTTGCTGTTTTCGACCCAGTATTTGACCTCAAATTAAATTACTTTTTGAACAAGAATTGTAGCCTTATCTTTCTAGTTTTCAGAACATCTTGAATTTTCAAATTCCGAGTTCTGTAGCAAAAGTTATGCCCGTTTTACTATAGCTGTGTTTTAAATTCCAGATATTCAGATTATTGTATCTTTCATGTTTAAACAGTAATAAGGCTGATCAAATGTTAAAATTTTACTCTGATAATTCCCAAATTGTTTGTAATGATGTTTAGGAGTCTAATAAATATTTTTATTGAACTTTATCTTGAGTTTTTGTTGATTTCTAAAAATAAAATAACATAATATCGAAATTATGCATGAACATGAAATCTGTAAAGAACAGTGTGATTGACCTACCTACTGTTGTCGGATTTTGAACTTTAAATATGCGTTGGAACTGTATGAAAGTCTAGGTTGCGTTTGGTTTGTTGTTTTGAAAATAGTTTTCTGAAAATAGTTTTCTGAAAATGAGAGTGTAAAAGCTGTTTGGTAATAATTTTTTATGAAAATAGTTTTTTGAAAATTAGAGTGTAATGTATGTATAGGTTTGGTTGTATGTATATACTGTATACAGTATCTTTACTCTGATACATACATACTGATATATAATAATATAAAATATTTTACTATAATAAACATATTTAATAATATACATTTATATAATAATATATAATAATTATAATAATATATATGTAATAATAATATATTCAAATTATATATTAAACAATTTAGTATAATAATAATAAATTATATAATAATATATATAATAATATATAATAGTAATATATAATAATAATAATATATATTATAATAATAATAGATTATTATAATAGTATATATAAAATAGTATATATGAAATAATAGTATATATAAAATAGTATATATAAAATAATAATATATATATATATAATAATAATAATATAGTATAGTAATAGTATATATAATAATAATATATTATAATAAAAGTATATATAAAATAGTATATATAAAATAATAATATATATAATAATAATAATATATATAAAATAGTATATATAAAATAATAATATATTATAATAATTGTATATTATATAATAATATGAAGTAATTTATTATAATAAACATATTTAATTATATACATATATATAATAACATATAATAATTATAATAATATATATGTAATAATAATCTATTATAATTATATATTAAACAATTTATTACAATAAAAATAAATTATATAACAATATATATAATAATATATAATAGTAATATATAATAATAATAATAATATATATTATAATAATAATAGATTATTATAATAGTATATATAAAATAGTATATATGAAAAAACAATATATATTATAATAATAGTATATATATATATAGGGTTTTGCTCAGTTGAAAACGGGTTCGTTTTCAACGGGATGGAAAACACCCATATCGGCCGTCCGATCTAGCGTGATCTTGATCAACGGCTGTGATCAAGATCCGCAAAAGTCTCCCACTAACGCTCTAAAAAACGGAGGGGTAATTTCGTCACTTCACGCCAAAAAACATTTTAGACTTAGTGTTTTTTTGGCGTGGAGTTTTTTTTTTGGTCGAAAAAAGTACTTAGGATGTTGTTGGCAACAACGGCCTAAGTTATTTGAAGTTTTTTTTTTGGAAAAAATTGTACTTAGGCCGTTGTTCCAAACAACGGCCTAGGTTATTTTTTTAATAAAAATTTCAACTTAGGTCGTTGTTGGGAACAAAGGCCTAAGTATGTACAAGTGTTTTTTCCAAACACTTGTACATACTCAGATCTTCATCTCCCTTACAACTTTCTCTCTCGCTAGTGGAGCTCGATAAACCCATTACCCCAAACCGTAGCTCTCTCTCTTTATCGAACTAAAAAACCTACCTCTTTCTTGATCGTTGATTTTCACCGAATCTCTCCCTATTCTCAGTCTCTAGCCCTCTTCCTTTGAAGATCCCAATTACAAAAAAATCCTAACCCATACGAAATCTACCCAACCCTAAAACCCTAATCCTGAATAAATTAGCCAAACCCTACTCCCCTTCCTTTCTCTACAGCAGCGCGCAGCGACCTCCCGAACACCCTCATTGTTAAAGGTACTAATTTGTTCCTACTTGAGTAGATCTAACTACGCTAATTGATTGAAAATTTTTCTCCAATGTTTGAGTGTACAATTGCTATATTATGCGTAGGTATTTATAGAGTAGGTAATTCTAGTTTAATTGGGAAAGTAGACGTAGTATTAGTTGTTGTTGGTTGTTGTTCGATGATAGTAATAGTGCACAAAGCGAACAAAAATTTAAGGAACTTTGCGAGTATGTTGGGCTCGCCATACACAAGCCAACACAATTCGTAGAAGTGTGTTTGGATTCACGGTTTGAAGTGTACGGCCGTGTAACGCTTTCAATTCATTCCCGTGAGTGAAAGCGATACATCTGCATATTTTGCAAACCGTGAGTCGAAACTCACCTTTACAAATTTTGTTGGCTTATGTGTTTTGCCGTCGTTCCACTCCCAAAGTATAGGAATATTTTGATCTCATTTGTGCGGATTTGTAACGTATATCAAACAACAACCTCAGTTCAAGAGTGAGGAGAATGCGAGCGAGACACGACCTTATCTTGCAAACCGTGGATTGGAACTTACTTGTAGAAGTTCCGTTACCTTGTGTGCGGCAACCCGAACCCAATAGAAGAGTTTTGTATTTATATGACGTCGTTTTCGACGTTTTGTCACTTATTTTGTTTCGTATGTATATATATCGCAATCGTTTGTTAACAAGCTGTTTTATATATAATGTGTATATTAATTGACCAATAATATATTTTTACCCCAGATGAACAACGATACGGAGAGTTCTGTTGCCGACGATAATTTTGTGCGAGTAGAACCAATCACTGATTCCATGCCGTTAGTCGAAGACCATCTAAAACCAAAGTTAGGTATGACATTCTCCACTTTAGTTGAGGCCGAGAATTTTTATTCTTCATATGCCCATTGTGGGGGTTTTGCAATGCGTAAGGGTGAGAATAAATTAAAGGAAGGAATTGAAGTAGATAAGTCATATTTTTGTAATAAAGCTGGGTCGTCGCCGAGTCAACATAGTGATGGTAGACGGGGAACAACCTGTAAAACGTGTTGCAAGTTTTGCATTCGTGTAAAATTGAACGAAGCAAGTAATACGTGGGTGGTGTATTTATTTCACGAAGAACACAATCACGAATTCACCTCACCAGGTAGAAGACATTTTTTGCCCCGGAACAGGTCCGTGTCAAATACAGATAAAAGGATAATAGATCAAATGAACCAAGCTAATATCCAGACATGTCGACAAATGCTTTTCTTTGAAAGTGCTAGTGGTGGTCACGATCAAGAAGTATTCACAGAAAAAGATGTTAGAAATTTACTTAGAGATTCGCAAGAAGCATTGAAAGGATATGATTCTACAATGCTAATTGATTTTTTTGAATCTAAGAAAAGACGGATCCTTTATTTTTTTTATGACACTCAAGTAGATTCCGAAGGGCGGTTGTCACATTGTATGTGGGTAAATGGTATTTGTAGGATGAATTATGAAGAATCTGGCGATGTAATTTGCTTTGATGCCACGTACAATACGAACCGTTACGGAATGTTATTTGTTCCCTTTGTTGGAGTGAATCAACATTGGCAATCGACTTTCTTAGGAGGTGGGTTCATTCCAAATGAGACGGCCTTTTCATTTGAATGGTTCTTTGAAAAGTGGTTAGGGGTTATGGATCGTGCTCCATCCGGTATCATCACCAATCAAGACCGTGGGATCGCCGCCGCAGTTAAAAAGTTTTCCCCCAGACCCGGCATCGTTTTTGTATTTGGCACATTCTGGATAAGTTACCCCAGGAGGTGCATCTTTCGAACGATGTCGACAAGTTTAGGGAGTTCTTGAAGAATGTCATCTACAATTTCAAATATGTACATGAATTTGTAGAAAAATGGAATATGTTTATTTCGCAATACGGATTAGAGAGTAACAAATGGTTGAACGATCTATTTGATATACGTGAAAGTTGAGCACCCATCTACGCTAAAGATTCTTTTTGGGCCGGCATGTTGAGTAACCAACGGGTTAAGTCCGCACATTCTCCTCCCTCCTCTTGTACGTCTCCGACCACCCTCTCCTCACTCTCTTCTTCTTGCTCTTGTTCTTGAGACGGATGTGAAGTTGAAGCTTGTTTTTCTCTCACCTCACGCTCCTGTTGTTGCCCCATCAATGCAGCTGGCCTACCCCTCACGTTTTTACGTCGATTCCTCGGTGACCTTATTGCTCGATCCATATGTTTAGCCTTTCCAAAAACATCCAAATTGGTACGGCATGAAGCGAGCATCCTCGAAGCGAACCTCTTCATAGCCGTGCCCACATTACTTTTTAGTACGTCCGTGCATTCTTTTGCCATGTCCATCGTATTATCAATCTAAAACAAAAAACACAAAAAAATACAATTATACAGATTCGGAAAAGTAAACAATTCAATAACTTTAAATATAATGAATATTCAAAGAAATTTGAAGATTATACTTACCACCGTACGTATAGCGGAGGCCTTCGGCTGGAACATGGGTTGTAAACTAGAATAAGCAGGTGGTGGTTCAATCTCCCTCTCCTCAATTAATCGTTGAACACCAGCAGGTAGTTCTGTATCGGGAGAGATGTACAAATGTGTAATTGATCTGAACCATTGCATGTACTTCCCTTGCACTCTGCCATCGTACTCTTCTACATCGGTAATTACAAGTTCAAACCGTCGCTCATTCAATTCTGCAACGTGAACACGATGGAAATCTACCCAATCATGTGTAGGCATGCGACCGATACCCCCTCACGGCGTGTAACTCATGATCGTATAGGTTTGCGCAGCTTGGGGGACTATCTTGTTGAAGACCGAACTGACGAAGGACTCTATCCGGTCGCGGATGCTCCACTATACCGAATTTGATGAGTGGAGTCGTCGTCAGCCACAACTGCGACCCGGTGGTGTACATCGGTGGTAGTCTTCCCACCCGCTCGGGTGTATACGGTACCCAAATCATGAACTCTTCTCGTAGTTGGTCAAGCTCGTCTCTATAGTACGTTAGTACACCTTTGGGGTTGTCTTTGTAACTCCGACTACCAGCCCAATATACCCCTAAGGGTGCTAACATATCAGGATTTTCTGGTTGGGCCATCCAACCGTCCGCCGGTCTCCTAATGCGGGGACGACCCAAGTGTAGTCGCTCCCATGACCAAATCTGTAACAAAACCATCGGTCCGGTCATCTCCGTCCCATCAAGCGCTACAGAACACAACGACCTGTATAGCATTGCCAATGCGCAGCTTCCCCAGCTATACCGGCCAACTAAGCCTAGGTCGGCGAGCAATCGTAGGTACATGAGGTGCACCGTATCTTCGGATGAGTTAGGCAAGAGAACCCCTCCGATCACCGTTAGAATGTAAGCTCTGGTATAGGACTGTACATAGGCGTCGGGCGATGCATTGGTCCACGTCCCATCAAAACGTTCCTTCAACCAAGATAGTCAGATTGATTGTCCTTGAAAAATGTCATTATCTTCCGCGGCCGCCGCATCAAACTTTGTACTGAGCAGTTCATTGCACAGTTCTATTTTATCAAAGTTTATATTACCCGTCACGGCCAACCCATCTATTGCAAGACCGGATATCATCGCTATATCCTATAGCGACACCGTCATCTCTCCGACCGGTAGATGGAACGTGTGCGACTCTGGCCTCCAGCGCTCCACGAGTGTCGAGAGAAGTGCTCGGTCGAGTTTAACCTGACCCATCATGCTGATTCCGTAGAAACCGGCCGCTACTAGGTACTCGACAACACGTGGGTGCACCTTCATGGTCTCGTGGGTGTGGAAATTACACCTCCGCGTCATCCCACCTCATACTATCGTGGATCTGTGGTGGTCTTGCAAGGTCAGTTCACCGGCATATATTGATCCTGGACCACGACGTGGTGCCATCGAAGAGGATGCACCAACCTACACGAACCAAAAAACATAATTATTATTAGTCTAATATCAATATCACTAAATACAAAATTATGGACAATACAAATTAATAGTTCTCACATTCTCTGTGAAATGTTCCCTCCGACCTTTCCGGGATGTCCTTCCGGTTCTCCTCGTTCTAGCCATTTTTCTGTAACAAAATTTGCATATATAAAACTAATTGTTCACCGAAAAATAACAAACACAAACCAACCAGTTGCAAAAATTTCAAAAGTTCGCTTATACGAGTCAAAACAACACAAACGAGATGCAAAAATTTCTAAATTTCGCCGTCAATTAGGGCACACCAAACACAAGCCAACGCAACTTGTAGAAGTGAGTTTCGACTCACGGTTTGAAATATACGGCCATGTATCACTTTCACTCTTTAAAAAAGAGCGGGAAGCGATACATTGACGTATCTCGCAAACCGTGGGTTGGAACTCGTAAATACAAGTTGTGTTGCGTTGTGAATGATTAGCCCAACCTACTCGCACCGTTTCGTATTTTTTGAACTTCGTTTAAGCATTTTTGTATTGAGACCGTACTAAAAAAATTTCGAGGTAGATTGAAGTTTTTTCATATACGCGTCAAAACAACACAAATGAGATGCAAAAATTTCAAAATTTGGCCGTTGGGTCAGGCTCCCCCCGCACACAAGCCAACGCAACTTGTACATGCGAGTTCCGACCCACGGTTTGAAAAATACGACCGTGTATCGTTTTCACTCTTGAAAACTGAACGGAAAGCGATACATTGACGTATCTCACAAACCATGGGTCATAACTCGCATGTACAGGTTGGTATGACTTGTGAGGGGTGAGACCAACCTACTCGCACATTTTCGTATTATTTGGACTTCGTTTAAGCAATTTTCTATTCATAACGTATTCCACAAATTCTGAAGTGGATTAAAGGTGTTTCATATACGCGTCAAAAAAACAAAAACGAGAAGGAAAAATTCCTACATGTGGCTGTCAAGTCTGGCACACCAAACACAAGCCAGCGGAACTTGCAGAGGTGAGTTCTGACTCTCAACTTGAAAGATACGGCTGTGTATCACTTTATATCCGTTGTATTGAATAAAACTGATAAACGGACGTATCTCACAAATCGTGTGACGGAAATCGCCTCTACAAGTTCCGTTACCTTCTACGCGGCGAGTCCGACCTACTCGTACAAATTGAATTTTTGGATCTCGTTTATTTGCTTCTCCTATATTCCACCACTACAACTAACACTACATCTATGAAAATATCAACAAAATATATACAACATACATGATCAGAGCTAATTGTATACTCTCTAAATTATAGACTACTACGCATAATACAAAAATACCCAACTCCAAAATTGGGGAAAAAATCAATAAATTAACATATTTCATTATAGTAAATTGGGATTAAGTAAATACCTGGTCCAAAGAGAGACACAGAGAGTTGGCGAAGATGTGAGAAGCCGCTTCACGCTGTTGTAGATAAAGGAAGAAAATTTGTGCTAGGGTTCAGATGATTTGGGAGTTTGGATGTGAAGTTAGGGTTTGTTGTATTCGGGAGAGGGAGAGAGAGAGAGAGAGCTTTCCGCAAGAGGGGGAGATCGAGAAGGCAAAGAAATCGATGCCAAGGAGTTGGGAGAGTGAACAAGGGTTTGGGGATGGGTTCGGGAGCTCAAAAGAAAGAAAGAGAGAGTTTGTGACGAAGACAAGGTGAGGGAGATTTGGGTGTGTACAAATGTTTGGAAAAACACTTGTACATACCTAGGCCGTTGTTGGCAACAACGGCCAAGGTTATTTTTTTTATATAAAAAAACAACCTTGGCCATTGTTGCCAACAACGGCCTAAGTGATTTTTTTGACCAAAAAAAAATCTACGCCAAAAAAATGCTAAGTCTGAAACGTTTTTTGGCATGAATTGACGAAATTACCCCTCCGCTTTTCTCAGCGTTAGTGGGAGACCTTAGCGGATGTATCTAATCCGCTGATCAAGATCAAGCTAGATCGGACGGCTGAGAGGGGTGTTTTCCAACCCGTTGAAAACGAACCCATTTTCAATAGAGCAAAATCCATATATATATATATATATATATATATATATAGAGAGAGAGAGAGAGAGAGAGAGAGAGAGAGAGAGAGAGAGAGAGAAATGCTCCATTGAAAATGCAAATGTCTGTGAAAACGTGGAAAACCACTAAGGTCGTTGTTGGAGACAACGGCCTAGGTTATAATGCATTATAACCTAGGCCATTGTCTCCAACAACGGCCTAGGGCGTTTTCACGTTTTCACAGACATTTGCGTTTTCAACTGAGCATTTCCCATATATATATATATATATATATATATATATATATATATATATATATATATATGGGTTTTGCTCCATTGAAAACGGGTCCGTTTTCAGTGGGTTGGAAAACATCCATCTCAACCCTCCGATCTAGCGTGATCTTGATCAGTGGTTGTGATCAAGATCCGCTAAGGATCTCCCATTAACGCTGAGAAAAGCGGAGGGGTATTTTCGTCACTTCACGCCAAAAAACGTTTGGGACTTAGTGTTTTTTTGGCGTGGAGTTTTTTTTGTCGAAAAATTAACGTAGGCCGTTGTTGGAACCGTTGTTTTCCAACAACGGCCTAAGTTGTTTTTTTTATAAAAACAACATACCTTGGTCGTTGTTTCCAACAACGACCTAGGTATGTACAAGTGTTTTTCCAAACACTTGTACATACTCAGATCTTCATCTCCCTGTTTTCGTCACAAACACTATCTCTCTCTCTCGAGCTCCCGAAACCCATCCCCAAACCCTAGTTCACTCTCCCAACTCCTTGGCAGCGATTTCTTTGCCTTCTCGATCTCCGCCCCTTATGGAAAGCTCCCTATCTCTCTCTTCCTCTCCCGAATACAACAAACCCTAACTTCACATCCAAATTCCCAAATCATCTAAACCCTAGCACAAATTGTCTTCCTTTGTCTACAACAGCGTGCAGCGGCTTCTCACATCTTCGCCAACTCTCTATCTCTCTCTTTCGACCAGGTATTTTCTTAATCCCAATTTACTATAATGAACTCTTTGAATTTATTGATTTTTTTTTTCCAATTTTAGAGTTGGGTTTTTTTGTATTATGCGTAGTAGTCTAGTCTATAATTTAAAGAGTATATAATTAGCTCTGATCATGTATGTTGTATACATTTTGTTGACATTTTCGTAGATGTAGTGCTAGTTGTAGCGGTGGAATATAGGAGAAGAAAAAAAAACGAGATGAAAAAATTTGGAGTTGTACGAGTAGGTCGGACTCGCCGCGTAGAAGGTAACGGATCTTGTAGAGGCGATTTCCGTGTCACGATTTGTGAGATACGTCCGTTTATCATTTTAATTCAATACAACGGATATAAAGTGATACACGGCCGTATCTTTCAAACTAAGAGTCAAAACTCATCTCAGCAAGTTCCGCTGGCTCGTGTTTGGTGTGCCAGAGTTGACACCCAAATTTAGGAAATTTTCTTTCTCATTTTTGTTGTTTTGATGTGTATATAAAAAACCTTTAATCCACCTCGGAATTTGTGGAATACGTTATGAGGTGAAAATAGCTTAAACGAAGTCCAAATAAAACGAAACTTTGCGAGTAGGTTGGTCTCGCCACTCACAAGTCATACCAACCTGTACATGCGAGTTCCGACCCGCGGTTTGCGAGATACATCAATGTATCGCTTTCCGCTCAGTTTTCAATAGTGAACCGATATACGGCCGTATCTTTCAAACCGTGGTTCGGAACTCCCATGTACTAGTTGCGTTGGCTTGTGTGCGGGGAGCCCGACCCAAAGTATGGTTGCCAAGGTATGTTGTTTTTATAATAAAAACAACCTAGGCCGTTGTCGGCCTACGTTAATTTTTCGACAAAAAAAAACTCCACGCCAAAAAAACGCTAAGTCCCAAACGTTTTTTAGCGTGAAGTGACGAAAATACTTCTCCGCTTTTCTCAGCGTTAATGGGAGATCCTTAGCGGATCTTGATCACAACCACTGATCAAGATCACGCTAGATCGGAGGGTTGAGATGGATGTTTTCCAACCCATTGAAAACAGACCCATTTTCAATGGAGCAAAACCCTATATATATATATATATATATATATATATATATATGGGAATTGCTCAGTTGAAAATGCAAATGTCTGTGAAAACGTGGAAAACTATCTAGGCCGTTGTTTCCAACAACGGCCTAGGTTGTTTTCACGGGTTTTCACAACATTTGCGTTTTCAACTGAGCATTTCCCTATATATATATATATATATATATATATATATATATATATATATATATATATATATATATATATATAGTCCCCTTCGATTGCACACTACTTTTGGTGAGCACTCCGTGAGCACTCACGAACTAGAGACCCTATGAAAAATCCGAACCGCTCATATTGTTCTATATGCCTTATATAGCCTAACAATAAAAAATCAAGTAATTTGAAGTTCATTACTTGATTTTTTATTGTTAGGCTATCTAAGGCATATAGAACGATATGAGCGGTTCAGATTTTTCATAGGGTCTCTAGTTCGTGAGTGCTCACGGAGTGCTAACCAAAGTAGTGTGCAACCGATTCTCTCTCTCTCTCTCTCTCTCTCTCTCTCTCTCTCTCTCTCTATATATATATATATATATATATATATATATATATATATAGAGAGAGAGAGAGAGAGAGAGAGAGAGAGAGAGAGAGAGAGAGAGAGAGAGAGAGGATGTGAAAATAGAGAAAATAGTTGATGTGGAGTTTTGTGAAAACTGTTTTCAAAGAACAACCTAACCAAACGGGTTTTGGGGTTTTGGAAAAAAAAAACACCAAACAGACCCTTAGTTTCTAGAACTTCTGACGGATTCAGTTTTCGAGTTCTGAAACAGCGGGAAACTGCATTTTTGTACAGACTACTCTTGCTATCCAGAATTTTATATTTCAATTTTTAATGGTTTAACTATTCTTGTTTCGTACTATTGCATGAATTAATGTATGTATGTCGCATTACATGTTCCCAATGAGTTATTGTCACCTTTCTAACTGTCCTACTTCATGTTACCATCTTACTGTTGCTCTATTGTTACTATTGTTCACCCAACGTCTCATATATGCATATTGTATCGTTGCATTAATAAAATAATTAACAAACCGGAATTTAAGAGAATGACTTAAGTAGTGAATAATATAGTGTGTCGTCCAGTGTTTATCGATTGATTGTGGAGCGCTGACTATGACACCCCAATCTTTCATGTATTGCATCAATAAATCGTATCAATGTATCAATATATCAATGTATCAATATATCAATGTACCAATGTATCAATGTACCATTGTATCAATGAATCAGTGAATCATCGTAATGTATCAAACAAAAATATTGTATCGTATCAGTGATTACCGTACCGACACATGATCTATAGAATTCACCACCCAATCTAAACGAAATTGATTGTATGCATTGAACCTATAGTATGAGATGCAGTAGTACGTACATTAGTTGGGATTAAAATGAATAATAGACTTAAGGATCACAAGACACCGGCATTGCATATTGTACATCATTATTCCTATTGATACCAAATATTGTCTAAGTGTTATTGATATTGACCGTTGAATATTGTTACCGAATATTGAATCATTGTCTATAACCATTGCATTGACTACCATGATATATATATTATTGCTATCGTGCCATGTTATTGATTCCTATTGATCCATTGACTTGATTATTATACCGTTATTTCATTGTTCCCTGCTTTCTCTACTTGTTGTTCATGACTTACTCTAAGGACAATTTTTCTCCTCTTTTAGATGAAGTGTTTACAGGTGTTGATGGAGAATTGCCTGATGGATTGGGAGAACATTTGTGACAGAATTGATTGCATCGCTACTTAATAAATAATTATTTTTGTCATGAAGACTTAATTATTGAACTATTGTTATTTCATTGTATTGGGCTTATGTCCCAAATATTGTTATTTGTTTCTAAACGTTGGATTATTATTGTACTTATAAATTTTAATTGCTTCATTCTAAGTATTATTGTTCATGAGAATATTATTATTGCCTGCGCAATTGTTCTGTATTGTTTATATTATTGAGTTGATCGGATAAATAGCTTATGAGTGATGTTAGTCATTCGCTGGGCCAATGTTACGTGCTCGTATTCCGTATTTTTGGAAAACGGGGCGTGACAATGTTTCTACCCCCTCCATTGCTATCCGCTCGAAATTGAATCTACGAATACTAGTACAATGTACGTACGATGCACGTCTAAAAAAGTATAGTGATCAAATTAAATGAATATATATTGAATAAGAAAAAATAGTTTATATTTGAATGTTTTGATTTGGGCTACACGTGCGGTGCATGTATATATTTGTTAGATATAGTTTGAACGTATATTGTACGTGTTTGTTTAGTTACAAAGTTAGGGTTTGTTTGGTTACAAACCCCAACTCTCCCATTAAAATAGTAGAGATAGTATTGGAGGCTTCCTACTTTACGTTCAACAGTTTAGCAGTGGATTTCTTTCTGAATCGGCTGCTTATACAATGTTGTTAAGAATAATTGCTCAAACTCCTGCAAGGAACCAATGGGGGCCTCACTCCAACTGCCGATACCAGCTCCATGCTATGCCGGTTAAGTTGTGATGAGAGCCTCACATAGGTCAGCATCTGTTGAATCTTGAAGGCTCATTGTGGCTCTCACGTGAAGTAGGTGATCCGGCAGATGTCCGTGCCCGTTACTTTCGAGTGGGGGGAGTTTGAATTTCTTGGACATAGAATCATTCGCTATGCGGCTCTGCAACTAATTGAGGGTGGTGTGCGGACGGGAATGTATGAGCATTCGGACTTACTTCGTACTCTTCCTCGGCTTCAGAAAGGAAAGGGAAAGGGCATTCGTGTCCAGAGCTGTATGAGTACTGATTGTGCTTCATACTCCTCTTTTGGCACTTAGTTGTCGGGTACTGCTTGAAGGGGGAGGCGACATTTGCTTGGACTGGACTTATTACGTCAGCTCATCGATTTGATGTTGGAGGGCGCCATTCTCGTCTTGGGTTTGCTTTAGGAGCTGCTCCATTGTGGGTGGTATAGGAGTGTCCTGCTCAGTTGCGGAACTGGTGTTAAGAGTAAGGGTGGTGTCTAAGTGAGATTCATCCCAGGTGCTGGTACCCGGGACTTTTGCAGGTTAAGCATTGCCGGGGGTTTATAAAAAATTTGGAATAACGGCATCATTTATAAAAAACTTCTATAAAAAAATAACTTTGATTGCTACTTAAAGAGAGATCCAGGCATGCATGCATGATAAATAGATCCCCTTGCTTGTCATCTTGTTTTAGTCAAACCAACTTCATGTCTTGATTGCAAACCTTGCAAGTCACTGAATTTGGTTTGATCCCTTGCAAGTCACGTGGATTTGGTTTTAACATCTCGGTTTGCTTGTCATCTCCATTCCATTGCACTTGACTGTATTTATCACGTCTCCATGCCTGTCATCTCCATATGATATGATGTTGCATTGATGCCGTTATTTCAAATAACGGCATCTGTTATAAAGTTTTCACACTTGCAATTTTTTCTCTAAGTGGAGATTACAAGCTGTCAAAAAATAAAACCTATGCCGTTATTCCAAATAACGGCATGACACTTTTTTTTTTCAAACAGATGCCGTTATTGCGAAGAATATCATCGAAATAACCTATGCCGTTATTTTCAATAACGATTTATGCTGACGTGTCCTAAACAGAGGCAGATCGCTAATTGTTTTCGGAAGTAGGGCAGAGCGCCAAATATTTACCAAAAGTGGGTCAGTACGGCAAAATTTTCCATTTAGGAAGGCCCACCTCCTCTAGTGCCACTGATGTGATCCAGTCGAGTTGGGTCGGGTCACAGGTGAGGCATGGGTATGGTGTGTTGCGGGTCTAGTTGGGGGTGCATGACATGTAAGGTAACGTCAAATTAGAGGGATGTTGAATCCTGGTTATGAGTGGGTATCTCTATAGGAGGTAGGAAGATGAGATTTGTCATTCTTGCCTAGTCAGCAGTACTGCCGGCCAGGTTCGTTTGAATTGCGTCGGGTCTCTATTTCTATTCCTGTTGGATCCCTTAAGGGAGATGCTTGGTGGGCTTGGACATGTAGGCTTTGTCGTTGGGCTAGGGATTGTAGGCTAGGTCGGCTCTCTGTATGTGGGTATTCATCAATGCAGATGCAACTAGTGTGTGTGTGTGTGTTTACCATCTGTAAAAATATAAATATGCAGCATCAGATATGCTGCTTGATGCAAATGCAACATGGGTGTGTGTTTATTATCTGCCAAAATAAACAAATTTGCAACATAAGAATGAGCAGAAGCATGGACGATGTAAAGTATAATGACATTCAGAGAGCAGGTAACTATATCTCGAGAAGAAATGCTGATGCAATCTTACTATTACATTGCAGGACTGATAAAGTTGATTGCTTCAGGCTAAACAGCAATTATGTCAGCCCAACTGCCATCTCTGTGATTAGCTCCAGAGTATAAACTCTCACATTCCTTCTTACTTACCACCGTCTTTCCCACACTACATCTATTTGCCTTATGAAATCCCAATTTTCATCTTGGCCTCTGAAATCCCATTTTTGTAGGAACCCGGTGAGAAAAATTAAGGGCATTAGAGTTTTCATGTGAACAAACTGCCGGTAGTCAACACAGTTTTGCAATGCAAACCCACTCTCTCTCAACCGCACTGTCATCTCTATTTGATTATCAAACAGTCAACAGCAAAAGGTTTGTTGACAAGATGTCAGGCTATGGCCATTTCAGTGCCTTCTCTGAGCTTCTTGACTCAGAAGCTAGTTAGAGGGACTAAGTGTATGTTTTTGTAATCTACAAAAAAATATAGATTAGCAACACAAACCTGAACTAAAAACATGGAGTATCTAGATAAAGAGGCATGCAAATAGCATGTACAAATTAAGAGGCAGTTGGCAACATGAGCACTTGGCTAACCGAATTTTCAGCTAAACACAATTGAGGATTGTTAATGTTTAGTGAAACAAGCTAATACAATTGAATATAATTGAGATTTCTTACAATAATGATTAGTTAGAGTCAGGAACCCCCCCTATTCTCTTCATCAGCTAATTCAATTCAATAGAACCGAAGATCCCCTCCCTCCTCCCTATCTTTATCTGCCCTCCCTTCCTACCTTAAGTTTGTATTCTGTCATATGTTTAAAATATCTTCTGAGCGGAATTCAAGATACACAAACTGTCGTAACTGTGTAGCCAAAAATCAGAACTAGAACACTATCAGCCATATATGCACGAATGCTAGTAAGAAAAATAAACCTGTGGCACATTTTGAGCAAGAGTACATCACTCCTTTTAATGCAGAACCTGAACACGTTTCTGGACCAAATAGCAACAAAAAACACTGTTAGCAACCCTAATATATTCACCAGAGAAACAGAAGTAAACTACATCCAGCAATCCCAAGTTAGAATTTCGCATCTACAATTTTCAAGAGGTCAGATGTTGTAATGGAAGGAATAAATGTAAAATTGTCACAAATAAAGTAATATTTGAGATCCAACAAAGATCATATCTCCACGTTAACGAGAAAAATCTCACCCAAACAAAAAAGTTGGTTGGAGATTGAAAAGACAGTAAAAAACTGTTGGCCCTATAAAATTAAAGACCACTTGATGATGTGTTGTAGATCAATAACTACATCATCTTATAATGACTTCACTGAAGATAGCTCTCACAGAAAGAAACGTCGACAATTACAAGTTACAAGTAGAGGTACAAAAACCCCATCTATAACCCCCAGTATACACACTACTCATACATATATATAATAGAAACACAACTCAAAACTGTGTCGCACTTGAAATTACTAATGTTAGTTAAATATGCGTGGTGGAAAATTTTGTTCCGACGAGATGAATATGGACCTGAAACAAAAATTAAATGTAGGAGAAAGGATACCTGAATAAGTTGATAATTTTCCCCGACAAGAAGAGTGTTATCAGTCAATCATCCTCAATCATCCTCCAGCATGCTATACTGTTGAATCAGTAAATACCTTTTACAAAACTCTTATCCTCACACACTAGTTGTGGTGGACCACTCTCACTTTCAACTTGAAGTGGTATACAACTCTTTAAGAGCTCTCACTCTGTACATGTAGTGGAAAACCTTACTTCACTTTGGAGTAGAACTCTCTTAATTGATTGATACCAAAATGAGGAAGATCACTTCCTTATAAAGGAGATGGTGGAACAATGTAGAAGCATTGAAATTGGTATGTGCTTTAATTCACATGCACCATTTCACTTTTTCAACATCACCATTTTTCATGGTGAAAGTTTTCAACATCACCATTTCATGGTGGAAAACTCTTGGCACTTTTTTTTTTGATAACAGAATGGAATCCTAAGGGATTCCAGCCAACCAAAATATATATAAAAACTAGAACCGGAGAATACAACGAGACAAAAGCACAGCTTGGTGCAAAAGAAGCAATAAAGCTTCGAAACAAAAAGGCACCGGTAGGCTAAGAGTTTAAACAGAGTATCTCATAGTAACAGAACAAAACAGACATCAGCCTAAGGGTCAATAACAATGACAGGGCTACCATCGTGACTAACACCACGTTCATACGCAGACCGATAAAACGACACCAGCAGAATCCCCGTAATGTATTCTTGGTCATGAGCCGACATAGCAGAGATGGAGTCTAATGTAGAAGAAATAGGGTCAACCTCCATATGATCAGTCTCACGAACATGAGCAACAACAGAGTCATCAGAGTCGGCAGAAGGGAAGTCCTCCGACACAATCCCAGACGCAGCAGCAGGAGGAGCTTCACGAGCAACAACAGGAGAGTCATTAACCTAAAAAATATCCACAAATACAGCTTCAGGAGGGGTATTGTTCAAATGGGCATCATCAGGAACAGTCACAGCAGGGAGAAGAGCATCCCCTGAGAAGCAAAAGCAGAGTTCCCTAAATGTGAAGAGGCACCTGCAGCTGAAAATTCATGAATAAAATTATGAAAAGCAAGTTTAATAGGGTTTAAATCAACAAGATGCTTTTAAGAATAGGGAAGGATCTCCGTCCAAAGAGAACTAAAGTAAAGAATGAAGTTACGAATAGAGATAATATCAGAGCACTTTTTGGTGAAAATTCTACTATTTCTTTCTTTCCAAATAACCCAAATAATAGCCATCATAAGAATGTCCCAGAGAAGACGTAACTTAGGTTTGATTCTATTTTTTTCTCCAGATACTTCACCAAGATTTTAAAGAAGGGGGATATCCTTTAATTTTCCAAGCCCTTTTAAGAATAAGCCAGATATTTCTCACAAGAGGGCATTTAATGAAGAGATGAAGAGCACTCTCAGAACCATGAGTACAAAGGATACATTTTTCATCCAAGGTTAAATTCCTTATATTAAGATTGTAAGTAACTTATTGTTAATAGCCAGCCAAACAATAATTCTAACTTTAAGAGGGGCAATATTCTGCCAGATAATTTTATAAAAAGGGCATAAAACACCTCCAGAGTTAAGAAATTTGTAGAAGGATTTGACAGTAAAATAACCCGACATCTCCACTTATAAGAATTCCTTACCGACCAATCATAGTTGCTGATAAGATGAATCAGTTCTTCAAATTCAAGGGATTGGGAAGAAGAAAGAGATCTTCTAAAAGTGATGTTCCAAACTTTACCATATGAATTAGAGTGATAAAGAGAAAAGACTGTTGCATTGGCAATTCCCAATCCACAAATCAGTCCAAAATCTAACTGTTTTACCATCCCTACAAATTTTTTGAATACCACATTTAAAAGGTTCAGCTGATTTCTAAATGCCTTTCCACAAAATCCCAGATATGTCTACGTCTGAAATATTTCTGATTAATGATTCCAATCCAACTAAGATTCACTTCATTAACATTTTTCCAAAGCCATTTACCTAGCAAAGCCAAATTATGGTTGCGTAGGTTAATAATACCTAACCCCCCTTCATTTTTATCCATACAAACCCTCTTCTAGTTTATTAAACACTTACCATTATCAGAGGTGGAAGAACCAGTCCAATAGAATTTCCTTCTAATAATGTCAATTTTCTTGATAACCCAAGCAGGTATATAAAAATAAGAGAGAAGATAAAGAGGAATGCTAGAAAGAACAGAGTTAATAAGTGTAAGCCCACAATCCCTAGATAAAGATCTACCAGCCCAAGAACTGAGTCTTTTCTCAATTTTTTCAATGATAGGGAACCAATCTGATTTATGAAGGCTACCCAGCCTAAAAGGAATACCCAGATAAGAAAGAGGAAAAGAACCTCTAGGACAATTGAAAAAGGCAGAAATTTTCAACTGTCTAAAAGAATCTCCTCCCAACCAAATTGTGGAAGATTTAGAGAAGTTGATCTTCATACCGGAAATACTTTCAAAACAGTATAGGATCAACTTAAGATTCCTTAATTTAATACCATCACAGCAAGAGAACAAAATGGTATCATCAGCATATTGTAAGTTCAGAATCCCTCCAAAAGCAACTTTTCAAAGTATATATAAATAGAAGGCAACTCAAAAAAACCTTCTTTTACTGCACCAAACATTTTTTACTCGGGCAACTTCCTGCTCTCTTCCTCAAATCTTTGAGCACTCAGATCCGGAGCCCCCTCGCCCTCTCTCCATCCCCCTCCTTTAAAGGTGTAGAGCTCTTCAAGACCTCCATACCGTTTTCCCCTTGAGGTGTTTGGATCCACTTTTTAGCCTCGCCATTTTCCCGCCCCTCCGGAGCACTCCTCTTGAGACGCCGATCTACGGCGCTTGCCCAGGTCGTTAGGCGGTTTAGGGTGCCGCTTTTCCCCTCCGCTCGTCCATTTGTTCGTCCTATCGCTCACCCCTGTTGCTCCATCCTCTACTCTAGCGATCCTCTCCCCGTTCCTTTCTGGTCCACGATTCTCGGCGAGGGCACATCCTTCACTTCTGACTCCTCACAATCCCCCAACTTTCCGTCAGTCTCCGTTATTCCATCCTCCCAGTGCTGTTTCTTCGAAGGTCCTTGGTTTTAGCTGCAGTTCCACTTGCCATCACTGTAAGTTTATTTCTTTACTACTGTTTTACTCTGCGGAGTCCGAGTCTTGGCTATCTTTCGCCGTGGTGGTATTGGTATTACCCTATTACTGTGCAAGCGGTTCCTGTGAAAGTGGCTCTTCTGACCATTGTTACGAGCGGTTACGGCTTACAACCGATCTTCTCTCCCATCCCTCTTGGGACCTTACTTCCCTCTTCGTAATTAATTTCTTCTCTACTTCGTTAGAGAGAATCTTTCTAATCTCCTCATCTTTTGTGAGGTGGCTGGTTTAGTGTTCCCCCTTCCCTGTGTGCTCCAGCACGGGTTCACCATCGCCATCCCCAGTAGCGAAGCTCACCTCAGGTGGGCCTTATCTCCTTTGTGGTTTCATTATTGGCCCATGGACCTCACGTGGGTAGAAGTGGTAAAAAAAGAAGATTAATAACAAAAAAACTAACTATGATTTTTCCTCCCTATCTGGGCCTGCCTCTTACTAGCTTCCCAAGCCCAGAGTCGAGAAGGATCCGGGTTTATCTAATCCCTCCTTATCCCGCCTTTTCCCTCCACCTACCTCTTCATCTTCCTTTCCCCATCGATCTTATTCTCACCGGCTACCAATTACTTGTTACCGGTGCCTTCAGTCTGGGCACTTAAAGAAAGACTTCTCTTTCAAGATGAAATGCTTGTTTTGCCTAAAGTCTGGTCACGCGCGTCACCATTGTTTCACTCTGCAGAAACTGCTGGGCCTAACTCTGGGAGCCCCCATTTCGGATCAAGTTCTCGCCGCTCTCGACTTCCCCGCCCTGCAGCGCAAGCTCGCAGAGGATAAAGAAATCAAACCCAAGAAGTAGAAAGTTTCTTCTAGGTCCCCTTTACTCCCTACACCTCCTTTTTCTAGTCGATTATCCGACAGCAACCCCCCTCCTCCCGCTCTGACTGCTTCTCAGAACTCTCCGTCCAAGCCGATCGTCACTCATGTGTTCATCCCGAACATGGAATTGTCTGATAGGCTAAAAATTTTCGACACCTACGGTGCCATTTCATTCAGCGGAGGTTCAATCCCTTTCTTTACCTTAAACTCATTTCTCAATATCTCCTGTAATGTTAAAGAGTGGGATTGGGTTCTCAACACTTGCTCTAACGGTGATGTGGTGATCCGCTGTCCTTCTCCCAAAATTCTTGAAGAACTTATCAACAACTCCTCTCCCTCTATTGGAACTATCACCCTTTCCACTCGGAAATGGGTTCAGTTTACTACTCCGACGCAGGCTAGCAACTCAGCGACCACCAAGGTCACTCTCTTAGGCCTCCCCCCTTCTGTGAATCTTTGAGAATGGTTGGTGAAATGTCAAAATGCATCGGTGAGATCGTTAGCATTTCCTCCTCGACTAAGCTAGCATCGGGATGTCTTCAGGTGGAAGCTCTTTTTCGATGCCCTAAGCATCCAAACCGGATCGAAGTCTACTGTCTGAGAGATGGTTTTTCTTCCTTCACAGTCTTCGTGCAATACCACGACTCGGGTAGCCTGAGCGGACCCATTCTGCCTCCTTCCACTGGTATTCCGAAGCCAGTCTTTAAGCCTTCTACCTCCTCTCCCTTCCATCCTAGGTCCTCCTCTCTGTCTAAGACGAACTCTGTCACTTTGAAAGGTTCTCCAAAGCTCTCAGCCAGGAAAAAGTATCTATTTCCTAGCAAGACCTTTGTCTCCCCAAGCAACAAGAAGATTTCACCCTCTAAAGTGCCAAACCTTGTTTGGATCAATCCCGAAATTTCTTCTCTTCAAACTGGGAAGGTGTCTACTCCTGTTTCTTCATCTACGGATGTCCTACCTCCTCTTCCCCCTACCGGGTCCTCCTAAGCCCTCTCCTATAGAGAGGCTTCCCCCAACACTCCCCCCTCCTCCTCTCCTCCCAATCCCTCACATCCCGATCCTGTCTCTCTCTGGCCGTCTTGGGAGGTCAACCCTCACTACGCTTCTGATTGGGACAAATTTCAAAAGCAAGCTCACTTTCCCAGCATTTGCAAGTCGGCACCGATTCTTCCCCCCATCAAAGTCAAGAAGACCCAATCCACAAAAGATGAGGGATGGATTGATCAGAACAACTTGCTTGGAGAAGAAGAATCGGAGCTGAATCTCGAGCAATCTCTCAAGCAAGTATCCCCTAAACTTTTCTCTGTTATTTCCCTTCAAAAGGTTTTTAATGACTCGGCTTGGCAGCAAGAGATTATTTTGAATTTTAGCTTTCTTTCTATTCACCCTCTCCGGGCCTCTCTTTCCCCCATTATCGTTATTACGAACTTCAATTGGTTATCCATTAACGATAGCAATTTTGGTTTGGGCAAAACCAGATGGTTCGCCTAACGGGTCGTACTCCACAGACCTTCTAAATCCAATTTCGCAGTCTCTGACTATATTTGCGCAACCTATCCCTTCGACAGTTCTTTATTCAAATCCACTATTCTCGACTATCGACTCTGTCGACAAGCAACATCCATCCTCACCTCTTAAGGAGGAAAGGGGTTCCACTTTGCTGCATTTTTCGCTCGGTAAGCTACCGAGCTGTCTCATCAGAACGAGCGCTCGCATTAGGGCCAAAAAAACTGAGCGTGCTAATTCAGCTCTTTCCCACGGTTCATTGCGGCAAGCAATGGATCTCTCTGGATTCAATCCAACCCAACCCCAACCCCATTCTCAGCAAAATCTATTAGGTTCCATATTCCGACCGTAGTTTGACTCATTGTCAGATAAAGATATGGCTAGCCTCGCCCAGGAAATGGGCTTTGTGCTAGACTCGGATTATTCGCCTTTGATTTTTACCATTAGGCAAAAAGAACGTAATAGAGTTCGGGAGCATCAAAATCTTAATGATTAGTATCTCTTGGAACATTCGGAGTCTCAATTGCCCCATTAAAAAGAAGGCACTTTATCAGTTAATTTCTGCCTCTCACTGTGACCTTATTTCTATCCAAGAATCGAAGATCGACTCCCCTTCACCTTTTACCTTTCGCGCTATCGGCGGATCCATTATCTCTAAATGGATCTCTTTAGATGCGATTGGTTCTAGAGGAGGTATCCTTTTCGGCTTCAAAGAGTCGGTCTTCTCTCTCATTGCGGTTCGACCCCTTAATTTTTTCCTTATCGTCCAACTGCACTGGACGGCCCTCAATTGCCCCCTTTCGGTTATTTCGGTTTATGGGCCCTCCACATCAGATAGGCGCCTCCAATTTTGGAACGAATTCCTATCGCTTCACATTTACACTGATGGCCTTTGTTTCTTCTGTGGGGACTTTAACGTCACCAGGTTTGCTTCCAAAAGGTCGACCCCATCTTCTTCTGACTATCACTCTGGCAGTTTTAACGACTGCATCCGTACTCTGCAATTGACCGATCTTCCGCTGAACGGTAGATCTTTCACCTGGTCGAACCTTCGTCAATCCCCGATGATGGCCAAACTCGACCGTTTCCTTGTATCCCAAAACTGGATATCCAAGTTTCACAACACTTTCTCCAAGGCATTACCCAATCCCTCCTCTGACCACGTTCCCATCACCCTTTACTCTAATTTCCCCTTTTCTCATCATCACAATTTCCGCTTTGAAAAATTTTGGTTACAAGACCAACTTTTTGTCAATCTTATCGTGGAATGCTTATCTTCAGTTACCGGCACTTCTGGCCTAGATAGCATCCTCAAACTCCATGCTATAAAATTTGGTTGCAAAATCTGGCATTACGAAAGACAAAACAACACCACCTTCCTTAAAAACTTTCTTCTAGCTTCCATTGATAGGCTGGAGGAACAGGGTCCCTTATTTGATTCCATGCGTTCCAAACGCCTATCGTGCAAGCGAGATTACGCCGACATCCTTCATCAAGAACATATCAAATGGGCTCAGAGAGCCAGGAATAGATGGTTAAAGGAAGGTGACGGCAATACTGCTTTCTTTCATAATTTCACATTGCATAGGCAACGCTGTAATCGGATCTCGTCGATCGTTCACAACGGAGTTGATCTTAACTCCGATCACGAGATCCATAGTGCTTTTCTTTCTTTTTATAAAAACCTCATTGGGTCGCACAAACAGCGCTCTATTAGCCTCCTTGACTGGAGACACCTTTGCGGTACTCAGTCACAGGACCTCCCTTCTCTCGAGGCCACTTTCTCCTTGGAAGAGATTAAGTCGGCTGTTTTCTCTTTAAAAAGCGATTCAGCGTCAGGACTGGATGGATTCCCCGCGTTCTTTTTCCAAAAATTCTGACATTGGCTTAAAGATGATCTTCTCCGTATGTTTACGGATCTTCATCAGGGAACCTTTTCTTTCGACCGTATCAATTATGCACACATTGTGCTCATCCCCAAAATGGTGGGAGCGCACTCTCTAACTAACTTTAGACCTATTAGCCTGACCAACACTTCTTTCAAAATTATTATGGAAGTTCTTTCCGAGAGGCTTAGCGTGGTTTTATCTCCCCTTATCGACTCTGCTCAATCGGGTTTCATCAAGGACCGTTTTATCCTTGATAGTGTAGCTTCGGCTCAAGAGATCATCTTTCATTGCCACATCACTAACTCCGAAGGAATCCTTCTCAAACTCGATTTCCAAAAATCTTACGATAACGTTAGCTGGGATTTCCTGTATTCTAATTAATCGAGGATTCGGTCCCAAATGGATCGCTTGGATTAAGTCCAGCCTTTTCTCTGGCACATCCATCTTCATCAACGGCTCTGAAGGTCACAAATTTAAAATTAAATGTGGCCTCCGTCAAGGTGACCCGCTCTCGTCCCTTTTATTTTCCCTTGTCACAGATGTATTTAGTAAGATTCTTTGCAATGCTTGGGAAGAGCATGTCATTCAGGGCCTTGGTAGATCGCACCTTTTCGATGGTGTCCTTAACCTGCAATATGCTGATGATACTATCATCTTCGCCAAACCAAACTCTCACTCTCTTCGAAACCTAAAATTGCTTCTTTACTGTTTTGAACTAGCATCGGGCCTATCGATCAATTTTCAAAAATCTTCGGACCTCTGGTTGGGAGGCTTTCCCAATCGACAGATCAAGGTCTCCAATTTCTTTAACTGTCCTATTGCCTCTTTCCCCATCACGTATCTGGGTATCCCCCTTCGATGGGGTAAACTGCATAAATCTGATTGGTCTCCTATGGTGGATAAAGTTGAATCCAGGTTCAATGTTTGGGCTGGAAAACTTCTCTCCCGTGGTGGTAGATCAATCCTCCTTAACTCGGTTCTCTCCTCTATCCCCCTTTATATGATGTCGTTCTATTATGTCCCCTCTTGGGTCATCAAGAGGATTGATCAAATTAGTAGTAATTTTTTCTGGACAGGGTTATCCAATTTCAAGACACG
The DNA here is from genome assembly GCA_017893485.1 of Hemerocallis citrina. NCBI lineage: Eukaryota > Viridiplantae > Streptophyta > Magnoliopsida > Asparagales > Asphodelaceae > Hemerocallis > Hemerocallis citrina. The sequence continues at coordinate 48,627,575 of CM030358.1, forward strand.
CTCTCACCTTAGCATTTGGAATTTAGTCTGCTCTTCCAAAGAGACCGGGAGGTTAGGGATCCTGAACCTCAGGCACCACAATATCGCTTTGTTGGGTAAATGGCTTTGGAGATTTTTACAATACGATCACTTACCATGGATCCAAAGTATCAAGGCTAACTGTTTTTCTACTCCCCATTTGTGGGATTTTCCCCCCAGTATTCTTCATAATGCCTCCCCGTTCTGGAAAGGGGTTTGGAAAGCGGCTGCAGCTTTCCAATGCGGCATCTTCCATGACTGTTGCGACGGATCCAAAACCAAATTCTGGACCGATCTCTGGATTGGTAACACCAAACTTGCCTCCACTGTCCCATCTCTCTTCCGCCTGGCATCCAATCCCCTAGCCACGGTGGCAGACTCTTTCACCTTTATTAATTCGCAAAGACATTGGAACATCCCGTTCTCGGGCGATCGTTCTTCACATCTAACCTCTGAGCTTAACGACCTCCTTTCCTCCCTTAACAACTTCAAGTGGTACCCGAAAGAAGAGTTTTCTTGGCGTTGGAACTCATCACAGACCTTCTCGGTTAAATCGTTTTATAACTTTCTGAACTTTCGAGGCATCCACTCCCCTTTTGCTGAATTCATTTGGGATACTTGTGCTCCTTTTAAGGTAAAAATCCTCTCCTGGCTTGCTCTCAACAAGCTGCTCACCGTCAAAATCCTCAACAAAAGGAATTTGGCGTGGGACAGATGTGCCCCCTTTGCTCTGCTTATTTTGAGGATGCAGATCACTTGTTTGTTGGTTGCGAGTTCATTAGCGCCCTGTGGAAAATTAGCACTCTAGCTTGGGAAATTACCTCCATCCCCTCCAATTTATCCTCTTGTTGGTCTATTCTTCCAACGAATAAGTACCGCAATTCGTGGAACCTATCGGTTCAAATTATCATTTGGATCACGTGGTTGGAAAGAAATAACAGATTATTCAGGCACTGCGCTTCACTTATCTATCCATTAATTGAGGATTTTTTATTTCTTTTTAATTTCTGGTCTTCGACGTTAAAAATCGAAGCGAGAGATTCTCTTTACGGTCGAAGACTAGACGATTCCGTAATTTGTCTCCGCAACCTTAATGCTTTTTAATTTCCTTAGATTTCTGTGGTTCTTGATAGTGTTCGATGTTTTTCACAGGGTTGAAGCAGGCTCTGGATTGTCTTTTTTGGATGCTGCCCTCATGTACACTTTTTGTCTAGCTTTGCTTCGGACGTGCATGATGAGCGGCGGATGTTTATTTTCTTTTCTCTCCCCTGTTTATAGGTCTTTATGCTGACTTCTGATCCAGGCTATCCTGGCTTGGAACATTGCAAGGATCTTATTTTTGGTATGGTTGTTCTTATTTTGTTGGAGCCCCGGTCTTTTTGTGGGCAGGCGATTCTTGACTGAACCTCTGGATGTATTCGATGCTGGGTTGTGTGTTTTGATGGTTGTTTATTGTGCTATATTATGAAGCATGTCTCTATGTTTCTATTGGCTCTGTGTTTCTATTGGCTCTATGGTGTTTTCCTTGCGTATGATCTGTACGATTTCTATGAGTTGATCAGCAGAGGTGCTTGCCTCTTTGCTTTTTTATTTGGGTTTGTGATTCTTTTCGATTTACCCCTACACTGTGTTCTCTATTGCCTGTAAGCTTGCTACTTATTTTTATCTTCCGGGCTCCGCTTCGGTGCGTTCTTTTGTGGTAGTAGGCTGTGGGTGAGTTTTTTGGGGGGTCTCTATCTTTTGTTGCTTGACCATGCCCAGACTGGTTTGTTTCCTTTTGGGCGTCGTGAGCTTTTTTGGCTCCCTTGCCCGTCACGGCGACCGGTAGCAGCCAGGTATCAGAGTTTTTATCGCTCTAAGATGTTCAGCAGTTGCGTCTTGGTTTGCTCTCCTCTATCCGCTATGTCCCTGAAGGATGGAGTTTCGCTCTTGCCTCACCGCGGCGTGCCCCTGGATGTTAGCGGCCTCTCCTCTGTAACTAGTTGAAACCAAATTTGAACTGTAGAGGTATCGAGAGGGCGCTTCGCACTCTCGCGGCTGGCGTCTCAAAATGCTGACCATCTCACAGTCTTGCTCTTTGGCTTCCATGTCGTTGTTACTACTGTACTAGTTTGTTTATCTTTTTTTTCTAGCTCTTTTTGTCACTGCTCTCTTTTTGTCGCCTGTATCGGTGGGTTTTACGACTTGTAAAACGTTATTTGTACAGTCCTATGTTTTTATAATATTATTGCCCGGCTGGAGTCGCAAGACTCTATCCGATTCATCAAAAAAGAATCCCTCCAAAAGAAGGAAAACTACCCAGACCTTCAATAAGGTCATTGTCCCAAGCTAAAGTTAGCATTCTATTGAACACATCAGCAATGAGGACAAAAAGAAGAGGGATAGGATCACCTTGGCGTAATCCACGTTTACAAGTGAATTTCTTACCTTCAACATTATTAACAATGACAGATGAAATGCCAGAAGAAAGGCTAGAAAGGATCCATTTAATCCACTTGTCACCAAAACCTCTAGCTTTAAGCACCAGAATAAGAAAATTCCAATTAACTCTATCATAAGCTTTTTCAAAGTTAAGCTTTAACAAGACCCCTTCTTTTTTTTTCAATGTTGGCAGAATGAATAACTTCTTGAGCAGCAGCAACACTGTCTAAAATAAATCTATCTTTGATGAAACCAGATTGAGTGATATCAACTAGATCACCTATCACAGAGGTCAGTCTATTGGCAAGGACTTTCATAATAATTTTAAAAATAACATTGAGAAGACTGATAGGTCTAAATTGATGAACCTCATTGGCCCCAGAGATTTTAGGGATGAGAATGATATAAGCATAGTTAATCCTACTAAAATCCAGTAAGTTATTAAAAAGTTCCTCAAAAATACCCATAATGTCTTCCTTCAACTCATTCCAGAAAAATTTGTAAAAGAATGTAGGAATGCCATCAGGACCAGGGGCAGAATCCAAAGGAAGATTATTAATAGCCTTAAGAACTTCATCTTCAGAGAAAGGGAGTTCAAGGTAAGAGAGGTCTTGATTAGAGTCAGAAGAATATAAAGTCTCCCAATTGATATCAATAGAAGTATGCCCAGCATGACCCATTAAATTCTTGTAAAAATTAAAAAATTCAGAATGAATCAAAGAGACATCAGAAGTATCACCATTAGAAGTAACAATAGAAGAAATAGTATTGCATCTTCTCCTGTGTGAAGCATAGCTATGGAAAAATTTTGTATTACCAACACCAAAAGTGAGCCATTTAATTCTAGCTCTTCGGTACCACTTGATCTTTTCCATATGCAAAATTTTCAAGTATTCCTTTCGAAGGTCAATTCTTTTAGACCGAAGAGAGAGATAAAGGAGAAGATTCTTCCGTACAGTCAATAAGAGAGATTTCCTCTTTCAATAATTTTTTCTTAGAAACCAAATCACCAAATTTTTCTAATCTCCAGGATTTACACTTAGACTTCATGGATTTGAGAGTAGAGACAAAATTGTGAAGACTAGAGGAAGAATTATTACTAAAGGAAATGCACCGAGACATCATGGTAGAAAAAGGATCTTCTAACCAAAATTTTTCAAACTTAAAGTTAAGAAATTTAAAGGAAGAAGAGTTGGTGGAAAGAAGAATAGGGACATGATCAAAAATAATATTAAAGTAAACTTTAACACAAGATAGGGGAAAAGAATAGTTCCATTCTTGTGAAACCAAAAATCTCAGTTTGGCAAAGCTAGGAGCAATCCTTTTATTGGACCAAGTAAATCTCTTACCACTAATAGAATAATCAATAAGTTGAAGATCTCTCATAACAGAATTAAAGTGATCAGAATCACAACTATTAAAAGTGTACCCACTTTTTTCAGAAAGAATTATAATAGAGTTAAAATCACCACCAAAGATAGTCCAACCAGACATAATGTTGTTCCAGTCAATGAATTCTTTCCAAAATTCCTCTTTAAACTCATCAACACAAGGGCCATACACAGAAATGAAGAGAAGGTTACACTTAAAAGCAAAACAATAAAGCTGAACAACAAGAAAGCATTTCTTTTTAATCACATTCAGACATTTAAACATATTATCCTTGAAGCTAATCAGAATACCACCTAAAGCACCAACAGAGTCAAGATGAACCCATTGAGAAACAATACAGCCACCTAAGGCTCTAAAGAAGGAGGAGGGAGAAGAAGTTTTGGATTCTTAAATAGCAATTACATCACAATGAGTAGAGTTGATAATATCAAAAATAGCCATTTTTTTTATTATCATCTCCTAAAGCTCTGATATTCCAAGAAAGAAAATTCATTTAAAACCAAAAGAATCCCCTCTAGATTTTTCCAGCTTAACTAAATTACTGAATTCATCATACGCAAAAGGTTTCAGACCAATCAAACAAGAAAAATCATTTAATTCAGAAGAGCTAAAACTATCAAAGTGACATTTAAAAATAGATCCAGGTTGAGTACCTTCAGGAGAAGCTGATGTGTGAAACTGAGGAGCAGAGACCTCAAGATTTCTGATCTTAGCAATAAGAGCAGCTTTCACCATTATAGGTTGATCCGCACTTTTAGATTTTCAAAATCAATTATTTTCCAAGATATTTCTCCTATACATTTGTAGAGAAACAAATCTTCATCATGGGTTGGATTAGCCCATGGTACACTAACAATCTCCCCCTTCAGCCCATGAGGAAGGAACACCGATCACGACTCTGAACCACTTGAGAGTTCAATAATCCAATTTCTGCTTTGTGACAATTTTTGTCAACATGTCAAACAAGTTCTTGACAGAATGAATCTTCTTTAGCTCGAGCAACTTTTTCTCGATCACATCTCTAATACAATGATATCGTATTTCAATGTGCTTGGTACGGTAATGATATGTAGAATTTTTGCTTAAATCAAGAGTGCTTTCACTGTCGCCGTAGACAACATAGTTATCTTGCTTCAAACCCAATTTTTAGAGAAACCGCTTCATCCATAACAACTCTTTACAAGCTTCTGTAGCAGCTATGTACTCTGCCTATGTAGTGGATAAAGCAACACATTTCTATTACTTAGATTGTCATGACACAACTCCCCCTTCAAAAGTAAGTATCTTGATGTAGATTTTCTACCATCACGATCTCCTACCATGTCAGCATTTGTGAATCCTTCCAAGACTGGTTTGGAATTACCAAAGCACAAGCATAGCTTAGAAGTGCCTCTCAAGTATTTGAGAATAACCTTTACTGCTTCCCAGTGATCCTTGCCTGGATTAGAGAGAAATATGCTCACAACACCTACAGCATGAGCGATATCTGGTCATGTGCACATCATGGCATACATAAGACTACCTACCACCGAAGAGTAGGGAATACTTGCCATCTTTTCTTTTTCTTCAACTGTACTAGGACATGATTTCTTGCTCAATTTAAAATGATTACCTAGAGGTGAGCTCACAGGCTTAGCTCCTTTCATGTTGAACCTCTCAAGCACCCGTTCAACATACCTCTCTTGCGACAGCGACAACTTCTTACATTTTCTGTCACGAACAATCTGCATGCCTAAAATCTGCTTGGTTGGACCTAAGTCCATCATATCAAAGGACTTGGATAATTCCTCTTTTAGCTTTCTAATCATAGATGCATCTTAACCAACAATTAACCTGACATCAACATAGAGTAACAAGATAATGAATTTACCTCCGAAAAATTGACGAATATAGACACAATGATCTGCATTGGTCCGCTTGTACCCATGACTCACCATGAATAAGTCGAACTTCTTGTTCCACTGCCTTGGAGCTTGTTTTAGTCCATAATCCATATAGGCTTTTCTTTAGCTTGCAGACCATGCCTCCTTGGACTTCGAAGCCTTTGGGTTGCTCCATGTAAATCTCCTCCTCTAAGTCACCATGGACTTCACGTCTAACTGCTCTAACTCAAGATCCATGCTAGCTGCCAAACCGACAATAACTCGAATAAAAGTCATCTTCACCACTGGTGAGGAAATCTTATCAAAGTCAATGTCTTTCTTCTTCCCAAATCCCTTAACCACCAAGTGAGTCTTGTAATTTGTCATGTTGTCATCTCTTTTCAGCTTACACCCATTTATTCTTTAGTGCCTTTTTGCCTTCTGGAAGATGTACCAACTCATAGGTACCATTCTTGATTAGAGAATCCATCTCGGACTCCATTGCCTTCATCCATTTGTAATCTCTATGAGATTTGGCCTCCTTATATGTCTCAGACTCTCCATTGTTGGTCAACAAGATGTACTGAGATGGGGAGTACTTGGTTGACGGAACTCGACTTCTATTGGATCTTCTGAGTTGAGTTTCACATTCTTGCGGGGCCGGAGGCTCCTTATGATTAGTCTCATCTTGATTAGACCGCTTAATCATGAATCTCTAGTTCTGGAGCAACTTCATTTTGTATCACCTTGTTGTTTCTTTACCATCTAAAGTCAATGGATCAACTGCTTTCACAACACCGCTTGGTTGTACCTGTTCATCAGTATCAAAAGATCACATCTTTGCTTCTTATAAGCTTCTTTGCTTTCAGATCTCATAATCTCAAGCCAAATTCTTCTTCACCGTAGCCAAGAAAAATACATGGTGCAGCCTTGTAATTTAACTTTGATATCTGCTCTTTGGGCACATGCACAAATGTCTTGTAGCCAAACTGTAACACCTCGGAATTAAAAATACCGAAAATATCCCCTTTTTCATTTTGTAGTGGTGAGAATTAATTTTAAGGTATATCGTATTTTATTCTTATTTTTAAATATTGATATTGGGATTGATATTTGAGTCGGATCTGTATTAATGATATATTGGAGTTATGAGTCGAGTTTTATATGAAGAAATATTGTTTACTCTATTTTCTACTTTGGAAGATTACTATGAGACCATTTATGTATTTTATATGGTTAGATTTGTAAAGTGTAAGAGTTGGGGGGCTTATATGTAATACTCCCTATTAATTATTTATTTAATTAATTATTTTAAATAACCCCCCCCCCCAATTCTTCTTCCTCCTTCGTTCTTTCTTTCCTTTTTCCCGTTCCCGACCGAAAGAAGCTTCGACCCATTCGGCCGACCTCCCCAACGCTCAAATCCGCTCGATTTCTTCGCCGAATCCAAATTAACTTGAGGGATAGGCTAATTGAAGGGTCCTCTACAACGTGGTAGCATCGGATTTTCGAAAGGATTCCGAAAAGGTATACCCTATTTTATTTATTCGTATAAAATTTAGTATGGTTAGTTTTATTGAGTAGGATTATGATGGTAGAGAGATTTAGAGGTGTTGGAAGTAGATGATTTGGGAAATTAGTGGGTTGTTAGAGAAATTGCAATTTGTTAGTAAATTAGGGTTTTGGGTTTGTAAAATAGAGATATATATATATAAGAATTATCTCTGGTATGGTGGTAAAAATTGTAGTGAGTCATTAGAATAAAATGGGGAGTAGTGATGTTGGCATAAACTCGAATTATGGAGTTTATGAAATCGGGTAGAAAACTCGATCCAAATAATTGTAGAAAATGCATATGAGGGTGTAGAGTATTATGAAAGGATTAATATAAATTTAGGATGATTTTTATAGGCTTCCAGCTCAATTAAATTGAGTGAAATGAATTATAGGCGAAAAGTGCACGCCGGGTGTTCGGTGAAATGCCCGCGCAATATAGAGGTGAGACTTTGATGAATTCGGAGGTATAGATGAGTTCCATTATTGTTGTTAACCCTAATTTGAGATATTAGGATCAAGGGATTGAAGAAATTAGAAAATATGAATTTTTCTTATTAGAAAGCCTCCGATCAATAAGAGAATGTTTGTATGGAGACCCAAATTCGAAATCCGTCGATGTAGCTCAGCTACTTAGGTCATTTGTAACGTGTGGGTGAAGACGGATTCAAATTTGGAGGTCCGTAGGTCGAGTTTTGAGCTTTAAACTAATCGGTTCTATAATTTTTCAATTAGGAGGAAAAAGTCGAACTTCGACTGGCTACAGGACGGACGTGGGACATCGTTTGCTCGAGCCGTCTGGTGAGTACGTTGTGTTTATGAATATCTTATATTGTGGCCGAATTTCGTGGCCTTTTGATATGTTTTGTGGGTGTTATGCCAAAAAATGAATTTTCGTTGAAAATACGGATTTTTAAGGATCCAAAATGGGTTTTTGAGACATGTGATGAAATTAACTATTTTAAGTATATAAAACCTATATTATGGGTTAATGTGACGTGTTGAAGTATAAAAACTAAATATATTAAATTATTTATGCGTATTTTTATCCCGTGCATGTTTTTGGGGTATATAGGCCGATATAGGCAATCGGGTATATGCGGAGCCTGGTGTATGGGCTAGCATGTCATGGATGGATGTTATAAGATGTAATTAGACGAATTTAGTGATTGTGATCATGTTTTGAAGATCTGTGTAATTATAGTACACGTTTGTGCATGTTTTGGGGCATATAAGCCCTTATAAGTGATTTTACTTATATGAAACAGGATGTATGAGCTAGTATGCTATAATTAGATATTATAAGACTTAATTAGAGGAAATAAGTGGTTTTGGCCCCTTATGATGGGAAACCCGCATGTGTGATGTTTATTTGTAATATATATATAGAGATAATTATGATGTGTGATGCAATAATTGACGAAATTAAATAAGTGGGTGCATGTTTACATTTTAATTATGTTTGAAATGAATTAATGGGCAATAATATGACATGTTGGTTTATATGATAAATGACTTGGTGTATGTTTATATGGGATTTAATGAAGTAGCGAATAGCATGGTATTCATAATGGGTGATGTTATGGTAAATTAAATAACATGATGGTTTCTATGTTAAATGACATGGGGTATGCATATATATATGATACAACGAGATGATAATCAATATCGTGGACATCAGATGTGCATCAAATGCAAGATAAAAGGTGAGATGATAAGTGTTAATAAAATGTGTTATTATTATTGTGATTAAAGTTAAGGATGTGACTATTGTTGAATTAAAAGCTATGATGCTTTATGCTGATAAAGTAAACTGGAAAGATGAAATGATTAATGTTAATAACAGATGATTTTGTTGACCAGTACCTACAGCAATCCTGGGGGTTTGGGCTAGACCTCCTAATACCCAAGGACCGGCTTGGGGTGCGGTGTTTTTCCCTCCTGGCTGTCGGCTGGGAGGAAGTACCCAGTATATCTGGGGTGCGGTGTTTTTCGCCCAAGCTATCGGCTTGAGGCCCGGTTTCCCTCGATGACGGCTGTCGCGAGGAAGTACCCAGTTTACCTAGTGTGCGGTGTTTTTCCCTCCTGGCTATCGGCTGGGAGGAAGTACCCAGTTTACCTGGGGTGCGGTGTTTTTCCCTCGATGACAGACGTCGCGAGGAAGTACCCAGTTTATCTGGGGTGCGGTGTTCCCTCACTAGTTCAGCTAGGAGGAAGACGTAGCCTCGGACGAGTAAGACTCTGTGTGAGCATCGGTCCGCGTGTTTTACTGGGCTGTCGGCTTTCAGTATGTTGGGATAATGTGGCTCACTGGTCGACAAACTAATAAAATAACTAAGTGTTAATAATAAATGTGAAAGAAAATGAGTTATGAGTTAGTATATGAAAAGAAGTGATAAATGCAGTGCGTGGTTAATTTAAAATGATAATAATAGAAGAGACATGTATTCTTATGAATAATACGAAGTAATGGTATTATGTGTGTGATCATTAAAGTAAAATACAGTTGATGTGAGTTGTACCTTGGAATTGTGTCAAGGAACTACTTGCCCGCTATTTCTGTGGAAATGGTGGGAACTACCTGCCTTGGCATAATTCGCAGGGTGAGTTGATATAATAGTGGTAATGATTGACGGAATTGAGAAATAAAGTAAAGTGAAGATGATAAGTGATTGAAGTGATTAATAACCAAGCTATAGGTTTGAGATGTGATGTGATATTACCCAAACTGTGTGTTTGGGGTGCGGTGATTATTACCCAAGCTATCGGCTATGGGGTGTGATATGTGTGGCCCCAGATTGTGTTTGGGGATTAAGTGAAAATGATAATAAGATTTATTGTTTATAAGAATGAGAAATTACTAAAGTGATATAATAAGATGTGAATGAGCTATAAAACATGGTTCTGATGCAATGAGTATAAGTATTCTAATTAATGATGTGTTAATGATGTGATGAAATGTGAGTAAATCGCATGTGCAATGAGATGTGGTAATTATGTCACAAGACAGGAAGGAAGGTGGTATTATGAGAATAGATGCATATGTTTATAATGTGATACTTATTATAACACAATAAAATAAATACCTGTATTATGAGATTGGGTATGAAAATGGTTAGTAAAGAAAGTATGTTGTGATATGAGTTTGTGTACCTTGGAAGTGTGTCGGGGAACTACTCGCCCGCTATTTCCGCGGAAAATGGTGGGAACTACCTGCCTCGGCACAACTTCCAGGATGAATGTGTGTGTTGATGACATAATATAAGTAAATGAAACGCATGGCTAAATAGAGTTGGAGAAATAATGTAATAACATCATGTAGTTATATTAATATAAATAGTGAGATGCTGATATGACGATAAGTGTGGAAAGATGAATATTCGTATTATGCGAATGTAAGATAAGTATATATATATACGAGGTTGATGTGAAGTGTATTATGAAATGTGGGAAGTTATGAATAATTAAATAGTTGAATGCAGGTTTGGCAGAGTAATTGATATGTCATTGTAGTGACGATGTTGTTGTATTCAAGATTCAGGTTGCCTTATTTTAATTTGGCATTCGTAAGTTTAATTTATTTTCTTTATACTATTTTAATTTGTTATTTGATTAATAACTATACTCACACCAGAAATGGCTAACCCCTTAGTATTTGGGGGGTTAGGGGAGTCTGAGGACTACCCTAGGTCCCCCATTGTTGCAGGTTCTCATCAGTGCAGAGGTGAGGCGTGGAGTGGTAGCATAACTTTTTATTTTAAAATTTGTATTATTTAGTTATAGGAATAGTGAAATTTATGATTTAAATTGTATTATGTGTATAAGCCTGTATATGATGATGATGAGTATAGTGTGAGGTGGTGTGGTATGTTGGTGACCCGTACCCATCTCGTCGTGGAGTACCAGGCTCTGTGGTAAGTTTTACAATGATTTTTCTAAGATTTTACCTCGTTTTTCAAAGAAATTCATAGTTTTTAATTGATATTTGATAATCCGTTATGAGTTTGGCCCCCAGAGCATTATATTATATTGCCTGTGTGTATCTGCTCATTTTGCCTGTGTGTATCTGCTCATTTTGGCCTGGGGAGCCCATGAAAATATTATGTGGTTTGTGAGCTACGGAATTTTGAGCAGAATTCCGTAAGCTTTTTGTGTTTCGGGGCAAAATTTACAGGGGAGACTCTGTCAAAATTTTTCCTGGAATATAACTTTCTTAGTTTATGATTAAAGTAATATAGAAATTAAAAGAATTGAATTTGGAGACTAAGTTTTCAAAAAAAAATTTGGGGTGTTACACAAACACCTTCAGAAGAGAGTACGACACACCAGTTCTGTTCCACACTCCCTCTAGAATATCAAAGTCCAACAGAACTGAAGGAGATCGGTTGATGAGATAAACATCGGTTCTCACAGCTTTGCCCCAATACTGCTTGGGTAGCTTGGCAGTATCCATCATACACCTCGTCTTCTCCATGATGGTACGATTCACTTTCTCAGCTACACCATTGTGTTGTGGAGTGCCAGGGACAGTCTTCTCATGTTGTATTCCATGCTTTACACAGTAGGCTTTGAACTTGTGAGATGTATACTCTCCACCATTATCACTATGGAGGCACTTGAGATATTTACCAGTTTCTCTCTCCACCTTGGCATGGAACTCCTGAAATATCTGAAACACCTGGTCTTTGGATTTCAACAAATAAAGCATCATCAATATAAGAAAAAAATATCTCCCAGTGACTCCACATCCATGGGACCACACACATCAGAATAAACAAGATCTAGTAAATTTCTTTTTCTGGTGGAGGTGCTAGAAAAACTAACTCGATTGTGTTTGCCAATTATACAATGATCACAACAGTTTAAAGATGTACCTTTGGCAAAGGGAATGAAAGACTTCTTTACCAGAACTTGTAGACCTCTCTCACTCATGTGGCCTAACCTCATGCGATATATCTTTAGAGAAGAATCCTCCACTGCATTCAACTCTGCCTTAACATATGACCTGTATAGTGTGCAACAAAGCTTGGCTTTGGCAATCACCATTGAGCCCTTTGTAAGCTTCAGTCTTCCATGACCATTGTAATGCTCATAACCTTGTAGGTCAAGTACACCTACAGATATTAGATTGAGACGCAACTCAAGAACATGTCTCATATCTGATATCTTTCAGTACCAGCTTGTAGCCAACATTTATTTCAAGACATATATCACCAATTCCCAGAATCTTGGAGTAACTTTCATTTCCCATCTTCACCGTGCCGAAGTCGCCTTCTCTGTACGGGTAGAAGAACTCCCGCTTGGATGTAGCATGAAAGGAAACACCGTTGTCAAAGATCCACTCAATCCCTTGTCTAGAGTTGCCAACGTGTAAGCATTCACCCATAGAAAGGATCTCATCTTCATCACTGCATAGGACTGCGGTGGTGTTGTTATCTTTTTTCGGGTCGTTGCCATCTTCTTTCTTTTGTTGTCGCTTCTACGCTCAGCAGTTCTTCATATGGCCTTCTTTGTCACAATGATGAAAAGTGTCTCTAAATCTTGGCTTTGATCGGCTTAGACTCCTGTCGCGATCTCTCGGACCTTTACTCTTGCTTCTTTCTTTGCTTTCTGTCATATGTACTTGACCATTGTCGGTACCTAAAACTCTTCACCTAGTTTCTTCATTAAACATATTGTCTTTAACAATGTCCATGGTTAAAACACCATTAAAAACAGAATTACTTACAGTCACTATGAAGGTCTCCCAACTGTCTGGTAAGGAACCCAACAATAAGAGTGCTTGCAGCTCATCATCAATCGTCATGTTCATAGTGGCTAATTGGTTAATCATGTATTGAAAATTGTTTAAGTGCTCGGTTACACTCATGCCATCCTTGTACTTCAATTGATGAGCTCTTTGATCAAGAAGACTTTCTTTGCACGGTTTTATTCTCGAACACGGACTCGAGCTTCACCAAGAGAACATGAGTGTCAGTTTCATTAGATACATGGTGAAAGACGATGCCATTCACCCATTGTCTGATGTGGCCAATCACCTTACGATTCAACTTCCTCCAATCGGCATCAGACATATTCTCCGGTTTAGCTTCTGCACCTTCGATCGACTCATGCAAATCTTTGCAGAATAAGATATCCTTCATCCTTGGTTTCCACGTCATCCAATTGGAGTTGTTGAGTTTGATTATCGAGCTTCCACCTCCTTTCATTGTAGAACAATAAAAGCCAACCTGGCTCTCAGTATCACTTGTTAGGATCGATAAACACAAAATAAAAAATTATACAAACTCAACATAAATATGTAAAAACACCAAGAATTTTTACGTGGAGAACCCACTAAGGAAAAAAAACTACGAGCAGTAGTAATACTTCTTCCACTATTCAAATAATGGGTACAACAAGAGAATACTAGAATCACTCTTAACCTCACACACTAGTTGAGGTGGTACAATCTCTCTCACTTTCAACTTGAAGTGGTATACAAATCTCTAAGAACTCTCACGCTCTACTTGGAGTGGAATACCTTACTTCACATTGGAGTAGAACTCTCTCTACTGTTTGATACAAAAATGAGAAAGATCACTTCCTTATATAGGGGAAGGTGGAACAATGTAGAAGCTTTGAAATTGGTATGTACTTTAATTCACATGCACCAATTCATTTTTCCAATATCACCAATTTTTATGGTGGAAGTTTTCCAACATCACCATTTTTCATTGTGGAAAACTCGAGCACTTTGGAAAGGAGTTGCTACGCTACATGTTCGTTCCTTTGGAAAGAAGTTGCTAAAGTTGGAGAGATTTTCCATAATAACAGATTGCAGAGTAGGGAATGGAAAAGATACAAGATTTTGGAAAGATAAATGGTGTGAAAACAACACTTATTGGAATGCTTCCAGAGGCAGCCGCAACAACTTTATACACAGATACTTTAGTGGCTGATGTCTAGCATAATGACAGACTGAGAATTAAAGTAGCTGACTTTTTATCACAGGAGAGTATTAATCAATTACAAATTCACAACAACTACATTCGGATCGAAGGGAGCTATTCACAAGAAATTGAAGACGATAGAATCTGGAGTTTAGATCCTAGTCATAATTTTTCAGTTTCGTCAATGTACAAATGGCTCAACAATGGAAGAATGGGAAATGGCGTGACCGACAAGATCTGGAGTACTAATGCACCGTTGAAAGTTAAAGTATTCCTTTGGCTGGTGGATAATGATGCCATTTTATCGAAGATCAACCTGCAGAAAAGCGGAATTCAAGTGGATAATAAATGCCTTAGATGTAACACTGAGGATGAAGACACCAATCCATATTATATTCTTATCCTAGAGCCATTTTAGCTTGGGAGATTGTGGACTTAGATTATGGGTTTTCAGGTTGTCCTAAGTCGAGTTCAGAAGTGTGGGGTAAGCTAAGGGATCATATAGTTAGAAAAGAGGTTAGAATCGCTTGGGATTTGTCAGCCGCTGCAACTATGTGGGCCTGTGACTAGACCGTAATGAGTTGTGCTTCCATTTTATCAATAATACTTTCCTCAGTATGATGCATAATTTTTTTTTCTTCAATTCATGATTGGGCAGATCAGGGTGGAGCAAAGAAGAAACTGCCCATGGAAGAGGAGTAGAGGACGGCGAGAGAGCATTATGGTTTTTGTAGAAGGCTGAGGCATCTATGTATCTGTATCATCCATTATGTTCTAGGGACTAGATTATATCTACTGCTTTGACATTATGTTCTAAGAACAGGCATTGAATCGAGATCTCTGTGTACGATAACATGCAAACAGATATACAAAAGATTATACCAGTAGAATAACAATGATGTGTTTTGCTTAAACTTTCTATTAAATAGTTAAACATCTCTTTCTTCCGATTATACCATAAATTATTTAAAGGAATAATTTAATAAGGATGGCTATTAGCACTGTCACATTTACCCGTTACCCGGACCCGACCCGATCTATACTGGTCCGGGTCCAAGTCCGGGTCCAGGTCTTAAGATAAGACCCGATGAACTTCCGAGTCCGGGTCCAGGTCCAGGTCCGCTAAAAAATTGAACCGACCCAGACCCGGGCCCGTTAAAAAATACCCCAAAAATATGGAATTTGAATAATAGGGTTATAGGGATATATGCCATTCCGTTGTAGTTGTAAATAGACGATCTTATCGTAGATCCATTGCGATCTTGAAATTCTCTCAAAATGGAAACAGCAACCCTAGTCGCCATCTCCATATCTGGTTTGCATGTAAGCTAAACAGGGTACGCCTTATATACCACTTTTGGGCAACCCTCTCAACAACTAAGAGATCCATTCGAGGAACCCGGTGACTAGACTAGTTATATTGGGAGGCTCATTACTTTAGTTGAAATAATGAAAAATCATTTCATTTTTTAGTCAGAACCTTAGGCGGTTCTCGAAAAAAGATAGCAAAAAAATTATCCCTAAAGTCGAGACTAAAAGGAATGTATAAACCAATGCTTCCATAGATTCGATCGTGGTTTACTTTACAATTATAGCTTTCATACCTATTCATTTTGGATCATTTACCATAACCATATGGTAAAATGGTAAAGGGAAAGAATTAAATAGTAATTGTTGAAGATAGATGTGTAAATATAATATTTATTCATTTACTTAAGTGCAAAAGTTGTTGGCATTGTAGCTAACCAAAGGAACGCCTTCACCTTCATAGGTGCGTGAATTCTCCAACTCTTGGCTTCATTGCTACGAAGCCCTCCATTCAACCATTTATACATTGAGCTAACAGAGAAGTTGTTATTCGATGATGAATTCCAATGTCACTCATCCTCCGAATCAACAGTGTTGCATCCTACAATTCTTTACAAAGCACTCAGTTTTTGGAGTTGCTCTCGACACTCCTGTGTAGGAGGGCGATGAAATTTGATGTTCGCTCTAACCCTTTTCCAGACTTCTGAGACCAAAGTATCGCAATTATCTGCTTCTGAAGCTACCGCCAAAAACAACGCTTGTAGTGTATTGGTACCACACCATTTGTCCTTCCAGAATCTGACGTTCCTTCCATTCCCCACCTCAACATTTGGTGTTTGCATGAAAAATATCACCCACCCAGGCCACACCTTTCCGTAGGTAGGATGCCTTACCATGTTCACTTCTACCCCCAAATCTAAACTTCTGCCTTCTTCGGTAAAGATCAAACGATTTATACCACCAGTTATTCCTCTACTACGCATTTTCTACCACCACTTACCCAACAACACATTATTCATATCTCTCAGGTTCAGCATTCCTAAACCCCCGAACTCCTTCCTTTAGCATGCCGCCAATTCACCAGATAGAATCCTTTGTCATTATCGTTAATTCCTTTCCATACAAAACGTCTACATTTGTCAATTCTTCGTAAGACTCATTTCGGTAGTTCGTAAATAGAGATGAGGTATGTGGGAATGTAGCTCAGGACCGAGTTGATCAGAGTGATCCGCCCCCCTAACGACAGGTAACGTCATTTCCATCCGGCCAATCTCTTCTCCACTTTTTCGACCATCGGCAATCAATCCTCCCTGTGCATCATTCCTAGTCTTATTGTCGCACGAAGATATTTCAGAGGGAACTCACCAATCTCGCATCCTAAGTAATTTTTGATCTTTCTAATCGAGGTGGATAAATCCTCGCCTAGTGGAATGACACAGCTTTTGCTTAAATTGACCAGCCTCAAAACATCTAATTAATATTCCTAGTAAGCAATTTCCTCTTCCTTTGTCGTTCCGAATAGTAATGTATCATCTGCATACTGTAGGATAGTCATCGTTCCTTCTAACCCTTTGATTGCCAGCCCTCTTAGAATATTCGACACTCTTACCTCTTCTTGACATTTATGCCAATCCATCTGCAATGAGTGTGAATAGAAGCAGTGACAAGAGGTCACCTTGTCTAAGGCCTCTATGACACCGAATTGCTTTCCACTGCATTCCGTTGAATTGTAGGAAAGATTTGCCACCTCTTACACACATCTGCATCCATTTCCTCCATCTGGTTCTGAAACCTTTAAGTTCCAGAACCTTGTCTACACTTTCCCATTCTACTGTGTCATATGCCTTTTCAAAGTCTAACTTTAACATGAAGCCATTGGCTTTCTCCTTACAACCTCTGAAAACGATTTCATGTGCCGACGCAACTCTGTCCATAATATCCCTCCCCTTAATAAACCCACTTTGTGAATCCCCCACCACATCCATAAGATGGAGGGACAGTCTTCGTGCCAACACCTTAGTAATGATCTTAAAAGAGTCATTCAGTAAACGAATGGGCCTCATATCCTCCACCTATAAAACGTCATATTTTTTGGGGATAAGGATAACATTCGCATAGTTTAATCTATCAATGTTCGCGACACCGGTGTAGAACTCCTGAAAGACGTTGAGCAAATCTATTTTGATGATATTCCAATATATTTTATAAAAGAACATTGGGAAACCATCTGGCCCAAACGCTTTGTCTTGCCCCAAATTCCTGATAGCTTGCAAGAACTCCTCAGTAAACTCTTCTTCTAAGCCATCACTTCCATCTAACCTGTTCTCACTCCACATATTCGGAACCAATTGACATCTTTTAGGTTTTTTAGTTCCCAAAAGCTCTTGAAAGTTTCCATCTATATGTTGTCTAATTACATCCTCGCCTTCATTCCAGGCATTATCAACCATAATTCCCAAAATATGGTTGTCTCCTTCTGCCATTGGCCACCTTGTGGAAGAACTTAGTATTGGAATCTCCCTCATTGAGCCATTGGATCCTTGACCGCTGCCTCCAATAATATTCCTCCATATCTCCGATCCGTTGAATTTCTTGTCTGCTCTTGGTAAGCTCATCAAATTCCATATCATTAAGGTCCCTTTCTTCCACCATCTTTTCAAGTTCTTGAATTTTATCTCCAATTTGCTCCTTCCTTCTCAACTGTCTGAACTGCTCTTCGGACCATTCCTTTAAGCGTCTACATAGTCGTCTGATCTTGAGAATCCAAATATTGATGGCATCCCCTACATTAATGTTGGCCTTCCAAGACTCCTCAATAATCGTGCGAATGTTGTCCTTCAGGGTCCATGCTTTTTTGAATCTGAAGGGCCGAAGTTGCGATTTCCTACCAACACCGCAATCCAAAACTAAGGGGCACGATCCGAAGTGTATCTAACCACTGATTTCACGACTGCTAAAGGGAAAGCATCTTCTCGGTCTGTCGACATCAAAATCCTATCCAGCTTAGCTAGAGTCGGATTGGCTTGTATGTTAGACCAATGTGAACTTCCTATCCGTCGGCCGAACTTCCATTAGCTCAAACTCATCGATCACGCAATTGAAGGAATTTATATCATGTTGGCTTGCCCCTCTCCCTCTATGTTCATTTTGAAATCTAGTAATGTTAAAATCACCACCAATCACCCATGGTCCTGTCCAACCTCCTCTAATGGCTCTTATCTCTTCCCACAGCTGTGGACGCCTCCTAGAACCGTATGACCCATAAATAGATGACACCATATGAATCCAGCTGTCACCTTTACGTCTGATTGTAACGGTCACCGAGAACTGTCCAGTGAAATCGTCTATAATCTCAAATACTTTGGTCCACTCCCACTGCGATCCCACCGGAAAAACCTATAGTCGGCTTAATACGCCACTTAAAAGTTCCTAAGCACTCTAATACCCTGAAACTCTACAATACTAGAATTCTCAATCCTAGTCTCTTGTATAGCGCAAATGGAAGGTTTAGTTTTAGTTAAGGTGTCACTAATCAATATCTTTTTTGTTTTTTGCCTCATCCCACTAACATTCCAAAAGATGTATAATATTACAAATAAGAACAACTAAACTCCCCTCAATCTCCTAGCCCTGATCTCGACACACCCTTCTATAGGCCTAACCTCTGAGCCCCATCGTAAGCAAATTAACCCGTTCTAACTGTTCCACTCTATTGGAGCTAATGGTTAAACCGAAGAGACTCGCGTAATAAAGAAGAGTATTGTTAGAAATAAAATCTGTAATAGACAATTTATCGATCGACATACCTCCACAGGCCAACATAGGTTCTTTGGATTTAACCGCCGCTTTAATCAGATCCTCCTCGCTTGGCCCATGTGTTCCCCATTTATCCAATTGCATCTTGCTCTTCCTTTGATATCCCGCCAATTCTCTCACTCGTTGTTCCCACTCTTCAGTGTTAGTTTCAGAGTTAATAATCCCTTCATGTAATCCTTCAAGAGCACCAATCATCTCATCCTCTACTTTCCTATGCAACATACCATCCGCTGATATATACTCCTCTATATCCATGGCTTCATCTTCCTGCCTCTCTTCAATAGCCTCCTCACTTCTGCCAATAAAGCCTCTCCAAGCCCAGTGTACAAATCACTCCCTAGGCCGCCCAACCCACTATCTTTAAACTTTTTTGAAATTTCAAACATTGTTGCCTTAATTTTCTCCTCAAACTCAGCTCGTGACATCGTCAGAAGCTCCTCCCCTCCCCTGCCACATGTCATCTCTCCCTTGGCCCACCACCATCGCAATTTTTCAAAATATCAGTACCTAGTACCTCAGATAGCACAATCGCAGTTTTCCCTGTTTCCTTCATACCAAGACTAGACTCTGATATGGCTAAAAATGGGATTAAATCGGAACCATTCAAATCGAGCACGAATCTTAAAGTTCACAAGGGCAAAACGGTAATCTTACCTACAAACGGGTCCGAAATGGGAACAGGGCCTAATCTAATCTCTAGGGCCCAATAACCCATGAATGGATTTGTTCAACTGGGTATGGGTCCCAACCCGTTAAGAGCCAGTTCCGAAGGATATGGAGAAATCCTGATTCGTCCTTATTCATAAGAGGTGGTTCCAACCACTTCAATCCACACCGGGGAGTAGAGATTTGTTCTTATCTCGAAATAGGTCCCCACGTATAAACCCCCTACCTCCTACCGTTACAAGGTGATCACTCTTTGCCTACCTAAAGCTCTTTCATTGTCTTTTCTGAGTACTGACAAGAGCGTCGGAGGGTTCGTCGCCGGGATCAACCCCGGTGTTTCGAACTTCGTGCAGGTCAGCGGCAGCAGCAAGGAGCCAGTCAAACAGTGAAGGAGGTGTTCAGGTTTGACCGATTCGATTTCTCGCGAACCCACAAATTCATCTGTTTGCCCCCATACCGAAACCAGCGATAACGGATTGGCGCCGTCTGTGGAAAATCAAATAGCAATCCGACCCTACTCCATCAGAAAAAACAGCTCCTAGCTATGCCTCTGAAGAAAGGGAAGTCCGCGGTCTCCAACCATAGAACAACTTCCATCCCTCCTCCGGCTCCAGAAGGTCTCCTTCCGCCCATCCAGTCGACCCAGCAGATCGAACAGCCGATCCCTCAACCCCTTCAGCAACCACAGGGGCCTCAAGTGGCAGTTGGAGAACCCTCTCACAGAAGTCGCCAAAAGCAACCCCTTCATCAGGTCCATGTCTCCATACACAACCCTTCCTCCGACTCCATGGCCTCACATAGCCCTCCAACACGAGAGATCTACGAGATGTTCTCAACAACCGTCAGAACGAGCCAGATCTTCGGAACCGCTTGGATGATAGGCGAACCCGTGACGGGAACCCTCGTCGAGAGCATCAGAGGGACCGTTCACCCCGCAGGACGGATCGCAGAGGGTCCAACTCTCCCAGGAGGCTGAAAGTCACCTCAGCACCGTCAGAGAAGTCGCTCCCCGGCTGGCTGACCTGCCGCTCAAGCTCATCGGGAGCAGGAGGCCCCCGTCACGAGGACAGAGTTCCAACAGTTCCAGGAGGCAGTCCTGCGGGCACTCAACGTCGCCCCTAACAATAACCAACGTGCTCCCAATCCCCGGCCAGCTCCTAACCATCGCCGCCGCTCTCTCAGTCCTCAACCGGCTCCGAGTCATTGTCGTCGCTCTCCCAGTCCTCGGCCATCTTCTACATGAAGACGAGTCCCGGGGCTCAGCGAGGCATGACCGAAGGGAGGACTCGGTCTACTGCCGTCTCCACGAGATGGAGAGGCACCTCGACCAACTCGATAGAGATGAAGAACAATGGGCGAGGAACCTCCGCCCGAGCAGACTCCCATTCTCCTGCACTATCATGGAGGCCCCTGTAGCGCCCCGGATCCCCGTCATCGGACATCCGTGACACAACCAGAATCTTTGCCTTCAAATGCATCTCAACACAGTAAATAGTACGGAAATTTAAAACACTTTTACTGCCATCAGAGTTAATATATCAATAATTACGAATATCAAATAAAACCATAAATTTCTTTGAAGACGATGTAAGGTTTCTAGAAAATAACTTATAATACATACCACAAAAACATGAATCTACACCTCACCTCTGCACTGCTGAGGACCTGCAACAGTAGGGGTCTAGGGTAGTCCAGAGACTCCCTAACCCCCAAACACTAAGGGGTTAGCCATTTCTGGTGTGAGTATAATTTATTAACTAAGTAAATAAATTAAACTTACGAGTAAGAACAGAACGAACTCACGACTTATCCTCTTTCCCAATCCCATATCACCTAACATCGCATTCACTTATTTCTTACAATCATCCATCATGTCTCGCAATACGTCACTTTCACATTCATTATACCGTTCAACTATCGCACTTACAAATCAGCTTGAATGGAAAATAAATGTGTATCCTGATTTTCTAGTGTTCGTGTATGTCATGATCTAGATTCTAATGCACAATTCATATGCACATCATGCTCTTAATCTAATGCAAACTTGATTTGAGAACGTATGCATCCCATACTACATACTCCCCAAATCGAGTTCGTATTCTCCAAATAATAGGGTTCAATCCCTCGCCATGCATCCTACTCTTGTACTCTTTCCTGTTTCTGACATTCATCTAGTGACTGGTAAGATTGCAGTCGCTCGGTCTAGTTCCGTCGCTGCAGTCAGAATCATTGGTTATGTCATTATGTATGCCGAGACCCTGTGGTCCTACGCCACTCCCCGGTCATACTCCGCCCGGCCCCTGTGGTCCTACGCCACTCCCGGGTCATACTCCGCCCGGCCCCTGTGGTCCTACGCCACTCCCGGATCTTACCCAAAAGTTGTTACGAACATAAAGGTGACCCTGCAGGTCCCACCTGCTCCACCGAGAGTCCTAGAGCCATCTGCTCTGCTCCCTGTTCGCATTAAACAACATAGAACCTTAGGTGAATTTAGAGGGTCCATTCTCTAGTTTCCACCATACAGTCCTTATCACTAAATCCCAGAAATTAACAGACGAGACCACGCCGCACGTGTCCCAGACGAGACCACGCCGCACGTGTCCCCTTGACAGGAGAGTACAACGCCCAACTAGTGCCTGTCCTTACCAATTATCTAAATTAATTTCTTAATTCACTAACTAGGTTCAAAGTGAATCCAACCTAGTTGAGTCTCAACAATTTTCATCTCGATTTAGTTAGGGTTCAACTTAGCTTCCAATCATGCTAAGAGGTTGGCCCAACATGCACCACACTAGTGCACTCAATGTGCACAAAACATTACCATATGTAAATTTTCAAGTATGCATACCCGCATACACAAGCATACGGTATTCTATTAATCACCGTATTCATTCCCACAATATCTTTTATACCACCAATAGTTCTTTACTACAATCTACTTAACTAATTTACTACCATACTAATCTATTTAACTTACTAACTTACTAACATTACAACTAAGCTTACTAACATTATAACTAAGCTTACTAACTCATTAGTAGCTTACTAATACGATGTTAGTAGCTTACAAAACTAGTAGTTTACTAACAATGTATGTTTACTAACCATAAACAATTGGTTAGCAATTGGGTTACTACGAGATCAAGTCTACATTTCTAACTTTCTAACTTCTCACTATCATGGCATTGTAACATTCTATTCTACTAATTCACTACCATACTAACATATTAACTTACTAACTTATACTAATCATTTCAACTAAGCTTACTAACATTATTAGTACAATGCTAGTAGCTTACTATCAATGTAAATTTACTAATCAAGATACTAACTTGCTAATAAAAATGGACTTTAAACATCCAAGCATGAAATTTTAATTAGACAATTCACTACACAATATCACAAAATCACTACTTATGTTTAATAGTTAACAACACAATCCTCATGCTCAAGACAAGTTTTGTATTCATAATCTTGCGTAAAAGATTTATCTTTCACACTTATACTATTATTCCTAACACAAAGAACAAATCTCTATTTATTCACTAGTATATTTATGCATACACAAGTAAACACTCACTAAAATTTCTAGCAAGCATCAATTATTAAATTCATAAATTGAAACACAAAAGGAATGGAGAATACCCACTTTGATTGCTTGCAAGCTTCAAGTTGCTACTTCTCCTCCTTGCACCTTTAGTCTTCTTGATTCCTTGCTCCACTAATAGTATAATAGTAGTAGTAGCTAAGTAGTAGAAATAGTAGTAGTAGAAGTGGTAGTTGTTGAAGAAGTAGTAAAGTAATAGTAGTAGTAATTGTAGTAGTAGTAGTTGTAGTTAAGTAGTAGTAAGTAGTAGTAGTTGTTGAAATAGTAAATATATGGAAAAAGAGAGAAGAAAAATAATGTTGCTGCTGTTGTTGCTTTTCTGCTGCTGTCGGCAGTGAAAAAAGAAGAAGAGAGAAGGAGAAAGTGTGGGAGAGTAAGTAGTAGTAGTAGTAAATGGAGTAGTAGGGGTTAGTATATGTGTATATATAGAAAAATGGGGAACAAGAACTGATGTAGCTGCTGGTTGTCTGCTGGCTGTTTCTGCAGAAAGAAGGAAAAAGAGAGAAGGAGAGTAGTGTGGAAGGGTGTGGAAGGCTTAGGTGTCCCTACTTTTTGCACATAACCCCTCATACTTTATGAAATTGCACTTTAGGCCCTAAATAACCTTATTGGATTGGGTTTTGTGGGCCTTTTAAAAGAAAACAAATTAGGCTCTTTAAAAAAAATTAACCATACTAACAAAAAATAAATAATAGTATAGTGTATGAAAAATAATAATGGTAATGCCAATGCATATATATATACATATATATATATATATATATATATATATATATATATATATATATATATACACGTATATATATATATAGTAAGAATTTTCGGTATATATATATATATATATATATATATATATATATATATATATATATACACGTATATATATATATAGTAAGAATTTTCGGGGTATTACATCATATGCATTGGCATTACCATTATTATTTTTCATACACTATACTATTATTTATTTGTTGTTAGTATGGTTAATTTTTTTTAAAGAGCCTAATTTGTTTTCTTTTAAAAGGCCCACAAAACCCAATCCAATAAGGTTATTTAGGGCCTAAAGTGCAATTTCATAAAGTATGAGGGGTTATGTGCAAAAAGTAGGGACACCTAAGCCTTCCACACCCTTCCACACTACTCTCCTTCTCTCTTTTTCCTTCTTTCTGCAGAAACAGCCAGCAGACAACCAGCAGCTACATCAGTTCTTGTTCCCCATTTTTCTATATATACACATATACTAACCCCTACTACTCCATTTACTACTACTACTACTTACTCTCCCACACTTTCTCCTTCTCTCTTCTTCTTTTTTCACTGCCGACAGCAGCAGAAAAGCAACAACAGCAGCAACATTATTTTTCTTCTCTCTTTTTCCATATATTTACTATTTCAACAACTACTACTACTTACTACTACTTAACTACAACTACTACTACTACAATTACTACTACTATTACTTTACTACTTCTTCAACAACTACCACTTCTACTACTACTATTTCTACTACTTAGCTACTACTACTATTATACTATTAGTGGAGCAAGGAATCAAGAAGACTAAAGGTGCAAGGAGGAGAAGTAGCAACTTGAAGCTTGCAAGCAATCAAAGTGGGTATTCTCCATTCCTTTTGTGTTTCAATTTATGAATTTAATAATTGATGCTTGCTAGAAATTTTAGTGAGTGTTTACTTGTGTATGCATAAATATACTAGTGAATAAATAGAGATTTGTTCTTTGTGTTAGGAATAATAGTATAAGTGTGAAAGATAAATCTTTTACGCAAGATTATGAATACAAAACTTGTCTTGAGCATGAGGATTGTGTTGTTAACTATTAAACATAAGTAGTGATTTTGTGATATTGTGTAGTGAATTGTCTAATTAAAATTTCATGCTTGGATGTTTAAAGTCCATTTTTATTAGCAAGTTAGTATCTTGATTAGTAAATTTACATTGATAGTAAGCTACTAGCATTGTACTAATAATGTTAGTAAGCTTAGTTGAAATGATTAGTATAAGTTAGTAAGTTAATATGTTAGTATGGTAGTGAATTAGTAGAATAGAATGTTACAATGCCATGATAGTGAGAAGTTAGAAAGTTAGAAATGTAGACTTGATCTCGTAGTAACCCAATTGCTAACCAATTGTTTATGGTTAGTAAACATACATTGTTAGTAAACTACTAGTTTTGTAAGCTACTAACATCGTATTAGTAAGCTACTAATGAGTTAGTAAGCTTAGTTATAATGTTAGTAAGCTTAGTTGTAATGTTAGTAAGTTAGTAAGTTAAATAGATTAGTATGGTAGTAAATTAGTTAAGTAGATTGTAGTAAAGAACTATTGGTGGTATAAAAGATATTGTGGGAATGAATACGGTGATTAATAGAATACCGTATGCTTGTGTATGCGGGTATGCATACTTGAAAATTTACATATGGTAATGTTTTGTGCACATTGAGTGCACTAGTGTGGTGCATGTTGGGCCAACCTCTTAGCATGATTGGAAGCTAAGTTGAACCCTAACTAAATCGAGATGAAAATTGTTGAGACTCAACTAGGTTGGATTCACTTTGAACCTAGTTAGTGAATTAAGAAATTAATTTAGATAATTGGTAAGGACAGGCACTAGTTGGGCGTTGTACTCTCCTGTCAAGGGGACACGTGCGGCGTGGTCTCGTCTGGGACACGTGCGGCGTGGTCTCGTCTGTTAATTTCTGGGATTTAGTGATAAGGACTGTATGGTGGAAACTAGAGAATGGACCCTCTAAATTCACCTAAGGTTCTATGTTGTTTAATGCGAACAGGGAGCAGAGCAGATGGCTCTAGGACTCTCGGTGGAGCAGGTGGGACCTGCAGGGTCACCTTTATGTTCGTAACAACTTTTGGGTAAGATCCGGGAGTGGCGTAGGACCACAGGGGCCGGGCGGAGTATGACCCGGGAGTGGCGTAGGACCACAGGGGCCGGGCGGAGTATGACCGGGGAGTGGCGTAGGACCACAGGGTCTCGGCATACATAATGACATAACCAACCTGTCCCAGATAACTTCAAGCCTCCGCACTTTAAGTCTTATACCGGAAAGTCGGACCACGCTAATCACATTGAGAGTTTCAAAACTCTCATGATGATCCACCATGCCTCCGATGCCCTTCTCTGCAAACATTCCCAGTCACGCTCAAGGGACTCGCTCGGGAGTGGTATTCCAGACTTGCTCCAGCCTCCATTTTCTCCTTCGACCAGTTCAAAGGCCTCTTCCTCACCCACTTCGTGAGCAGTCACCGCTTTGAAAAGACAAGCACCTCATTGCTCTTCCTCAGTCAAAGGAAGGGTGAACGGCTGAGGGACTACGTCAAGCGGTTCACGACGGAGGCCAGATCTATCGCCTCTCTGGATCAGTCTGTGGCCTCGGCAGCTTTTCAGTCCAGTGTCATTAACCCCGATCTCAGGGCGTCCCTAGCCAAGAAGCCTCCTCGGAACTTCTCAAAGCTCTTTCTCAGGAGCGAGAAGTACATCCGAGCCGAAGAAGCTCTCAACCGCCCCACTCTTGAAGGATCGTCTTCCGGGAACAAACGGAAGACTGCTGAAGGAGCTAAGAAACTCCAAAAAGACAACGGAGGTCAACGTCGCCCTCTTCCCCGCTTCAAAAAGTTCACTCCGCTCAATGCGAGTGTCTCGGCCATCTTGATGAAAGTTGGGAAAGAAGGTTTTCTACCCCCACCTCCCCCGCGCAAGAAGAGAAACCGGGATAAGTGGTGCCGTTTCCACAGGGAAGACGACCACGACACAGACGACTGTCCGGCCCTAAAGGACGAGATTAAGGCCCTCATTCAGCGATGGCAGCTCGCTAGGTTCGTGAGGAAGAATAGGGCTGCTGATCCACCTCAGCCCCACAGACAGGCGAGCCGAACAACGTGCAGAGACCCTGGATGTCAAAGCTGAAGCCGTCCTGCATCTCATACACGGAAGCCCAATGGGGGGAGATTCCAACTCCTCCTGAAAAGCCTTCGTTCGAGAAGTGAACGCCGTACAGAGCCATCTTCCTCCCAAGGGTCTTGGGGTTCTTGCTACGTTTTCCGATAGGGACTTGGAGGGCGTCCGGACGCCCCATTGCCATGCCCTCGTGATAAACCTCCGGATGGCCAATTTCGACATACGCCGAATCCTAGTGGACAACGGCAGCTCAGTCAATATTCTTTTCTTGGAGTCATTCCAGGGCCTCCAGCTGTCAAGAGACCGGCTCAAGCCAGCTGGTTACACCGAGGTGCCGGTGACGATCGAGGAAGTAATAACCCTCGACGTGACCACTGGCAAACCCTCGGTCGCCAGGACCGAGCCGATGGACTTTATGGTGGTAGACGTCAAGGCCGCCTACAACGTCATCTTGGATCGACCGGGTTTGGCCGCTCTCCAGGCCATACCATCGGCCTATCACATGAAAATGAAGTTCCCCACCGCAACAGGAGTGGGAGAGGTAAGAAGGAGCCAGGAGGCGGCTCGTAATGTTAGATGACCTCGATGGGAGGGCCGGTCCTCTCCCGTGAAGCCCTCGAACTCCCACAAGGAAGTACCAGACTATCTCCGAGCCGGTGGACGAGCTAGAAAAAGTTGCCTTCTCAGAAGGAGATGCCACCAAGACATTTCAAATCAGCAAGGCCATTTCCCCTCCATCAAAGAAGACATCCCCTAATGTATAAGGGAGAACCGCGATCTTTTCACCCGGACCGCAGCTGATATGCCTGGGATCTTAGAAGAGCTCCTGATGCAACACCTCAGCATTGCCCTGGAAGTCAAACCCATCCAGTAGAAGCGACGTAAATTCGCTCCCGAGCGCCAGCAAGCGATCAAAGAAGAAGTCGAGAAGCTCTTGAACGCTCGATTCATCCAATAGGTGAACTACCCTGAATGGCTATCCAATGTGGTAATGGTTAAAAAGGCCAACGGAAGCTGGAGAATATGCATCGACTTTACCGCCCTCAACAAGGCGTGTCCGAATGATCCATTCCCCCTTCCGAGCATCGATGCTCTGATCGATGTGACTTCCGGCCACGAGCTCATCAGCTTCATGGATGCCTTCTCAGGGTATAACCAGATCTGAATGTTCCCTCCGGACATTCCAAAGACCTCGTTCGTGACCGACCAAGGCCTGTACTGCGACCGAGTAATGCCCTTCGGGCTGAAGAATGCCGAAGCTACGTACCAGCGCCTTGTCAACAAGGTCTTCCGAGACCAGATAGGCCGTAACACGGAAGTCTATATGGACGACATGTTGGTCAAAAGCGTCAGCGGACAGGAGCATGTCCGTGACATCTAGGAAGCCTTCGGCTGTTGAGAAGGCACAACATGAGGTTGAACACGCGCAAGTGTGCCTTCGGCATCTCTTACAGGAAATTCCTCGAATTCATGGTGAGCCAGAAGGGCATAGAAGTCAATCCTGAGAAGATCAAAGCCATACTCAATATGGCCCCTCCCTCTAATGTGAAAGAAGTGCAGAGGCTCACGGGACGCCTCGCAGCTATAGGGCATTTTCTCTCCAAGTCAGGGGAGAAATGCCTCCGATTCTTCAAAGCCCTAAAAGGAGCAAACGGCTTTGAGTGGGGGCAACAACAGCAAGTCTTTCGATCAACTGAAGGCTTACCTGGTAAACCCCCCACTCTTGAGCAAGCCGAGGCCTGGTAAAACCCTCTACATATACCTGGCGACTTCGGAGCAGACCCATAGTGTCGTCCTGGTAAGAGAGGAGGATAAGACGCAACACCCCATCTACTACGTGAGTAAGGTCCTTAGGGATGCAGAACTTTGCTACCCGAAGGTAGAGAAGATGGCATACGCGTTGATCATGGCGGCAAGGAAACTTCGCCCATACTTTCAGTCCCACTCGGTGGTCGTTCTTACCGACCAACCGCTGAAGCAAATTCACCACAAGCCCGAGACATCGGGACGTCTGATGAAATGGTCTATAGAGCTGAGCCAGCACGACATCAGCTACCAACCCCGAACCGCTATCAAGGCCCAAGCCCTAGCGGAGTTCATTATGGAAAGCACCATTCCCCGACCCCACTGAGTCGGTTGAAGAACCCCAGCTCTGGACCGTGTACATTGACGGATCCTCGTGCGCCGACGGAAGTGGGGCAGGGGTCATCTTGACTGGCCCAGATGGTTTCATTCTGCAATACTCCCTCCGCATAAGCTTCCGGGCGTCGAACAACGAAGCTGAATACGAGGCACTCATAGCGGGACTCTGTATGGCTCGCAAAGCTGGAGCTAAACACATCAAGATTTTCAGCGATTCACAGCTAGTGGTGAATCAAGTGTCTGGAGAGTACGAGGCGAGGGATGAGCGCATGGTTAAGTACTTGACGAAAGTCAAAGGGCTGCTGGCTCTATTTGAAGAAGCTCAACCCCAACGAGTCCCCAGAGAGGAAAACGCACAGGCGGACGTCTTATAAAGGCTCGCCTCCTCCCTCCAGGGTTTGGAGCGGACCGTATTGATAGAGGTTCTCCTGAGACCCAGTATTAAAGAAGACAACCTAGAGCCGATGGAGACTATGCCCCTAACACTTGGGAAAAATTGGATGAAACCCCTACTTGAATACCTAAAAAACGGAGTTCTTCCAACGGACCCAGGATAGGCTAGGAGAGTCAGGACCAGAGCCGAGCGGTACACATTCCTTGATGGAGTCATGTACAAACGCTCATATTCTCAGATCGATGGCAGACCCTACCCAAAGTCTCTCCCCCGAAGCACACTATGCCCTGAAGGAGGCCCATGACGGGATGTGTGACGCGCACTTGGGAGCAAGATCCCTTGCACGAAAGATTTTAAATTATGGCTACTTCTGGCCCACACTTCTTAGCGACTCCGAACAGTACGTCCGCCAATGCGGCTCCTACCAAAGATTTTCTCTGATCCGTCGCCTACCACAAGCTCAGCTCTCCTCAGAAAGTCCGATTCCTTTCGCAATATGGGGGATGGACTTGCTCGGACCCTTCCTCCCAGCGCCAGGCCAACTGAAATTTCTAGTCGTGGCGATAGATTACTTCTCCAAGTAGATAGAGGCCGAACCCCTTGCAACGATTACAGAGAACAAGGTCCATAAGTTCTTTTGGAAGAACATTATTTATCAATTCGGCGTACCTCGTATCCTTGTAACTGACAACGAAACCCAGTTCGGCGGGGCAACTTTTCAACAACTTCTGCGCCGACCTCGGCATCCAACAGCGATTCTCCTCGATCTCTCACCCCCAATCTAATGGCCAAGCAGAGAACGCTAATTGACAAATACTCTCCAACCTAAAGAAGAGGCTCGATAAATCCACCAAGGGGTTATGGGTCGAACAGCTTCCCGACGTACTATGGAGCTATCGCACCACGAAGAGTACTCCGACAGGAGAAAGCCCCTTCAATCCCACTTATGGCTCTGAAGCCATCATCCCCCTAGAGATCGGCCTGCCTTCGCCCCGATTGATCGCCTACAATGAAGAGCAGAATGCGAACCAGCTTCGCAACAGTTTGGACCTCATCGATGAGATCCGCGAAAGAGCTTCCATCCGACATGACTTACCGACGTAGGATAACCCAGTTCTACAATAAGAAGGTCCGTCCCACTAATCTTAAAGAGGGGGGACCTAGTAGTCCGGAAGTTGTCAATCTCTCTTCCAAGCAAGAAGGGCAAGCTGGCACCCAACTGGGAAGGTCCATATAGGGTCTCCAGAGTTATTCACCCAGGCGCGTATCAATTCGAAGACCCGGGGGGCAGGAGAATACCGAGGACTTGAATGCTGACCACTTGATGAAGTACCAAGAGGGTGTTTTAACGCCGCTCCAAGCAACTCATGAGTTGAGCAGTTTCTATTTGTTGTTTTTATCTACCTTGTTATTTTTCTTTTCAAAATGTAAGAGTGGCTTGCAACTCAAAAGCAGCCACTTTAGTCATCTTTAATAAAGGCGAATTACTTCCTAGAAATTCTTTATCTATAATAATCTAGTTGGTTTGCTTTGAGACGCGCGAAACTCTAAAAACAACATGCTCGGAGTCTAACACTTGGTTCGATTCCGTTTCAACTACTTGTTTCTAAGCGAGTACGAAGTGGTTCACCATTCGGAATTGCTCCCACAGTTGTTGATATTTTGTAAACGACATGTTCGGAGTCCAACACTTGGTTCGATTCTGCTTCAACTACTTGCTTCTAAGCGAGTACGAAGTGGTTCACCATTCGGAATTGCTCCTACGACTGTTGACATTTTCAAAACGGCAAGCTCGGAGTCCAACACTTGGTTCGATTCCGCTTTAACTACTTGCTTAGAAGCAAGTACGAAGCGGTTCACAATTCGGAATTGCTCCCACAGCTATTGATATTCTCTAACGACAAGCTCGGAAGACATCCAAATACGAGAATGATCAATCTCCTAGACTTCGGCAACCTGTGCCGAGCACTCTTGCCACCGACATCCAAATACGAGAAAAATCAATCTTTTGGACTTCGACAACGTGTGCAGAGCATTCTTGCCACCGACGTCCAAATACGAGAAAAATCAATCTCTTGGACTTCGGCAACGTGTGCCGAGCACTCTTGCCACCGACGTCCAAATGCGAGAAAAATCTCTCTCGGACCTCGGCAACGTGTACTGAGCATACTTGCCACCGACGTCCAAATGCGAGCCAAATCAATCTCGAGGACTTCAGCGACTTGTGATGTTCCACAACTGTTGATAAGCTTGCAATGAGTTCACTATTTCATTAAATTTTGAGGTACAAGTCTAACTATAGACCAACAACTCATCTTTACATCGAGGTACAACTCATAAGAAACAAAAATTACAAAATTACAAAGATCTGCCCTAACCCCTCCTAGGAAGTGGGATGCTTCTTTTAAGTGACAAACGAGGCCAGTGAGCACCGTGTGGCTGTGGCCTTACTTCCGCGGAGGTCTCCAAACCAGCGAGCCGAGTTACGTCTTCGGCACCTGAGAGCCTAAGTGTTGCCCCAACAGACGCTCCACTCGACGAACCAGCCACTCCGCTATGTGCATCCCCAGGGTGCCTTACAACGGGGGGCGAGCGTAGCGGCAACTCGTGAAACGACCTCCCTTGCGCGTACTCACCTCGGGGGCAAGAAGTGCTCCTGACGTTGCTCCCCTCGGAAAGCCGTCGTAGCCGATGGTTCTTGGCTTCTAGCTCTACGACCCGTTCCTTCAGCAACTCATCCGTCACTCTGATCTTCAGACGTGGCATTCGGCTCGAGCTACCCGCATGAGAAGCCGCAGTGATAGTCCTCCGAAGTTGTGCCGCCTCGAAGCCCTTCTCAAGCACTACGTTCTTCAGCCCATCCCTCTCAGTCCTAGCATCGAACAGAGATTGACGAAGGAATTTTAATCTTAAGCCCTGGCTAACGGCCATCGAGGGACACGTATCCTCCCCGTCGGGGGACACTTCGCGAGCCTTTTCCTTTAGACATTCAGCTCGAAGTCTCGACGGGCCAACGTCAGCTTGAGGTAGTTCAACTCCTACTCGGTTTTAAACAACCTCTCTCGAGTTCGAGCAAGGCCCAGCTTTGTGACTCCAAGACCAGTCCGGAGTCGAGACACTTCGGCCGTCTCGGATACTTCGACCAACTGAAATACTTCGGCGATCTGAAAAAGCCAAGATACTATGTTCAAACGAAGCCACTACAAGACAACTCGAAAGCAAATCCAACACAAATTACAATGAACACTTGGCCAAAAAGATTTCAAAAAGTTAAAGTTTTCATTTCATTGAAATTAAAGAGTTACAAGCGGTGGCTAGTCTGCGATTAGGCAATACATTTCTCATCAAAACAACTATGAATTACAAGTCAAGGCCGGACCTCTTTGCCGTGGCTGCCGATCGTTGCAAGCTCCGACCCATCCGTGGTGGCGACAATCGCCAAGGGCATGGCATCCGAGCTGGTCTCCACTTCGACCTCGTTGACCTCGACCTCCACCTCGTCGTCCCCTTCTTCACCCTCCTCGGAGGCATCGTCGAATCCCAGGATGGGGTAGGGGAAGAGACGTCATCCAGAGCAGTCCACCTCGAGGTAGCTCTCCTTCACTTGCTCGATGGCCCGGGCGTAGGCCTTCGCCATGTTGACCACGAGGAACCCCTGCGCCCTCTCCATGGCCTTGGCCTCAGCCTCCTTGGCGACGACAATCTTAGCGGCCTAGACGGCCTCCTCCCTTTCCTTCGCTGCCGACTCCTTCTGTTGGAGCAGAACGGCGATGTCGGCCTCGAGCTTTGCCACGAGACCGTCGAGGTACTCCATCCTCGTCGTCTTCCCCTTAGCTTTGGCCTTCAGCTACTCAAGCTCCTTGGCAATCCGAGCCTTCTCCGCTCGAGCCCTATCCGTCTCCTGCTTCAACTCTTTCTCAAGTTCGGTCATCTATTCCATTACCGAAGTGGCAGGTTATCTGCAAAAAGAAAACAGCCGCATTGAGAACCAAGAAAGATTACAAGTATCCAACTAGCTAGTCTGCGACGCTTACAGATACTGCAGCTCGAGCAATCTCGAGTGCGTCTCTCCTACCCCACCGGCGTCCATGGCGGCCCTGTCCTTCGGGGTCGCGAGATGCCAAACTGCCTGCATACTCGACGTCGAGTTGCGTAGGAACCTGTCAAGCTTCCGGACCTGCCAATCCGAGACGAAGATCTTTTTATGTTCCTCGGTCAGGAACACCTCGGCCTCGGCCATCAGAACCGCAGCCTCCATACCCAAAGCGGCTTCTAAGGGGAAGGCCCCTGCCTCCGCCAAGGCCAAAGCTGCTGCTGGGGTCGATGGCCTCTGGACTATAGTGGCCGACGTCGCCACCTGCTCTACAGCTGCAGTAACCATCTTTGGTCTCGAAGAGGACACCTTCGTAGCAACCCTCTTCCTTTTCCTCGGGACCTTGCTGCTAAGAGCCATGCGTTGCGCCAGCATGGAGTCAAAGTCCATAGTTTCTGCACAAAAAGGAGAGGTGATTACGCGCGAGTAAACTGAACACAAAAATAAAAAAGAAAAAAAAGTAGACCGCATATTGGGGCTTATGCGGCTGAGCCCCCCCGGAAGAGCACCTCCTCGATCAGGTCCCTCCAGTCGAACTTCGGTCGGTCGCGAAGAGTCCGAATTTTGTCTTCTTCGTCGGGGGAAAGCACCAGACTCTCCTTCACTTTCTTCGACACCTCTTCGACCCAGCTCGTCGGGATACTCCACGGCTCTCAACTCCGGATGAGAAAGTACTTGTCCCTCCAGTGCTTTATCGAGTCGGGGCAGCTAACGAGCCGGGTGCCATGCCTCGGAGCCAGATAGAACCTGAACTCCGACTTCTGCTGCTGGTGAAGCCGGTATAGGGTCCGGAGCACTTTCAGATCCGGCTCGATCTCCGCCGCCTGACAGTGGAGGATGAACCCGTTGATCACCCTCCACCTGTTCGGCATGAGCTGAATGGGGCTGATCCGGAACCACCTCAGCACCTCGACAGCAAAATGGTGGAGAGGCAGTCGCGCCCCGGCTATGAAAGCGTCAACCGGCCAGAAGCACATATTCAACGGCATCGATGAATTGGCCCTCACTCCAGGCCCAGGCAGCATCAGCTCGAACTCCTCGGGGATCTGAAAGCACTCCCGAACTGATGCCAGGTCCGCCTCGTTGAGTATAGAGATGGTATCGTCAACCTCCGAAGTCTTCCTTGCGGCGTTCTCTTCTAAGCTCCGCCCCATGCCGTACATGATACGTTCGGCGTGCTCCTCCGATAGTTCCCAAACCCTCTAGAGTCCGGTCAAAACCCCGGGCAACCTGCCGAACTCCCCTATCCTCCGTAGGTCCTCAACTACAGTCCCCACTATGACCGAAGTTGCCCTTCTACGGCTTTGCCTTTGTCGAATGGAGGAGCTTGGCTCGAGGTCGGCTCATGAGCGAGAGGGGGAGAGGTCTTTGTCCTCGGGGGAGAGCTAGACATTTTTTTAAAAAATAAGCTAAGTATTGAGTTACCTTGAAGTGACAGTGACGGTCGGAAAGATCACCGGAAATCGATAAGTTCTCGCCTGAAGCTCCCGCTAGTGAAAACAAGTTGCCTGAGTAAAAACTAAATAAATGAACAAGTGAGGAGTGGGGATGAAGTTTTATAAAGGCTGCATGCAAATCGAGACTAACGGGCTTCAAAAATTCAAAAGCCTGGCCCATCTACCACAAGACGACAAGAAACTCAACAGGCGTTTGACTAGTCAACGGTCAAACGGTCAATGCGACACGTGCCAATCTCTTGGACTTCAGCAACCTGTGCCGAGTACTCTTGCCATCGACTTCCAAATGTGAGAAAAAAATCTCTTGGACTTCGGTAACGTGCACCGAGCATTCTTGCCACCGACGTCTAAATACGAGAAAAATCAATCTCTTGGACATCGGCAACGTGTCGCAAGCGTTCTTGCCACCAACGTCCAAATGTGAAAAAAAATCTCTCTTGGACTTCGGCAACGTGCGCCGAGCATTCTTGCCACCGACGTCCAAATGCGAGAAAAATCAATCTTTCGAACTTCGGCAACGTGCGGCGAGCGTTCTTGCCACCGACGTCCAAATGTGAGAAAAAATCACTCTTGGACTTCGGCAACATGCGCCGAGCATTCTTGCAACCGACGTCCAAATGCGAGAAAAATCAATCTCTTCGACTTCGGCAACGTGGCGAGCGTTCTTGCCACCGACACCGACGTCCAAATGTGAAAAAAATCTCTCGGACTTCGGCAACGTGCGTCGAGCATTCTTGCCATCGATGTCCAAATGCGAGAAAAATCAATCTCTTGGACTTCGGCAACATGCGGCGAGCGTTCTTGCCACCGACATCCAAATGTGAGAAAAAAATCTCTCGGACTTTGGCAACGTGCGCCGAGCGTTCTTGCCACCGACGTCCAAATGTGAAAAAATCTCTCTTGGACTTTGGCGACGTGTGCCGAGCACTCTTGCCACCAACGTCCAAATGTGAGAAAATCTCTTGGACCTCGGCAACGCGTGCCGAACACTCTTGCCATCGACGTCCAAATGTAAGAAAAGAACTCTTGGACCTCGGCGACGCGTGTCCAGCACTCTTGCCACCGACGTCCACATGTGATAAAACATCTCTCCTGGACTTCGGCAATGTGTGCCGAGCATTCGTGCCACCGACGTTCAAACACGAAAACGCACTAACCAGTCAACGGTAAACGGTCAACTCGACACGTGTCATCCTCTCGAGGTCCCTCTCGACCTCGGCAACATACGCCGAACCCCTTCGACCTCGGCCTCCACCCAAACACGTGTCATCCTCTCGAGGCCCCTCTCGACTTCAGCAACATACGCCGAACCCCTTCGACCTCAGCCTCCTCCAGACACGTGTCAACCTACCAAAGTGGCAAAAGGGGGTCGGTGACTGCTGCCGAGTGTTCTTGCCACCGCCCCCCTAATGAGGGGGGAAATGCCTTCGCATCAAGGGAACCGTCCGATCACTCAGAAGTTCTCGTCCAAGCTTGATGAGCACCCTAGATTCAGCCACGTCACCTATGCACAGATCCACCCTCTGATCGTTCAGATATTCGTGCAAGCGAGTGATGGATGTCCCAGATTCGTTCACGTCGATAATACCCTGATTAAATCTATTTTTTATTTATTAATTCGAATTATATATTTAAAAATTGCAAAAAAAATAATTAAAAATTCTGAAAAAATAATTAAAAATTCAAAAAAATAATTATGAATTCGGGAAAATATTTTTGAGCCCTTGGGTGAATAATTATTAGTTGGAATAATTAATTAGTGCTCGTGAAAAATAAATCATCGCTTTGCAAAATTGAATAAATGATTCGAAAAATAGTTTAAAAAATCGGAAAAAATTGCCAAAAATCCAGAAGAGACTAAGAACAATCTTGGGCATGTTACCAGCTCAGAAAAACACCGTTACTCCTAGAACAAGATTCGAACCCCTTTAAGAACATCGATAAAATCCTGTACGCCATTGAAACAGCAAAACTACTCTCCAAAGGCTGTAGCTAACAGTCTTTAGGAGTGGGGGGCTCGTGATATGGTTAAAATGGGATTAAATAGGAACCATTCAAATCGGGCATGAATCTTAAAGTTCACAGGAGCAAAACGGTAATCTTACCTACAAACGGGTCCGAAATGGGAACTGGACCTCTTCTCTAGGGCCCAATAACCCATGAACGGATCTGTTCAACTGGGTACAGGTCTCAACCCATTAAGAGCCAGTTCTGAAGGATATGGAAAAATCTTGATTCGTCCTTATCCATAGGAGGTGGTTCCAACCACTTCAATCCAGCCACACCGGGTAGTAGAGATTTGTTCTCATCTCGAAATAGGTCCCCACGGCGACTATAAAACCCCCCCTAACCTCCTACCGTTACAAGGTGATCACTCTTTGCTTACCTAAAACTCTTTCATATTCTTTTCTGAGTATTGACAAGAGCGTCGGAGGGTTCGTCGCCGGGATCAACCCCGGTGTTTCGAACTTTGTGCAGGTCAGCGAGAACAACAAGGAGCCAGTCAAACAGTGAAGGAGGTGTTCAGGTCTGACCCATTCGATTTCTCGCGAACCCACAAATTCATCTGTTTGCCCCCACACCGAAATCAGCAGCAACAAACCCCACTCCCTCCAATCACACGTAATCTCCCCCCTTTTCCGCTCCAATCGCAGGCTGATGTTGCGTCCCAAAGAGACTGCCCTAGAACTTCCCCTCTTTGTTTGACGTTTTTTGAAATGAGCGGTCCTGATTGCCTTTGATTTCATCTAACACGTATCCAAAGCCTCTAACCATGTTCTAAAAGCCCGAACACACCCAACAGTGGAAAGGGAAGTTGAACACCCTAATCCACACTGAAGGCAACGCTTCGATCTTCATTGCAGCTATACTCCAGGACCATCTAACGAACGTAATATAGAATCCTCTCCTTCCAGTCCTTTGAGTGCTAGAACCTCTTCCAGCCTAACTTCATTTTGACAGTGAACGAAAAAGACGTCTTGTGCTAGTCGTTGGACCTTCCAAATCCAGTTCGTTGTGCTCTTCGTATGACCTTCCAATAATTTCTTAATATCCTCGGCTGATGGGTTCCCAGTATGTGTTTTGATCAACACACATGACTGGATACAGCCTTCGAGTTCCGGCATTATAGGAGTCGGGGTAATAACTGCTTTAAGAATTTTTCTTTCCCCTGCGATACTCTCCTGAGTATTGCTGCATGCGGAGTTAATAGGACTCGCAAGTTTGGGCACCGTTGGAGTCATCGTCGGCACATGCTTAGTGCAATTGTTCGAGATATGCCTAAATCTCCGCACGTTTTTACACTCGTGGATAGTATGCCCCCTCTGTGCACACTTGTGGCATTGCTTATTCCTAGCAACCCTCGCCGACTCCGATGAGCTAAAGCTCAGCGCCTTGTCTGCTTTCCTCATCTTCTTAGGCCTCACCAACATCCATTCACCTTGTTCGTCTTCTTTCTTTTTAATTTCCCCATCCGGCGAAGCTCTTCTTCGATGGACTTCTTGTCCACCATGACCGTCCCTACTATACTTGATGGCCTCAACGTATGAACGCCTATTATCCCCTCTCCACCACCGGAGATCGACCTCTCACTTTCGTCTCTCCGACCACTTCTCGGGGTCTGCTCCTCTCCCTCGAGCACCCTCTATGGACAGCTCGAGGTTCTCTTGACACCGACCGTCCCCTTCCTCCTTCAGGGTGAACGGACTTTACTTCCTAATATCAGAATAATTTTTTCTAGCTCAATCTATAGGGGAATTCTGGACTACATATGTGCATGTATACTTAAAGAAGAGTACCTTCAATAATACCAGCTAAACCCAGAAGGCCAAAACATACACTGACAGATAGCAGTTTCACTTAGATGTCCAAAAAAATTTACCTAAGAAGTAAATCCTGAAGGAAAATTAAAAAAATGAAACAGTAAATAAATAATCTTAATCTCGCTGTATAAACTCTTTCTACCACTAGGCAATATGAACGACATAACCTCATTGCCCCGTTCAAAGCTGCTGGAGTACAGAGAAAAAGCATTTTACCAATTGGAGAAATTAGATAGATTATTCGAATGTCAACAATGCAGTGTTTGCTGGTGTTACCTCATATCCCTAACGTTGTTTGATTCATGAAACATATGCTCGTATGATTATTTTGCTACATAATGGAAGGGGACATAGACTAATTCAAGAATACATAAGCATCTCTTTTCAGTAAATATATAAATGTCAAACCACTCTATCTACGAGGTGTATGAGAAAATGCTCACAACGACAATGAGTTCACAAGTTTCATCAATGCCATATTGCAAAGTTACATATATTATTTACACTCATGTGAAGTTGTAGAAAAGTAAGTGAATTTAAAATGCTCGACGTATTTGATTAATTAATACTCTACTCAAATCCTTTCCCCCAAGTAGTTCACCCTGCATGGATTTGATTAGTCTGCTATGTGATAAATTAATAACGGTTTTGTATTTTTCCACAAAACTCATCATCAACAAATATTTTATTCAACCAAGGAAAAGTGGAACTATAGAACACCTGTATAGATGTACAAAATCATAACAATATAAGAAGCTTGTAAGAGACATCAGACACATGAGGTAATTTACAAGAAGTTATCAATATGGATCCTCGATGTAGATTACACTTTTCTTTCCAACTTCCTATACTACATGCAGAACCACTATTGGTGGGTAATCTATCGCTCTATATGACCGTCAGTAAAAAGCCTTATTTAAGTGCATGCTTGTAAATTCCCAGTGTTGCTTAGAATTATTAGTATGATAAGTATGTGAAATGCATGCACTAGAAATATAAGATGACCTTAAAAGAACATAAAAGCTATAAAATATTAATAGTATAGAGATACAAACCTTCAGATGAGCTCAGCCTTGATGAGGTCGTTGACAGTAGGCACCTCTGAGATGCAGGTGTGATGATACTTTGATCCCTCTGCTTATCTCATTGTACAAGCTGATCACGTGCTCAATTGCTAAGATTTCTCCGCTTACATCTAGTACTCAAGTGATGTCCAGTAATCCTCCATTCCATCCAAACGCAAACCTTAAATTCCACAGACAATATTCACTGAGCAGTAAAAGTGTCCATCTTTACTAATGATTTGAATGAAAACATGATTAGCTTAAGAAGTAAAAGCCAAGACGCACCTAAAGAAAAACTTGTAGTAAGAAAAAGAACTGAGGTGGGATCTGGGCTAATGTTTGTAGGGACCACATGATATCGATCAGCCTAACTGACAGCCTCCGCGACTAACTGAGTATAAACAGGACAAGTAAGGCATTTGAAAGTAAAACAAACTAATTGATTAAATTAATAAACACTCACATAACCTCTTTTCAAGCACTTCATCTTTGCTTCGTCTTTGCATCATCTGCACGCATATCAGTGCCAACTGCCTGCCATCTCTGTGATCACATGCTTACTCGAAATAGAGAAAGACGATCAGTTAGCTACTTGTAACTGTGATGAAGAAAGTAAAACAAAGAAGCATACTTATCAACAACAACACATTTCCCTCTTACCTCTTCCTCTTCTCTGCTTCGTCTATTTGCTCATTGAATTTCTCCAATTTTCTGGATCAGGTAAAATCAACAAACATGAGAACAATGAACAAACTCAATTACCATCACAATGAATTGAAGGACTAAGTTGATACCTTCAGGTTTACTTACATCTGGGTCAATTACCGGAACCACATGATATCAACTTCACTGCAACCTCTGTATAAATAGGACAGAGTATAAGTGTGCGAAAGTATAACAAAATTACAAATAAAATCCACAAACACTTGATATTACCTCTTAACTTTCTCACACTTCATTCATCTCTTTGCCTTCTGAAACCCCCCATTTCAACCATGACCTCCAAAATCCCCAATTCTTTGGATCTAAAGACAAAAATTTAAGGGAATTGGAAGAAATAATGGATTAAGTAGAAATCATGAACTAATCTTTAAATAAGATTCCCTAGAAAAATTGGGTTTAGATATCTAAAATAGTTCCAAATCGACAAAAACCATTGAAATGAGAAGACGAAGGTTAAGTTTCCCTTTTCATAGAAAACTAGAACGAGTGCTAAATCAGGGTTTCAATTCCAAAATTTCAGGATTTTAAAAACCCAAATTAGAAATCAACTAAGTTGTTGATGGAAAAGTGGACTTCATGCATTTTTAGACAACAACGGTTTCATACAATTCACTGATACCCTTTCACTAAAGTATATATTAGAAATTAGATAGCCAATGTGAAATAAATATGAGAAATAGTTTGGGATCCTCCCAAACTCATATACCTGTCTAGTTACGTGATCAGACAGCAGGCACCAGAGATATGTTACAATTATATATGAACAGCACTTAATTGTGAAGAGGATATAAGAAACAAAGACATAATATATATGATTAGAGATGCAAACCTCAATGTTAGAAATTTCTCATCCCTTCCTCACGTAAATGGTTGCGTATCTTCTATAAGTTGAACATTTCTGATCAGGATTACCTGAATTGCAAGGTGAACAACAACAATACGACTTCCAGCAGTGATAAAGTCATAAAACTGTCCTACATATAAGCAGAACCATTAGTAAAACCTAATATTTCCCCAACATGTAAGTAAAATTAAAGCATCAATTAAGTTATTTTTAAAAATAGTTAGAAAAATAAGATTCACACTCAAATACTTTAAAAACATGTATATGCTTTGTAAACCCTCTTTAGTGTTAGTAACACATCAATGCTGGAAATCCACAATCTTACAAAAAAAATTCGAGAGCAACAAATCAACAAAGCAACTATTTATTCCAAACATACCCACAGCAAATTTGTTCTTAATCATAAGACCTACTAAACAATAAAACTTAACTCTAAACGCCACGGGCAGGAATCCCTTCATACAAAAGAAAAAGATGGTTAAAAGTGCAAGTTTATTTTTCAAGCCAACTGTTCGATGAAAAGCCAGCGAGAAAAAGTCCTCTAATTTAAAAGAACCGGTAGATGTATGCAGGGGTTGCTAGTAACAAAAATATATCAATTGATGGTGAGTGGATCACTACATCAGCTTATGCTTAATGAGTTGACTAAAGATAAGTCGACAGAAACAAATATCAAAGTTATTTATTAAAAAAGTAGAGGTAAAAAAAACCCATCAGAATACACACTACTCTTAAATATAATAAAAATACAATGAAAATTATGTCTATGCACTTGAAATAACTGAAGTAAAAGTTCATCATGATGGAAAATTTTCTTAGGATGAGAAAGATACTGATCTGAAAGGCTGAAACAAACATAATATGTAAGTGAAATTGCACCTGAATAAGCTGATAATTTGCCCAGACAAGAAGAGTCAATCATTCTCCAGCACGCTATACTGTTGAATCCATAGTTAAATGCCTCAAATACCTAACATAGGAACAGATTGTCAACAGACCTACATGTTAAGTTTGTTCAGACTAGAGAAAACGATAGACAACAAATATATGACAATCAAATGAAACAACAAGGTGACTGAGAATACTCGTGACCATCTACTAGCAGAGTTGTCGCACTACAAGATGAACTAAGGGCAGCGGTTGCCGTATTTTGCGAGTTTATAGTATGCATCCTAATATGCCAATACGGGTTGCAGGGGACCGAATGCAGGTCACCATTGACCTAATGGAATCCCTAGAGATTGGTAGTGGAAGCAAACAATTTCATCATGCAAGTATTGATGTTTATCTCAGTCATATGTTTTGGTGAGGGCAACAAGTATGCTGATCATGTTGTAAACTTCTGCAGAGAGGGTAAAAATAGTCAACGGATTAATATGAGACAGAAAGTCTTTAAGTCTATGAAATGCTGCTTGATGCAGATGCATGATGTAGTGAGTGTGTGTTTACTATCTATAAAAAAAATTAAATATGCAGAATAAGATCGAAGTAAAAGCATGCATGATGTAGACTGAGACTTGCAGAGAGCAGGTACATACATATTTAGAAGAAATGCAGATGCTAAGTTGATCTTACTATCACATTGCATCTGGGCCGATTCCTCTTAACATCTGGACCTAATTAACCGCCACCTTTGCAATTAGATGTCGAGTACAAATTGCTGAGTATAAAACAGGAGAGACAGAGTCAGGTTCTTGTAAGTGTGAGAAGTAAAACAAACTTATCAATGAAATAAACGCTTACATGTCCTCTTGCTTTGCATCGTCTTTTCCACACTTCTGATTTGCTTCATGCCTTCATTTGTTTGCCTTCTAAAATCCCAATAGTGATAAGCTGCTTACCAATAGAAGAAAACTAATACACATAACAGCAAATTCACATTCCCTCTTACCTTCTTTTCTGCTTCATCCATTTTTCTCTCTAAAATCCCAATTTCTACCGTGGCCTCTGGAACAATTGCAGAGACCATATGACATGATATCAGCCTAACTGCCATCTTTGTGATTAGATGTTGAGGATAAATAGGAGACAGGCAATCACATGTATGTATGTGAAGTGAAACAAACTCATCAAAAAGATAACTGCTCACATTTCCTCTTACTCTTCACCACCTTCCCCACATTTCTTCACTTCATCTGTTTGCCTTTTCTGCTTATCTATTTTTCCCCACACTCAGAAGACTCCTATTTCCACCATAGCTTCTAAAATCACAATATTCCCGATTAGGAGACAAGAAATTGAGGAAATATAAGTTTTCATGAAAATAATCAACAACTAGAAGTAAAAAAAAACATTATGAAAAAAGAGGACGTAGAACTGATATTGAATTGAGTCCTTTATGTATAATAACATGCAAACAAGGAAGAAATGCATGATTGAAAGAAACTCTCAGATCTTCCTTGTGATGACAGGTTTTTTTAGAAGCCAGTTTCTCCCTTGTCTGCAAGTTATTTACACTTCTC
Source organism: Hemerocallis citrina (assembly GCA_017893485.1). Classification (NCBI taxonomy): domain Eukaryota; kingdom Viridiplantae; phylum Streptophyta; class Magnoliopsida; order Asparagales; family Asphodelaceae; genus Hemerocallis; species Hemerocallis citrina. Next base: position 48,672,080 of record CM030358.1, read on the forward strand.
TTTCCAATTTCACATACTACAAGCAGACCACTTCTCTTTTCTGTCTCTCTATAGTCTATATGACTCAGTCAGGAGCCTTATATAGTATATATTCGTCAATTTCAAAAGTTGCTTAAGACTATTATTATATATAAAAAATTATCTGAAATATATGCGCGAGAAATCTTAAGATGACCTTCAAAGAACATAAATTCTATAAAATTTGTGATAGTGGACATAGAAATTAACCTTAAGATATGCTCAGCCTTGATGAGGTTTTTGAAGGTAGGGAACCTCTGAGATGCAGGTATGATGAATATTTTTTTATCCCTCTGCTCCTTATCTCGTTGTACAGGTTGAGATCAGCTGCCGGGTCTTTCTCCTATACATCTGATCCAGCTATCTAGTGACTTCCTTCCATCCGCAACTGCACCGCACCTTCAACAAAGACCTAAAGTTCCACAGACATTACTCATTAAGCAGTAAAAGTTACCATCTTTACTAAGGATATTGAGGAAAAAAACTGTTGATGCCATCTTACTATAAAATTAGAGGACTGATTTTAAGTTGCCAAAAATGCAGATTCCATCATATTACCATCATGGCCATCTGCATAGTATAAATAGAAAAGAAACAATCAGTCAGTTGTTTAATTGCAAGTATGTGGATTGAAAGTGAAACAAACAAAATTATCAACAAAATCACATTACCTCTTACCTGGTCTTCTTCTCCGCTTCATCAATTCGCTCTGTGAAATCGCCCAATTTCCACCATGGCCTCTGAAATCTGAAAATTTTCCAGATCAGGTGACTAGAAATTGAAGAAATAGAGTTTTCTTGATAAATAATCAGCAAGTAGAAAACAGACATTATCAAAAGAAGACAAAGAACTGACACTGAATTGAGGTCTATAATAACATGCAAACAAACATACAAAATATTCTATCAGTACAATAACAATAACAATGATGTGTATTTCTTCAACTTTCTAATAAATATCTAACCAAATCTCTCTTCCTATTATACCATAAATTATTTGAAGGAATGGATTAACAAGGATGGTTATGCTGGGGGTAAGCACATGATTCAAACTACAAAATGAAGAAATGCACTTGCTGTTAATGGATTTCTAATTTATATGAAACGATCTATTCTGTAGACTAGTATACTTAAAAAATAGTTTAAGTATACATACCCAAAAAGGCCAAAACATAAACTGACATATTGCTGGTTCACTTTGATGTCCATAAGGACCAAAACAATTTATGTATTGTCAATCCTGAATCAAAAAAGAAATTACAAATAGCAAATAAATAATCTTTACCTCTTTGTAGATACTCTTTCTAACACTAGGGAATACGAACGGCATACTCAGAGAGGATCAGAGCTGGTGGGGTACACAGAAAAGCATCTTCGAATTAGAGAAAATTTGATCGAATCATTTGAATGCCAACATTTTAAGAGTGCTCTACTGGTGTTTTCCTCATAACCTACGGATGTTTGACTCAAGAAACATATGCTCATATGCTTATTTTGCATTGAAAAAATGAACATAGGTTAAATAGAAGATTACATAAGCATCTCTTTCGAGTAAATAAATGCCAAGCTATCTACAGAGTATGAGAATGTGCAGAGAAAGGAGAACAAGTTGCGTGTTTTAGCAAATATCATTTAAGCTTTCTCTTACTGAAGTTGTGTAGTAGTAACTAAATATAACATGCTCGAGTATTTGAGTAAATAATACTGCACTTGATCCTTTCCCAAAGTAGTTCACCCTGCATGAATTTGATTATTCTGTTATGCGATTAATTAATAACGGATTCAATGTTTTTTCCCCAAAACTTCATTATCAACAAATATTTTATTACAAGGAAAAAGTGGAACTATAGAACTCTTGTATATAGTCTACAAATTATAATAATATAAGAAGAATGTAAGAGACATCAGGCACATGAGGTAACATAAAATCATTGATACCAACGCATGGATCCTTGATGTGGATTAAAACTATCCTTTCGAATTTCCCATACTACAAGCAGAACAACTCTGGGTGGGCAATGTATCTCTGTAAACATATGACTATCAGTCAAACCCTTCGTCCATGTTCATCAATTTCCATTGTTAAAGATCATTAATATGAAAAGTATATGATATGTGTGCACTAGAAATCTTAAGATGACCATTAAAGAACATAAAAGCAATAATAATTTTGATAGTAGAGAGATAGACCTTAAGATGAGTTCATCCCTGATGAGGTTGTTGATAGTAGGGCACCACTGAGATGCTTCTTCCTTGCAGGTATGATGAATAGTTTCATCCTCTGCTTCTTACCTCATTGTACAGGTTGAGCAAGTGCCCATCTGCTGGGCACTCTCCTCCTTCACCCATCTTTTTGGTGATCTCATCCTCAGTTGCACCACGCCCCAACCAAGACCTGAACTTCCATAAACATTACAAATTAAGCAGTAAAAGTTTCCATCTATACTAAGGATATTGAGAAACAATGTAGATGTCATCTTACCATCAAATATCAGGGATGATTTCAAGTTGAGAAAGAAATGTAGCTGCCATCATAGCCTAACTGCCAACTGCCAAGTAAAATAAACAAACTTACCAGTTACTGTTAGTTGTTTAATTGTAAGTGCATGAATTGAAAGTAAAACAAACTTAAAACCAATTCACATTACCTATTCTTCACTGTTTCATCATCTATTTGCACTCTGAAATCCCCATTTTCTTGAATCAGGTAGGTGACTAGAAATCGAGGAAATTGAGTTTGATGAGAAATGATGAACAAATAGAAATCAACAACACAAACACCATCAGAAAAAAGGACTAAGTTCATCTTCAGGTTACTTACATCAGGGCAAATTGGAGGGACGACATGACATGGTATTGGGGGATATAAAACATATGAAAAGGAATCCCATTCTCCCTAAAAAAAAGAAGATGCTTAAAAGTTTACATTTTTGTGGAATACCAACTGTTCGACGAAATATCAGAGAGAAATAGTCCTTCAATTTAAAAGATCCAGTAGATGTATGTATGCATGAATGCTACTAAGAGCGATACTTACCTATGGAATATTTTCACCAAGAGACATACATCAGTCCTTCCTTTTGATGCAGAACCTGAGCACATTCCTTTCGGCATGCCAGTAACTGATCCTCCACCATTGGAATCTAACGAGGGAGAGTCTGGACAAAACAGCAACAAAAAAACTGTTAGCAAGTCATATGGGAAAACAAGTAAGATTCAGGTCTTTACCTAAAGAAACAAATGAACTTTATCTTTTCTTCTAGGTCCGTCAATCCCAAATTGGAATTTCACACCTACAAATTTCAAGAGATCAGATATTGTAATGGAATGCAAAATGTAATTTTGATGGCTGTTTTGGCGTGGGTCTGTGGAGGCAGTGGTTTCTTCTAGCAGAGTTGTCGTTCTATATATCAGATTGTGAGCTAAGGGTGGCGTGGTGCAGTATGCAGAATGTTCATCTTATGACATCATGGAATCCGTACAAAGTGGTGGTGGGAGCATTCTTCTTCAGAATTCGAATTATAATGCTCCATCAACAGCCAGAGGCTTATCTTAATCCTGTGTTAATCATGTTGTGCACCTCTAGAGATGCCAAATTGACTTGTAAGGTGCGTGTGCATGCTTTTTACTCTTCAAAACTGCAAAAGTATGGATGATGTAAGGGACATGCACACATGATATCAATCAAGCTATCCTAACTAACTTCCACTATTGCTATTAACTGAGTATAAGACACAACTAAGGTGTTACCAAGTGTGATAGGAAAGTAAAACAAAGTATTTGATAAAATTAATAAACACTCACGTTGCCTTTTTTCACGCACTTCTTCTTTGCTTCATCTTTGATTCATCTGCATGCATCTCTGTGATTACCTGCTTACTGTAAATAGAGAAAGACAATCAGTTAGTTATTTGTAATTGGGTGAAGAAAGTAAAACAATATCTAGACTAACTAAGTGCCCTTTTGCGATTAACCGAGTATAAACAGGACATACACAATTAAGGTGTACTGATAAGCATGTGAAGAAACTAAAACAAAGTTATCGATAAAATTATTATACGAAATCACATCAGGTTACCTCTTTTCACCCTCTTTCAATAATTCTTTGCTGCTTCATCTCTCTTCCTTCTAAAATTCCAGTTGTGATTAGCTGCAGAGAATAAGTAGGACAATCAGGTGTTTGTAAGTGTGTGAAGAAAGTAAAAGAAACAAACAAACTTATCAAGAAATGATCACATTTCCCTCATACCTCTTCTTCTCCTCTACTTCATTTATTTGCCATCTCTGTAATTATCTGCTGAGTATAAATAGGAGAGAAAGTAAGTATGTGAAGAAAGTAAAACAACCTTATTAATAAATCAATAAACGATCACATTACCTCTTACTTTTCCACACTTTCTTTTCTTTCCTTCATCTCTTTCCCTTCGAAATCCCAATTTCCACCACGGGTACTGAAATTCAAACTTTTTGGATCCGGGACTAGATTGAGGATATGGAGTTTTCAAGATATTAGACAATCATTATAAAGGTCAAATAATCAGTTAGATATATGCATTAATGCTAGTAAAAAATATATAAACATATGCCATATTTGAGCAGGAGACTTACAACAGTCCTTTCAATGCACAACCTGAACATGCGCAGGTTCCTCTCAGCATGCCTAAAAATGGCAAGTCATCCTGCACCATTGAAATCTACCGACGAATAGTCTGAACCAAATAACAATATCATTACTGTTAGAAACCCCAATAGATATGGAAAAACAAGTAAAAATCATGTCTTTATCAAGAGAAACAAATGAACTCAACCTTCTTCTCGATCCAGCACACCCACTAGCAATTTCACATCTACAAAGTTCAAAAGATCTGATAAGTTTGAAATTACTACCCTAAATACAGTGATATTTGAGGTCCAATGATTACCAAAGCAAAAAATATGGTTAGTGATCGGAAAGGGAGAGTCAAAAGTTCTACTTAATTTGGCTCCGAAAGTTAAACCTGTTGATGAAACTATGAGAAGATCGATCTCTAATTTCATCAGCATATACTTAACAGTTAATAGTCTTAATAGTCAACTGAAGATAACACTAAAAGAAGGAAACATCAATAGTTATTTATTAAAGAAGTAGAGGTACAAAACCCCCTTTTTAACTCCCAGAATACATGCACACTACTCTTACAAATAACAAATCACAAATGAAAAATAGAAGTCAATATTTTTGCGATGGTAAATTTTCTTAAGATGACATAAATATGAACATGAAACGAAGATGCTACGTAGATGTATAAAAATGATAGCTCAAAAAAATACCTAAATAAGTTGATATTGTTTGCCCCAACAAGAAGAGTCAATCCCCCTAACAGCATGAAAACACACTATATTGTTGAATCCTTAGTTAAATGCCCCCTGCAAATATCATGCAAGTCACCCTCTACCCTGACCCTAATCCAATGCAGGCTGCCTAATGGTGGGAGCATTCTACTTCAAGATGCAACTATGATGCTGCATCAATAGCCGTACAGGGGCACTGGGTTACACAGGGTTAAAGTAAGGGACTGCAAGTCCTAGATTATGTTAGTAGTTCGTATAGTAAGTTTTTAACATTCTAAACTAAATTTGCAACATAAAACTGAAGTAAAAGCAAGATGCTCCGAATGAAAAACTTGGACGACGAAGAGTTGGACTATTGGTAATGAAAAACATATCACCTTACCAAGAACTGAGTTGGCATCAGGGCCAATTGCAGGGACCACATAGCATGATATCAGCCTGACTGCCATTTCTGTGATTAACTGTTATTGGTTAGTAGTTAGTTTGCAAGTGTGTGAATAAAGTAAAACAAACAAATTTATCAACAATCACATTACCTATTCTTCTCTGCTTCATCCATTTTGCTCCCCATCATAGCCTCTCGAATCCCCATGACAACTTGATATTGGCCTGACCGTCATCTCTGTAGTTGGGAAAAAATTTAAACGTCATATTACCAAATTACCAAAACATTGAAGAACAAAGAAGTAACTTGGAAAATATGCAGATGCCATATTACCATGCATAACATTGAAGAATTGAGTTGGCATCTGGTCCAGTTAACTGCCATCTCTGTCATTACCAGCTTGTAGAAGAGATAGAGAATCACTTCGTTGTTTGTAAGTGAATGAATAAAAGTATTACAAATTAACTTATCAACAAAATCACATTCCCTCTTACCTTTTCTTCTTTGCTTCAGCTATCTGCTCCATCCCAATTTCCACCATAGCTTCCCAAATCCAAAATTTTCATATCAGGTGTCTAGAAATTGAAGAAATAGAGTTTTCATGAGCATTAGTAAACAAGTTAAAATCAACAAACACAAGATTTTTTTCCCAAAATGACCTACTTTTTGAAAGTTTTTCCCAAACTGACCTACTTTTTGAAAAAAATCCTAAACTAACCTACTCGTTGTCTCAAAAAGCGAGTTTGGTAATAAAAATCTCATCGCTTTTTGAGACAGCGAGTGTGAAGTTTGGGTTTTTTTTATTTTTCCCTGACCAAGACTCGTCTCAGAAAGCGAGTGGGTTTTTACCAAACTCGCTTTTTGAGAAAGTGAGCGTCATTTGGGGGTTTTTAAGACTCAAACTCGCTGTTTCGACCTCACACACTCTTTCAACTCTCTATCTTCCTCTTCCTCTTCTAACCCCGAAACCCTAACCCATTTTTGCGATCTCCCCTCGTCGATTAACCCAAAAATCCTCACCTACGATCTTCCACATCTCTCACCTACGATCTCTCCTCACACTCTCAACTCCCTCTATTCACGCTCTGAAAACCCTAAACCCCAATATCCAAGGAAAATCGTCGAATCGGAAATTTGGGGGAAAATAGTGCGGTTAAAGGAGCTACTTCGACCTCGTATTGACTATCTACCTCTTCAATCCCCCACCTTTAGCTGGTCTCTGAAAATTTCTCAACTCCACAGTTGCTTTCTCAGAAAACGATGTGGTTTTGCCTACACTCGCTTTTTCAGAAAGTGACTGTAGGCAAAATTCTATCGCTTTCTGAGAAAGTAACTGTTGAGTTGAGAAATTTTCAGATCTCTTAACTCTAAATTCGCTTTCTCAGAAAGCGAGGAGGTTTAAACCAGACTCGGCTTTCTGAGAAAGCGAATTTAGGGGGAAAAAATTCCAATTCAAGCTGCATATGCAAATTCATTGACAATCTCTAAACTTCGTATCTACTCCAACATCTATGAATCCAAATTCATTCACAATCTCTAAACTTCCAATGAATTTGAAACAAATGGGAATTATCATAGTTCAAAATTAAACGCATACAAATTAGTAGAAAGTCCACATCACATAATACAACAATTACAAACTATTACAAAGTTGACAAAACAAACACAAACATATTGGAATTTGACATGGTTTAAATGTTTCGAGATCCTCTATTAGAATGGAGATAAGGAGAGGAAAAAAAACGAGCCTGGGATATTAAAAACCCCCAAACGACACTCGTTGTCTCAAAAAGCGAGTTTGAGAAAAACCCACTCGCTTTTTGAGACAGCGAGTCTTGGTCAGGGAGAAATAAAAAAAACCAAACCTCACACTCGCTGTCTCAAAAAGCGATGGGATTTTTACCAAACTCGCTTTTTGAGACAACGAGTAGGTCAGTTTGGGAATTTTTTTTAAAAGTAGGTCAGTTTGGGAAAAAATTCCAAATACAACAGGTACTGGTACTGGTTTGAAAATAACTAATCTTCCTGTATGATTCCAAATAACACAGACTAAATTTAAGAATCATAAGCATCTGTTTCAAGTAAATAAATGTCAAACTACTCTACCTATGAGGTGTATGATAATATGCGGACAAGGTTAATGAATTTTCCAAGTTTTTCAACATCAAAGCCATCTAACAAGTTATGTATTTTAGCAAAAGACTATTTGAACCTTCTCTTAGTGAGTTGCAGAATAGTAAGTAAACTTAAAATGCTCAAAGTATTTGATTAATTAATATTGTACTTGCTGAATCCTTTCCTCAGGTAGTTTATCTACATGGAATTGATTGGTCTGTTATGTAATTAATTAATAAAGGTTTCAGTCTTTTTTACCAAAAAAACATTAAGAACAAATATTCTATTAAAGACGAGGAAAGGAAGAAGCTATAAAACATAATAGGAATACAAGATGAGTGTAAGAGATTCGGACACATGATGCACCAACGAGCTACAAATGACAGCAATGCATGGATCCTCAACGTAGATTACACTTTTCTTTCCAATTTCCCACACTACCAGGACAACTATGGGTGGGTAATCTATCTCTGTATAGACATGACTGTCAACATAGTCTAAACTCGTCAATTTGCAAAAAGGTTTCATCTTTACTAGTGATCTGAATGAAAACATGATTTTCTCATAAAGTAAAAGCCGGATGCTCCTAATGGAAAACTTGGACAATGTAGAGTAAGAAACATATTACCTTCTGAAGAACTGAGTTGGCATGTGAGCAAATATTTACAGGGACCACATGATATCAAGACTGACTGCCTCCTTTCCAACTAGCTGAGTGTAAATTGGAAGAAAAAAAAAACAAGTCAAGTGTTTGTATGTGTGGTAAGAAAGTAAAGCAAACTTATCGATAAAATTAATAAACAAATAAACATTAACCTAACCTCTTTTCACCGTCTTTCGCACACGTCTTGTTTGCTTCATCATCTGAGCCAACTAACTGCCTAGAATCTCTGTATTTAGCTGCATTCTTACTGTAAGTAGAAGAGAGACAGTTAGTATTTGTAACTGTGTGAAGAAAGTAAAGTAAAACAAACTTACCAACAAAATGACATTTCCCTATTACCACTTCTTCTTCTTCTTCTTCTTCTTCTTCTTCTTCTCTGCTTCTTCATCTATTTGCTCTCTGAAATTCTGCAATCTTCGGATCAGGTGGTTGACTAGAAACAGAAGAAATAGAGTATTCATGAGAAATAATCAACAAGTAGAGATCAACAACATAATTACCATCAAATTGAATAACTGAGTTGATCTCTTCATGTTACTTACATCATAATTCTGTGCCAATTGTAAGTTCAAAGTTCCACATGGCATGGTATCAGCCCATCTTAATCTCTCTGTAATTATCTGCCGAATATTAAATAGGAGACACACACGGAGAGAGAACACACACACACACACACACACACACACACACAGAGAGAGTGTGTAAGTACGTGAAGAAAGTAAAACAAACTTATTAATAAAATAAAATCAAGAAACGCTCACATTACCTCTTCAACTTAACCCCGCACCTATTCTCTCCTTCTTGGCTAAGTTGTATAAATCCCTAATCAATTAGAGTTTAGACAGAAAAAATCGATTGAAATCTTTGAAATAAGAAGAGGATTGGGTTTTCTTTTGTCATAGAAAGAAATCCTGAATGAACGAGTTATACATTAGGGTTTCGATTCCATAATTTCAGGATTTCGAAAACCCAAATTTGAAATCAAAAACAAAATCAGGTAGAAAATTAGGGGTTCAGAAATACTAGTACTAGTAGATAGATTACAAACAGATTAGGAATTCAGAACCCTAATTTGCTTTTTCTAAAACAGGAGAATTCTTATCGAACGTTGTCACAGTCATCCATGGCTTTCGGTTTGCATCGTGATTCGGGACAGTATTTTGACGAAAGAGATATTATCAGTATTTGTCGAGAGAATATTTTGCCTGACAAATCTGATCCGTCCTCTTGTCAGTTTTTGATGGATTGGCATCGATGTGACTGACAAAGAAAGGACTGTCAGAGATACTATTATACCTGTACCCTAAACATGTGCAAACCGCGTGCGTCAAAAGTAAGCCACTTTATTTCTAACCCCTCCGTGTCCAAACCGCGTCTTATTCTGCTTGATTAGTAAGCTAACAAGTAAGATTCAGGTCTTTACCTAGAGATACAAATGAAATCTATCTTCTTATTTCCTCCGTGTCCAAACCGCATCTTATTCTGCTTGATCAGTAAGCTAACAAGTAAGATTCAGGTCTTTACCTAGAGAAACAAATGAAATCTATCTTCTTATTCTAGGTCCTTCAATCCCAAATTGGAATTTCACACCTACAAAATTCAAGAGATCAGATATTGTAATGGAAGGCAAAATGTAATTTTAATGGCTGTTTTGGCATGAGTGTGTGTAGGCGGGGGTTTCTTATTGCAGAGTTCTATTTATCAGGCTGTGAGCTAGGGGTGGCATGGAGCAGTATGCAGAAGGTTCATCTTATGACATCATGGAAACCCTACAAGGTGGTGGGAGAGCATTCTTCTTCAGGATGCGAGTATAATGCTCCATCAACAGCCAGAGGCATGTCTTAGTCATGTGTTGATCATGTTGTGAAACTCTAGAGATGCCAAATTAACTTGTACGGGTAGTACTACGTGCGTGTGCATGACTTTTACTCCATCAAAATTGTAAAAGTATGGATATGATCATGCACACATGATATCAATCAACCTATCATAACTAACTTCCACCATTGCAATTAACCGAGTATAAGACACAAGTAAGGTGTTACCAAGTGTGATAGGAAAGTAAAACAAACTAATCGATAAAATTCGAAAACACTCACGTTGCCTCTTTTCACGCACTTCATCTTTGCTTCATCTTTGCTTCATCTGCATGCATCTCTGTGACTACCTGTTTACTGCAAATAGAGAAAAACAATCAGTTAGTTAGTTGTAAGTGTTTGAAGAAAGAAAACAATATCTAGCCTAACTAAGTGCCCTTTTGCGATTAACCGAGTACAAACAGGGCATACACAATTAAGGTAAGTGTATGAAGAAACTAAAACAAAGTTATCGATAAAATTTGTATAAGAAATCACATCAGGTTACCTCTTTTCACCCTCTTTTCATAATTCTTTGGTGCTTTATCTCTCTTCCTCCTGAAATCGCAGTTGTGATTAGCTGCAGAGAATAAGTAGGTGCAAGACGATCATGTGTTTGTAAGTGTGTGAAGAACGTAAAAGAAATAAACAAACTTATCAAGAAATGATCACATTTCCCTCATACCTCTTCCTCCGCTGCTTCATTTATTTGCCATCTCTCTAATCATACTCCTCTGCTGAGTATAAATAGGAGAAAAAGTATGTGAAGAAAGTAAAACTTATTAATAAAACAATAAACGCTCACATTACCTATTTACTTTTCCACACTTTCTTTTCTTTCATTCATCTCTTTCCCTTCGAAATCCCAATTTCCACCAAGGGTTCTGAAATTCAAACTTTTTGGATCTGGGAATAGACTGAGGATATGGAGTTTCAATGATATTAAACAATCATTATAAAGATCAAATAATCAGTCAGTTATGCATTAATGCTAGTAAAAATTCTATAAACCTATGCCACAATTGAGCAAGAGACTTACAACAGTCCTTTCAATGCAGAACCTGAACATGCACATGCACAGGTTCCTTTCAGCATGCCTACAAATGGCAAGTCATCCTGCACAACTGAAATCTACCGACAATGTCTGAACCAAATAACTATAAAATTACTGTTAGAAACCCCAATATATTCCCCAATTGATATGGAAAACAAGTAAAAATCAAGTCTTTATCAAGAGAAACAAGTGAACTCAACCTTCTTCTCGATCCAGCACACCCACTAGCAATTTCACATCTACAACGTTCAAGAGATCTGATAAGTGTAAAATTACTACCTTAAATACAGTGAGATATGAGGTCCAATGATTACATAAACAAAAATTTTGGCTAGTGATTGGAAAGGGAGAGTGAAAAGTTCTGCTTAAATTGGCCCCAAAAGTTAAACCATTTGATGATGAGTAGATCTCTAATTTCATCAGCTTATACCTAACAGTTAACAGTCAACTGAAGATAACTCTTAAAGAAGGAAAAATCAATAGTTATTTATTAAAGAAGTAGAGGTACAAAACCCCCTCTTTAACTCCCAGAATAAGTGCACACTACTCTTGCAAATAATAGAATCACAAATGAAAAATAGAAGTCAATATTGATGTGATGGTGAAGATGACATAAATATGAACCTGAAACGAAGATGCTATGTAGATGAATAAAACTGGTAGCTAAAAAAAGATACCTAAATAAGCTGATGCTGCTTGCCCCAACAAGGAGAGTCAAATCACTCTAACAGCATGAAAACACACTATATTGTTGAACCCTTAGTTAAATGCCCTCTGCAAATATCATGCAAGTCACCATCTACCTGACCCTAATCCAATGCAGGTTACCTAATGGTGGGAGCATTTACTTCAAGATGCAACTATGATGCTCCATCAACAGCAGTACAGGGCCACTGTGATGGGAGCATTTACTTCAAGATGCAACTATGATGCTCCATCAACAGCCGTACAGGGCCACTGTGTTAAAATAAGGGACTGCAAGTCTTAGGTTATGTTTGTAGTTTGTATCAGTAAGTTATTTACTTTCTAAACTAAATTTGCTACATTAAACTGAAGTAAAAGCAAGATGCTCCGAATGAAAAACTTGTACGATGAAGAGTTGGACTATAGGTAATGTAAAACATATCACCCTAACAAGAACTGAGTTGGCATCAGGGCCAATTGCAGGGACCACATGGCATGATATCAGCCTGACTGACATCTCCGTGATTAACTGTATTGGTTAGTAGTTAATTTGCGAGTGTGTGAAGAAAGTAAAACAAACATATTTATCAACAATCAGATTACCTCTTCTTCTCTGCTTCATCCATTTTGCTCCCCACAATAGCCTCTTGAATCCCCATGACAGCTTGATATTAGCCTGACCGTCATCTCTGTAGTTGGGAAAAGATTTAAACGTCATATTACCAAATTACCAAAACATTGAAGAACAGGAAAGAAGTAACTTGGAAAATATGTAGATGCCATATTACCATGCATAACATTGAAGAACTGAGTTGTCATCTGGTCTAGTTAACTGCCATCTCTGTCATTAGCTGCTTGTAGCTGTAAATAGAAGAGATAGACAATCACTTTGTTGTTTGTAAGTGTGAATAAAAGTATTACAAATAAACTAATCAACAAAATCACATTCCCTCTTACTTTTTCTTCTCTCCTTCAGCTATTTGCTACATCCTAATCTCCACCGTAGCTTCCCAAATCCAAAATTTTCAGATCAGGTGTCTAGAAATTGAAGAAATAGAGTTTTCATGAGAATTTGTAAACAAGTCGAAATCAACAAACACCATGGGTACTGGTTTGAAAATAACTAATCTTCAAGTACGATTCCAGAGAATACATAAGACTAAATTCAAGATACATTAGCATCTGTTTCAAGTAAATAAATGTCAGACTACTCTACCTATGAGGTGTATGATAATATGCGGACACGTACAACGAATTTTCCATGTTTTCAGCATCAAAGCCATCTAACAAGTTATGTATTTTAGCAAAAGACTATTTGAACCTTCTCGTAGTGAAGTTGTAGAATACTAGTGAACTTAAAATGCTCAAAGTATTTGATTAATTAATATGTACTTGCTGAATCCTTTCCTCAAGTAGTTCACCCTAAATGGAATTGATTGGTCTGTTATGTGATTAATTAATAACGGTTTCAGTCTTTTTTACCCAAAACTCATTAATAACAAATATTCTATAAAAGACGAGGAAAGAGTAAAGCTATAAAGCATAATAGGAATACAAGATGAGTGTAAGAGATTCGGACACATGATGCAACAACGAGCTACAAATTAAATGACAGCAAGACATAGATTGCACTTTCCTTTCCAATTTCCCATACTACACACAGGACAACTATGGGTGGGTAATATAGTGTAAGCTCGTCAATTTGCAAAAATGTTTCATCTTTAATAGAGATCTGAATGAAAACATAATTTTCTCATAAAGTAAAAGCCAGATGCTCCTAATGGAAAACTTGGACATTGTAGGGTAAGAAACATATTACCAGGGACCACATGATATCAAGACTGACTGCTTCCTTTCCAACTAGCTGTGTGTAAATTGGAAGAAGAAAAAAACACAAGTCAAGTGTTAGTATGTGTGGTAAGAAAGTAAAGCAAACTTATCGATAAAATTAATAAACATATAAACATTCACCTAACCTTTTTTCACCGTCTTTTTCGCACACGTCTTGTTTGCTTCATCTGCATGCATCTGAGCCAACTAACTGCCTAGCATCTCCGTATTTAGCTGCCATATTTCTGTAAGTAGAAGAGAAAGACAATCACTTAGTATTTGTAACTGTGTGAAAAACAAACAAACTTACCAACAAAATGACATTTCCCTATTACCTCTTCTTCTTCTCAGCTTCATCTATTTGCTCTCTGAAATTCACCAATCATTGACTAGAAACAGAAGAAATGAGAAATAATCAACAAGTAGAAAAGAACAACATAATAACCATCAAATTGAAGAACTGAGTTGATCTCTTCAGGTTACTTACATCATAATTCTGTGCCAACTGCAAGTTCCATATGGCATGGCATCAGCCCATCTTAATCTCTCTGTAATGATCTGCCGAGTATTAAATTCGGAGACACACAGAGAGAGAGAGAGAGAGAGAGAGAGAGAGAGAAAGTATGTGAAGAAACTAAAACAAACTTACTAATAAAATAAAATCAAGAAACGCTCACATTACCTCTTAAACTGTCCCCCCAAACCTCTTCTCTCCATCTTCATCTCTTGGCCTTCTGAAATCCAAATTTCCACCATCACCTCTGAAACCCCTAAATTCTTTCTTTGGAATCTGGTGACTACTTTAAATTAAGGGAATTAAAATTGAAATCAAGAACAGAATACATATTATGGCTTAGTCTGAATCAAGAAGTAATCTTTATGTCATAGAAATCCTTAATCAAATTAAGGTTTAGACATCTAAAACAGCAAGAAAAAATCGATTGAAATCTTTGAAATAAGAAGAGGATTGGGGTTTCTTTTGTCATAGAAAGAAATCCAGAACGAACAAGTAAATACATTAGGGTTTCGATTCCATAATTTCAGGATTTCTAAAACCCAAATTAGATATCGAAAACAAAATCAGGAAGAAAATTAGGGTTTCAAAAATACTAGTACTTTTAGATTACAAACAGATTAGGAATTCAAAACCCCAATTTGCTTTTTCTAAAACAGGCGGAGAATTCTTACCGAACGTTGTTGCAGTATTCCATGGCTTTTGGTTTGCATCGTGATTCGGGACATTATTTTGACAGAAAGAGATTTTTTTTTAGATGAGAACGGATAGAGTCTCCAGCCACACCAAAATGAATATATATAAACAAATCAAAAGTAATTAACAGTACATAGCTTACCAGAAGTAAACCCTTTGACAGAAAGAGATAGTATCGGTATTTGTCGAGGGAATATTTCGCCTGACAAATCTGATCCGTCTTTTTGTCAGTTTTTGATGGATTGGCGGCGATGTGACTGACAAAGAAAGGACTGTCAGGGGTACTATTTATACCTGTACCCTAAACGTGTGCAAACCGCGTGCGTCAAAAGTAAGCCACTTTATTTCTAACCCCTCCGCGTCCAAACCGTGTCTTATTCTGCTTGATTAGTAAGCTAACTATATAAAGTAGGTTAATTAAAGCACACACCTTTTAACTTGATGGAATTTTTGACGCCCAAGGCCCATTGTTTTCCGAAACGTTTACCACAGTTCTGTAATTTTACTTTCTTGAGAAATACCGTACCATTCTGCATCAAAATCCACTGGAAAAAAAGTACGATTCTGCATTAAAATATACTGAATATATATGTTTGGCCAACAAAAGGTTTTTCTATTTAACTTTTTAGGAGATATTTGATATGTGGTAATATAGGAAGAAATTCCCGAATTCTTACTTTGTTTGGTAAGTGGCAAAAATATTTTTGAAAGTAAAAATGAATTTCAATGGGAATCAAAAATCTTAATTGGAAATTATTTTCATTTCACCTTCAAAACCATGATATTTTAAGATATTCATAAGATTTCCACAACAAAAAATAAAATTATCCAAAATTACAATAAAAACAAATAAATATAATAATAAAAGATTTCCGAGAACATAATGTGTTACCTTATCAAACATTGATAATATAATATTTTCGAGAATATGCCCACCCTCACATTCTTGGGGAACCTTTTATTTTTAGAAATCTTCAAACACGCCTACCAAACAACCTCCTTCAAAAAAAAGGATAATAACTGGGGGTTATGTCAAGCACTTGTGGCCGCATAGTACTTTTCATCTAATAATCTATTTTATTAGAAGTTGATGATAATCAGTATTCATTTACCTAATAAAGCCAACTTTTTAAAAAACAAAAATACGTACAATGCAATTACCGATCGTCTAGAATATGTAGAGTTTTTTTTATTAGTGCAAGTGGAAATTTGATTCCTTCATAAAGAAATAGTTTGATTCACGAAATGCAAGAAATTTCAAAATTAGAAAGAAAGAAGCCTACAGGAAGAACTTTTGACTGCTTGCATTACATGGGCTCCCCATGGTTGGTTGCTCCGTAACAAGAGATTAGTTGGTTTCACAATGAAATTCATCAGTCTCAGAAAATGGTATGCTCTCATAGATCTAAGACTCAGAAGTCGGTATCATTTGCTTGTTACACTTAATGTACAAACACACTGTCACATAATGAATGGAGCCAGAAATATCATTGTAACACATGCAGATCTGAACAAAACTATTTCATGGTTACACCATCTATGTTCATCTATGTTCAATCAAGACAATTAACAACTATACACAAACAAGAAAAAGACAATTAGCAAGTACACAGTGACACAGAATTCAAATACCTAGCGAAAAAAAGAAAAAAAAAACACAATTTGTAGGAATACCGGATATATTATCTGATGGACTGATGCAAAGGAGGGGGTACATTGCCACAAGTGAATTTTGTCATACTTTATACAGAAAAAGTGATTTTTATTAAAGAAGAATATACAAGAGTACCACAAAGAAAAGGATGAAAGCCTTCATCCAAAGTCGCTGGTCCTATACACGGATCTTTTTCCAGTATCCAAACTTATGTACAGACGAACATCATTGAAAGACAAATACTACACAACCAGTTCATACCCTTCCAAGCACTATGAAATTTGGCATTTCATCCATCTTAATCTCTTATTGAATCTGTAGTAATACACAAACTGTACTAAATAATAGTTCACTTTGAAAACGATAAGCAGAAACAATTATTCCTAAGGATGTACAACTGCCACCCATGGAAAAAGGAACTTTTTTTATCCATCTATAAATCAAAACATTTCCAGTGCAAAAAGACCTAAACAGTAAACATAAATATAACATGATCAAGATCAGGTAATTAACAAAAACCTTCCAGCGCATGTTTACCTACCTATCCATTTAGGTGCCAAGATTTGTTTCGAGATACTATACTCACTCATCAAGTTGCAAATTGAAGTTTTTCAACATTACTAAAAGTTTAAAAAGACTTGTATTGATTCGTGACATAGTTTATCCCAATAGATGATCCACTTATCATGATCTAGATATCACAAAACATCACTAAATAAAAATTTAAGTGTTTCAAGCATGGTTTAAAGATCGGCAGAACGAATCTGATCCGGCCAATCCGGGTCATTTTTTAAGGGGCCGCTCCGATACAACCCCTAAATCTCAGGATGGGTGAGATAACTAGGGAACGGGCCAAGTTAGCAACTGTATTGGATGGATCGCCCCGATCCCAATTCAACTCCACCAATCTTTTGATTAAAAAATTTCAATATTTAAATTTCTTATTCATGCGGATCCTCTTATCATAGCAATGACGATGTAATTGTGTTATGAACATCTTTCATGCCTAGCTTATATTTTGTTTTTTTCCTTGTATTTATCTAAAATGTGTATTATCAACCTATTTCTATTGTTCTAGTTCTATTCTACATTAATTATTCTCTGAGACTAATTAGGATAACGTTCAAGTATGTAATTGAAAATACTAGTATAATACACGTACGATGCACACCTACAAAAATATAGTCATCAAATTAAATGTATATATATCGAATAAGAAAAGATATAGTTTATATTTGAATGTTTTGATTTGGCTACACGTGTGGTGCACGCTTATATTTTTTGGATATAATTTAGACGTGTATTGCACGGGTTTGTTTAGTTACAAACCCCAACTCTCCCATTGAAATAGTAAAGATTTAATTTGTAAAAAATAATTATTTAAATTCTTTTGTTCAAAATTTTAAAATCTCTACTATTATAATGGGAGAAGGCCTTAGTTTAATTTGTCAATCTACCGACCCATTCAACGCACGTACAACCAAAATCCTTTATATAAACCGATCAAACACGTAAACTACCCATACAAACTCCTCTCTCTCAAAAAACAAGACGACTGTTCCTCTCCCTCTTTCTCAAAACCCACGCACCCTTTCTTCACCCTGCCGTCTAAGTTTTTTCTTTAAATTAATTATATATTTATTAAAACGTGCATCGCACATGTAAATTACTGGTTAACTATTATTTTAAAAATAATTTAATTATAAAAACATATTAGATAATTTTTCAATTTTAAAAAATGTCTGATCCAAAAAAAGCGATATACGGATCCGATTCTACCGATCCAGCTGATACCAATCCCGATCTAAATGTTCTGAGAAACCCGATCCTGCTGCCGATTTCGAGTTTTAAAGCCTTTGATTTCAATAACTTCTAGCTCATCCATCTAGAGGCTTCTTTGTTAATGAATGGGAATGAACGGACCGAGGACAAACTAGGGTTGGTAGTTATAGTTGTTTTTATCATGATTCTACAAGAGCTACACTTCAGGCAGCAGTGAACATAACTAGTTAAGAAAACAATGATAACTGAGACAGGTGTGACTTCAGGATTGAGAGGTCCTATAAAATATTTCACAATGAAAGCTGCACAAAGTACTGATTGCTTGCAACATTTCTAAACCAAGGATTGTGAATCAACTTATGCAGAACGAAGATATCTTTAAAAAAGAAAGAAAGAAAGCTGAGCAAATGATTGAATGCGTACTAGGGTTGGTAGTTGTCGTTGTTAACCAACTAGTTAAAAGAGCTGAAAGCAGAAATTCAAGAAGGGACTGTAATGAGTTTCTCTAACATCAGAACTCACGGCAAGCAAGCCTCGATCAGCTATATATTAGTAAGGTCTTCCCCTGTCCTTTGTTTAGGGATACATCTAGCTTATGGAGCTAATGCAACTAAATTTGGAATCAGCATTATGTCATCTAAAGCCACTGGCTCAGCAAGGACTAACACAGGGGGATACAGTCGAATCTCCCTAAAGCCTTTCTGCCATGCATAAAAGTGAATAGAGAAAATAAGAAATATTTACTCACTTAGTTTAAACATAAGGTACAATTTAAGAGTACAAGGTCAAGACAAAGTTAAAACAAGAGCTTCACATTATCATCCTATCTCAAAAAGTAGAATCGTTAACCCAGGTACTGACTACAATAACATCTCAAACAAGTTACTACTTGACTGAGTTTGAATGAGAGAATTTTTTTTTTTAAATGCATAATAAGCTTATAATGAAATCTCCAGCTTTCTTTCATGCAAATTAATTTGTTGATAAACCCTTGTTATGAACTTGCTATATTTGTGGATTAGCAATTGCGATCATTAAGAGTTGACCCAAATTTGATGTTTTAGATGCCAATAATCTTTTACATCCCAAGAGGATACTTGAATGGGTTAGGGCGGCTTAATTCCTCTTCATTGAAAAATAGGAAATACAATCAAGTACAACTGATGTTGGGTTTCTTCCATTTGATTGTATGTACAAATGGCAAGTTCAATGGAATTTCACCTCCAGCTTTCCCATGTTTGTTCAGTTTTAAAATGGGATATGTATAAAGAAAGGTGACACTGAAAAAATTCAACCTTCCTCTCAGTTCCAATCCCTCCATGTAATCTTTTAAGTAAATGATCAGCTTCTCACACAAACCAAAATCAATCAAAATATTGGCTGGGGTAAACATACCCCAATCCTAACAACCTAGAAAATAAAGTGACCACAAAATTACCCAAAAAGTAGATAAAATACAGAACTGCAATTTTCACATTATTTGGCAAAAAATGTACGTAGAAATACTTCAGTTTTGGCTCAGTTAGTGCCATACCCACCAATTCAGGTCAACCGTAGCTAAGAGGTATTTGGCAGCCTCAACCCAACCCGATAGTCCACTGAAATAGTATACACTGTATATATATATATGATCATGGCTGTTGTGAAAGCATCCTCTTACATGAAATTGGCACTAAATCATCGTAGTCATATACCAAAAATAAGCAATAATAAAAGTACCCCCAAGAAATTAAATAAAGATAAATAAACTGCTTGACTAAATTTTAAAATACATTGTTTCAAAAATCTGAATGTGCATTGTATGACAAATATGAAGTGCATTGTAAAGTAAAATAACATTAAAAAGTACCAACTTTTACTTGATTCCAACCCCTCTAGCTGATTTTAAGTAAATAATCAGTTTTTCCACAAACAAAATCGGTCAAATTCTAGGGAAACATACCACATTCCACCAGCCCAGAACATGAAGATAACTACCAATATACACACAAAAAACGTAGACAAAAAACATAGGATCCATCACAATTTGACTATATAGTGGTAAATAAAAGAAGTAGGATACTTCTTTTGGCTCAGTTTGCCAAAAAATCAACAATTCAGGTCAAACGGAAATCACTATCTTTAACAGCCTCGCCCTAACCATATAATAGCCATTTTTAGTAAATAGAGTCCCCCAACACAGTATGCAGTGTATATATATGGTAAGGGCTGCTGTTAACGCATCTATGTTGATGGAATTGGCATTAAACAATCATCGGCACGTACCAAATATGAAATAAATCGCAAAAAGCAGAAGTGCATACAAAAATGGAACAAATAAAAAGTAAACTGTTTGACCAACTTTTTCAACAAAAAAAAAATCTTTCCTACCCAACTCCAACAAGCTATAAAATGAACAAAACCACCAAATTTACAACAATAAAAAAATAACATAGGCAAAAAATATAAGACCGACAAATTAAAATTTGCCTATGTATTGGCTAATAAAAGAAGTAGGCTACTATTTTGGTTGAGTTTTAGTGCCACAAAACCACTTATTCAGATCAATTGTAGATTATTGTCTTTCACAGCCTCAACCCAAACCATAGAAATAGCTTTTCCTGCAAACAGTATCCCCCCGCATGCCACAATACAGTACACAATGTGTGTGTGTGTGTATATATGTGTGTGCGTGTGTGTGGTCAAGGCTTCTCTTGAAGCGTCATATTTTGTGAAATTGGCACTAAGCCATCTTATTAGCCCTGTACCAAAATAAGAAATAAATCACAAAAAGTAAAAGCACCTGAAGAAATTGAATAAATATATATAAAGAAAATTGTTTGGGAAAAAAAACATTGTTTGACAAATCTGAAAGTATTTCCTTTGACAGGTATGACCTATATATTTAAGAAAAATCACATTAAAACATTCAAACTTCACTCGGTTCCAACCCCTCTTGGTGACATCAAGTATATGATCACCTTCTAGCACAACCAAAATCACTTAAATTCCGGTAAATACACCTAATCCAAAAGCCTATGAACTGGAAATAACCACCAAATTACAGGGAAAACATAGACAAAAATGTAGATCAGAACAATAATTTGCCAACATATTGGCAAATAAAAGAAGTAGGATCTTTTTTTGGCTCAGTTTGAGAGCAATAACCATCAATTTAGGACAATTGTAAATCACTATGAATTCGACAGCCTCCCCACCAACCACATGATAGCTCCTTTAAGCAAATAGCATCACCCGGTAGGCCAGTATGGTTTACAATGTGAATATATGGCCAGGGCTGATGTTAAAGCATCAATGTAAGTGGCAGTAAACCATCGTAGTCATGTACTCGGATAAGCAATAGATCATGACAACGTAAAAGTAACTAAAGAAATATATAAATAGTACATCACAGATATACGTAGAAAAGGATAACCAAACCAAAAAACACATCGTATTTCTTCAACATACATGTAAAACCAAACCATCAAAGAAATTGATTTCAAAACAGGGCCTAAGAAGTTGGCCAAATCTAATGTGTTTTTTCTTTTTCTTTTTTTGTGTGTCAATAAAAGCGGATCGAATGGGTTAGATGCTAACAATATGTCAATTACAAAGCATAGAAATGCTCCCAAGAGCAATTGATGTTCGGTTTCTTCCAAAACTAGAATATACTGTCAAGAACAATTGACGTTTGGTTTCTTCCATTTAGTTGTAGGTACAATTCATGTTGGGTTCCATCCAATTGCAGACCAAGTGTTCTAAGTTAACCTACAACAATCAAATTACCACCAACATAACCAATCCCAAAGCCAAGACAATGAAAATAACCACCAAATTACAGCACCCAAAAAACTGGAAGAAAAAAAAACATAGGACACATTAACATTCGCCTACATATTGGCTAATAAAAGATACCTTTTTTGGCACAGTTTGAGTGCCACAAAACCTGAAAACCACCTTATTCAGGTCAATCATAATTGTTGTCAATGTTCTAAAAAGCGCTAAGCGGTAGTCAAGCGGCCGATGGGGGCCTAGCGCCTAGACTTTGTAAGCGGGGATTAAGCTGTTAGGTGCTAGGCAGTTTAATTTATTTATTTATTTATTTATTTATTTATTTGAGTATTTATTTATTTATCAATCTTTTGAGTTTGTTTTGGTGTTACCTCTTTTTAGAGAAGAGAATTGATTTGGGATTTTTTTACTTGGGATTTAGAGGAGAAAGAGAAGAGGGTCGAGTCCATTTTTTTTTAATAATTAAGTCCTCAGTGGGTCTAACCGACCGATTAAGCGCCGCATAGACCCGCTTTTAACCGCCAAGAACCAATTACCGATTTTCTTATACGCCTAGCCCCTATGCGAGGCGTTGGAGGGCCGCCTAGCACCTAGGCGCCGCCTAGGCCGCTTTTTAGAACACTGATTGTTGTCTTTGACAGCCTCTCCCCAAACCATATTAACACTACAAGGAATTTGCAATATACCAACGGACACCTATAGTGACGGATCTCTAAAACTGTGGGTATAAGCATCATATACCTACAGACGTGTAGTAAACTGTGGGTATAGGTATCATATAGCTTTAGAGCTTTTAAACACTGTGGGTATAGTCCATCATTTATTTTCCCCCCAATTTTTTCATTTTCCCTCCCTCCTCCAAAAAGATATATTTCATTTATATACCTCTAAAACTTCTAAATCCCTCTCTCCCTAAATCCAATCTCTAAATCCTCTTGTTCCCGTTGCAGTCACCCCGCTCTTCCCGCTGCCATCGCAGACCCCTCTTACCGCTGCCGTCGCCCCACTCTTCCCGCTGCCGTCGCAGACCCCTCTTCCCGCTGTCGTCGCCCCCCTCTTACCGCTGCCGTTTTCTGCAATCACAACCGTCCATTCCATCTTTGAGCGAGCGATCAAGAACCATTCTCCTCCCAACTTTGAAACCCCTCAAATCCCCGCCCCAAACCCAAATCCCTTACCCCCTTTTCCCCCAAAATGAACAGCAAAAAATACGAACGCAAAGTGAAGACCCAGAAATCCGACGACGAGGACGACGGCGGCAGTGAATGGCGGCTGGATGACTTCGAGATCGGAAAGTTCATCGGCGAAGGCAAGTTCGGCAAAGTCTACCTCGCCCGCGAAAAAAAGGTACCTCCTTTTCCCCCAATTTCCCCCAATTTTCAAACCCTAACCCTAATTCTCCGAAATTAGAGTGGATACGTGATGGCGCTGAAGGTGATATTCAAGAAGAAGGTGGAGAAGTACCGGTTCCAGCCGCGCGTTGATATTCAATGAAGACGAGGAGGAGGGCGACGCGTTGGTGACGAGGGCGCAGTATATGATCTCGAAGGTTCGCGCTCTAATTCCCAAATAATCCCGCTCGATCGCCGCTTTACTTCCCCTCACCGCTCTCTCACCTCACCACTGACGACCAACCACGACTGTCTCTCCCTTCACCACTCACCGCCTCAACTCCGTTGCGCCGCTCCTCCTTTGCCCTTATCGATCGCCGCCGCCCTTGCCGTTGCAAGCGCTCTTCAACTATTGTTGAGTGGTTTATGGTATGAATTCTTCTAGATGTCCTTAGTTTCATTATTGTTCATGATTTGAACATGGATTGCACTATACATGTTTTTCCTCCTCTCGGCCAAATGAAGTTTTGTGAATTTTGTGATTATTTTCAATTGGGTTCGATGAATACATAAACTAAGATGATAAAATAACATGTTCATGATTTGAACATGGTTGCACTATACATGTTTGAATTTAACAATCACACATAATGAAAGTTGAGAGGAAAATCAAGTTCGAAGAAGAATTCTTCATTATTTTCATGTGCAGGTTGAGTTTTTCAAAATTTATACTTGAGTAAAAATTCTTATAAGATTGATTTTTTGGTCGAGGCTTGAACTAGCAAAAACTTTTTAGTGAAGTATCCATATGTGTATCTATTTGATACACATATGTGTATCTATCTGATATGAAATACCCATATGTGTATCTATCTAATATAGATAAACCTTTTTAGTGAAGTATATAGATGTATATATATATGATAGACATATAGAATTCCCTTTATTGATGTGAAGTGAAACATAAGCATATTATAAAGAAGATGCCCTTTGTTGAAAATTAAGCATTATGCAAGTTATATAAAAGATGATCTATATGCAGGTTATAGGAGTTGAAATATATTCATTTATGGGAAAATACTTTTTGTTGAAGTAAATGCAGGTTGTACAAAAAAATGAACCACATGCAGATATATATAGAAAATGAATATATGCAGAAATATATAGAAAATGAACATATGCAGTTATATGTATAAGTTATATATATAAGGTAGACCTGATTACAGTCATAAAGAGAAATGCAAAAAGCTTAACAGACACTGGCTTCTCCCCTTCAAATATTTAACAGAAAGAGATAGTGTACCCTAAGGAAGATGTCCTTTGCCTCTTATTTATAGCCTTTAGAGATTAAATATCGAAATTTAAGTATGATTTATTAATTATGATTTAATTATTTAACTTACTAGATTGCCCCACATATAAAATGTACATGCCCATACTATTTTTCATTCCTCATTTTTTCTCTCCTATCGTTGATATATATTTCTTCGCTTTTAATTCTAACTAGATAAGATTTTATTTTTTAAACTTAGGTATGGATGAGGTACAAGAATTGGAATGGCTTTAAGCCCAGAAGATTGGGATTGGAAAAGACTTGGTCGGGGACTCAAAGCAGCAATTGGAGTTTCTTGCTGCAGTGGATCGACGGCGAGTTTTATATGAAGAAGGGCCTGTTCTAGAAAGAGCAATTTACAAGTATAAATACTTACTTATATTTGGTAGAATTTTGGTTGGGTGTTTACATTTTTATGGGTAATTTGGGAAGAGATTAGGGGTGGGAATTGGGGATGAGATCATGATATTTGATGGACAGAGATAGTTTTGGCCTTCCTGTTTTATTATAAAAATATCATATTTGAACTCAGTTTTATACTAGTACTCAAGGGTAAATTATTGACAATTACCATGACTTTTTTAAAATAAATTTACTACTGTGAGTCTGTGAACTTTGCTTTGAGGAACAAAAGAGGTGTTTGGTTGTTGATAAAGTGTTCACACGATATAGAAAAGCTTATAGAAATATAGTCGGAGGCTGAAGCTGTATGCATCTCATGAACACACCAAATTAAGTTTCTCTAGCATCAGAACATAAGAATAACCATATGAGAAGACAAACACAAACACCTACAGAGCAACATATTCACCAATATATGCATATCTCCAAGAGTCCTAGAACTAGAACAAACACAACTAACATTAACTAACAGTACTGATAACTGACATAACTGACATAGATTATAGAGGTTCGGCAACAAAATAAACTCAATCTCCAACAAAAACACCAAACCCCAATTTCAGAACCTTGGAATAGCTTTGCAAACCAGAGGAGTCTTCATCTCAAGTGACATCTTGAGGTACTCCGGAAGATCGACATCGGAATCATCAAGTGGCACCCAGTTGATGTTCTGAAGCAACTGAGCCAACCAGAGGTGAACTGTAGCCAAGAAGAATATAAGGATTGGTTTACTACCACCCAAACACAAGAATATAAGGATTGGTTTTAATCATAGAGTACTTGATACCAAACATAAAATTTGCATATGTAGGTGAGGCAAGAAAAGTTGATTCCTTTATGAGATTTTTGGTTACTTGTAACCAAACGAGCACTATAATTATAAAAAAGAAAAAGCCTGATCTCGTAGTAGTAATTTTAGATAGTTAATTAGTCTTAAAACACAATTTTCACATAACAAGTGCTTAAAATCCATGCTCTCTATTCAATTACTAAGCAACTTCCCTATCAGAACCTATTTTTGAGCTATTGGTAATGGTGCTTTTAGCTCTCTCAGGTTCTTTTACGGTGATACCAACTGCCAGAAAAACACCACAGTGTATCTGAAAAATATCCTCAGCCTCTTTGACTACTTCCACAAAGAGCATTACAAACCTAGTAAGTCTGGGAAACTTGAGGAAAGCATGGTGCCTCTTGTAGTTAATACATCTGGATGGGTGAAAGGTATGCTTTATGTTTCAATGTTTTTTAGATTTTAAAAAAGACTATCGTTTCACCGGATTTTTTTCCCTTTGGGGTTGTAGGTACTGGTTATGATATGCTGGTGAAAATGATAAGGCACATTTCTCCTACTCATGTAGTTCAGATTCGCATCTATCCTGACAGTAAAAACCTTTCTAAAGGGAAATTCTGGATGGATGAGAACGAGGAGGGGTCAGCAAATATGATCGAAATCAATGCAGCTCAAAGAGTCTTATAGTCAACAGTAAGTAATTTGAAATATATTTTCTTCATATGAATATCAAAATTCATATGAACAGCTCAAAGAGTCTTATAGTCAACAGTAAGTTTTCTTGATTAGTAATCTTGATTAGTAATGTGATGTCTTTAATTTGTAGGACAATGAACAGTGATAATCAAGGATGCACTACTCTGCTTTGAGATTAGAGTCTGATTGATTCATTTTTTTGTGTGTGGCTAAATACACTATTGTCCTGATAGGAAGGGATGAGAAGATGTAATAAGCTGTAAATTTGGCATTCTTTGTTTGTGTCAAAGTTTTAGTTGATCGATCAGTATCAAAATGTAACAAGCTGTAAATTTGATTACCTGTATGAAACAATATCCCAATATTTCCAATTCTGAGTTGATTACTGTAATGGTTATGAATCTGTGATTAAAATGATCGATGTTGATCTCTTGTAATGATTATATCTGATGATGAAGAACTAAACAAACACAATAATGAGGCTGGAACATCTCAATCAGCCTAAAATACACAAAAAGAACTATACCAACGGAATAAACACGATGGGTATATATTCAAATAATTGGATGCAAAAATCATCGCTAAAACATATAGCAATGGAGTTTCAACCGTGGGTATAGGAAAGCAAAATGTGTCTTTAAAACCTATACCAATGGATACGAAACCGTGGGTATAGCACCGAGGTTTTGTCCAACGGGTGAAAAAAACCGTCGCTATAGGCTATAGTGACGGCATTTTGCCGTGGGTATAGCTAATTAAAAACGACGGAAAAATATGTCCGTTGGTATAGGTTTTACGGGCTATACCTACGGTTTTTCGCCTTTTACCCACGGATTTTTGCTGTCACTATATGTCAAATTCCTTGTAGTGTAAATAACTTTTTCTCGCAAAAAGTGTCCCCTAATAGCATACAATGTATATATATCTGGAAGGGCTGCTGTCAAAGCATCTATGATTGTGACATTGACACCAAACCATCGTGGCCATGTACCAAAATAAGCAATAAATCAATGAAGCAAGGGGGAGTCCTCTCCTTACTGTCTTATGATCCAAAAGAAAAGCAATAAATCACATGTAGTAAAAGTACCTGAAGAAACTGAACAAATATAAAGAAAATTGTTTGACAAAATTTAAAATACACTGTCTGATAAATCTAAAATTGATTTTTGACAAGTATAAACTTCATTGTTAATAAAAATGGCACAAATACATTCAAACTTTGCTCATTCCAACCCCTCTAGTTAAGTAAATGTTCACCTTCTCACACAACCAAAATCAGGGTAAACATATCCGATCCCAAATGCCTCGAAAATGAAAATAACCACAAAAATAAACGAGAAGGCAGGCAAAAAACACAGAATACATCAGAACAGTAATTTACCGAAATATGGCGAATAGAAGTAGGATGTTTCTTTTGGCTCAGTTTAGGTGCCATAATCACTGATTTAGGTCAACTGTAATTACTATGTATTTGACAGCCTCCGCACCAACAATATGAATAGCTTGATAAGCAAACATAGTCCATGTAGGGTGGTGGAAGTCATCACTCCACCTCTTTAACAGTATATACTGTGTATATATGATCAGCGCTGATGTCAAAACATCTACGGTCGTGAGATTGGCACTAAACCGTTGTAGCCATGTACCAAAATAAGCAAATCATCTAAAAGTAAAAGTAAGTAGAGTAATATACAAACAGTAAATCACATATATACATAGGAAAGATAATCAGACCATTAAAACACCCAGTATTTGTTCAACATGCATCTAAAACCAAATTCCATCAAAGGAATTATTTTATTTTTTAAAAAATAAACTTCATAGTGAAAACTTACCTAACGAACATGTAGATCATGTAGAACACCCTTTCTTTTAGTGGCTCTGAACCCAAAAAATAAATATTCATATTAAAAAAAATGCCCATCTCACAAAATTTCTTGAAAGGAACAAATCAAGACTTCAGAGTTGTGCAGCCACATATCACAGGAGGAACCAAGCATCAACTTTTTTGCAATTAACCTTACAAATATTATCAATCCAAACCTACGTTCAAACGGACCCAACTTTAGAGCAATTGGATTTTCTGTTTGTTGCTTGGTGTCTTAACCTAACCCATATCTAAATAAACCTCGCCCAAAATAAAGAGGAATCATGAAAATGAACAAACAGCATCAATTCCTACGAATAATCCAATGAGATATAACACCTCTCAACCGTAAATAATATAATCTTAAACCACATGCCAGCTATAACAATATATCAAATGAGTAACTTACTACTTAACTGAACTGGAACGAGAAAACAATTAAAAAAAGCATATTATGCTGATAATATATTCCTGTGCTACCTAATTTGTCACTAATCCCGAGTTATGAACATGCTACCTGTTTGGAGTAACAATTCCGACACCATTAAGAGGTTCGCCAAGTCTGATACGTTTATTTTTGTTTTGATAAATGCCAAATCCAAGGTGTTAGATATATGCGAGCAATCTGTTCACTACAGGGCTTAGTAATGATTCCCAAGAGCATATACTTGAAGGGGTTAGCATCCAAAATTAGGAAATACTTCAAGTGCAACTAATGTAGGGTTTCATCCAAAAGTAACTGCAGACTACAGTGCTAGCTCTAAGTTAACTTACAACAATCATTAGTTTTATTACTGAACACTTTAGGCGGCAATCACCATAAGTAGTAGATTGTTCCTTTTTTTTACTGATCACATATGAATTAAGGCTTGAGAAGTTCTATGAAATAAAATGGACAGATGACTTCCAACCCTGTTTGGGTCAAATAGGCAGGAGACTGTCTAGCCAGTCAAGTATCCCAATTAAGGTTTAGCCAAAAGAAGCTACCTCGTTCTAAAGGTGCGCTGCGTATGCTTTTGAATAAGTGACAACTCTATTAGTGCATATATCCATTCAGCTACCTCTAAGTTGATGTCGGCCAAACACATTCAGAATAAAAAGTAAGTGTTTTAGTATAGAGATACCACAGGGGAATTTTATTCTACTTACTGCTCTCTCTCACTAGTGGATGGAGATCCAACGTAGCGCAATGACATGTGGGTAAACAATACAACTTGGTTGATTTGTACGGGTTTGGTACTTTGGTGTGACGGTTGGCTACTTCCAAAGTATAGGTTACTATACCCCCTTATCTAACACCAACGTTATCAGCATTGCAAATACTAAATACCGGGATCAAGTCAGGTTGAGTATGGCTTGACAATGCTTGTGCCAAGGTTGTATCCCATAAATGATAACCTACTTCTCCTATACACAAGTATATACTGTACATGTCCTTAACCACAGTATAAAGGGTTTCATTTTATTTTATTAATACAAAATCGAAGCCAATTTGGGTTTAAAATCCTAGGGTTTCCTTTTCATAGAACTCTAAAAGGAATAGAAAACTAGGGTTACAAAAATAGTAGATTACTAACAAATTTCAGGAATTCATAAACCCTACAAAAAATTTAAGTGGGGATTTAGTACCGCAATTACGGACCGCTCCGCTCCGCTTCGTACCGAAAGTCGACAGCTTCCATCGCTAATTAGAGAGCGAAAATGGAAACAGGTAGTAAACTAGGGTTCCATAATTGTGAATAACAAACAAATTCAGCAATTAAAAAACCCTAAAATCAAAAAAGACAAAAACAAATTACCGATCGCATGGCTTCACTTCCCTTCGCTCGGTGTCCACATCGGCAACTGGTCGAATCCTATAATATGCATATATGGGATCCACTAAGATTTCGTAGGATCCATATGCAGATCCAAAACTAGCACGGTCAAAAAGATCTGTTACCCAGACCCGATCCGGACCCGGCATTGGACCGGAACCGACCCAATCTGTTACGGGTCGGGTCCGGATACAAAAATTAGATCCGTTGCATTTTTGGTTCTGAATCCGGGTCCTCTCAAAACATACCTGACCCAAACCCAGACCTAGATTAAAAAGGGGGAAAAAGTGTACATATTTTTAAAGTTTCAAAAATTAAGTTGTCAATTTGTCAATTCTCAAAGTCCTAAGAGCATATGTAGTTGTTGGCTATATATCCAAAAAAATGGATATTTTGGAGAGAGAAAACCTTTGTAGTCGTCGTCTATATACTTATTTTTTAGGTTCCGGATGAACAGAAGACGTCTATATTTGGCAGCGGAAATGGCATTATGCATATTTTAGAAATCGGAAGATGATTTACCGTCTTAGTGTCGGACGGTATATGATATGTTGTCTGAGACAAATTTTTTAATTGCGAAAGTTTGTGACAGCATATGATTTGTCGTTTGGAAAAATAAATATTAAAAAAAACCATTTCAAATGAGATGCTGACATATGAGGGGGGGAAAAATTGGGCCATTTGTGTTGGACGGAGATGATCTCCCGTCCTAAAAAAATAAAATAAAATAAAATAAAATTTGTTATATTGATCATACACTGTCGGTAGAGGAAATAAAAATTTTAAAAAAAATAGAATTTTTGTGTTGGACGGAAGATGATCTCCCGTCCTTCACAAAATTTATTATTTTTTTAAAAAAAATTCATCAAACAGCAAATGATCTGCCGTCCTTCATATTTTTTTCTTCGCTATCTTCAGACGGTATATCATCTTTCGTTTCGTCCAAAAAAATTCATTTTTTGAGTATAGACGATTACAGCATTTATGCTATTTGCTATTTCCAAAATGTCCATAAAACCATTTTTTAACTAAGTGAGAAATGTATCTTCCTATTCCCCAGTTCTTCGTTCTCATCCTTCTAAGTTATCATTCTTCATTCTTCTCATTCTCATCCGTCTCAGTTATCATTCCTCATTCTTCTCATTCTCATCCCAATCAACATGCTGGTCCGGATCCTAGTCGTCGTCTCTCGCTCTCCCGCTAGCCACCGCTGACGCCGTTCACGCTAGCGATGGCCGACATTGCTCCCGCTCACCCCATTGCTGCTCGCGCTCGCCACTCGCCCTCACCTCTTTCCCCCCGCACCCGGCGGGTACATCTCTTGTAACAAGATCCAAATCCGGACGAGTCCGGATCCAATTTTTAGACTCGTTCCTAATTGGGTCCGGGTTGCAAAGGACCCGATAATAGTGCTATCCAAACCCATTAAAAAATAAAAAATCGAATTGGGATCCAAACTGACTAGAGTTTCATATCCAGATTCGAGCTTCGGAATTATCCAATGAATACGCTATTCTGGAATGTCCGGGGGCTGGGGGATAAAGGTAAAAGAGATATGGTTAGAGACGTCATCACGAAATCCAAGGCGGAAGTGGTTGGGCTTCAGGAGACCAAACTAATACATGGGACCAAACTCAAAAGAGTAAGGGGGAACATAATCAAGGAATGGATTTTACGCCCATCCGCGGGAGCCTCAGGGGGAATTGCCATTGGCTTCAACTCGGACCTGCTCACTTGTTCAGAAGTCTATAATGGTACATTCTCACTGACTACGCGATTGGAACGACGAGC
This sequence comes from Hemerocallis citrina, assembly GCA_017893485.1. Classification (NCBI taxonomy): domain Eukaryota; kingdom Viridiplantae; phylum Streptophyta; class Magnoliopsida; order Asparagales; family Asphodelaceae; genus Hemerocallis; species Hemerocallis citrina. The sequence goes on from CM030358.1 coordinate 48,704,463, forward strand.
GGATAAGTTTATGCAGACTATCACAGTTGTTTATGGGCCAAACATGGCTTCAGAGCGTGATGCCTTTTGGCAAGAACTGGTCAATATTCGTCTTCGTTGGCCTGGGGCGTGGATTGTCGGGGGCGACTTCAATATTACCCGATTTGCGTTCGAACACAAGGGTAGAGGTTCCAGCGACAGGCATAGAGCAGAGTTCAATAGGGTGATAACGAATCTTGAGTTGATAGATATCCCTATTAATGATAGACTATTTACGTGGACTAACATGCAGTCTACTCCGATTTTGGCAAAATTGGACAGGATTCTCGTATCGATGGATTGGGAGACTAAGTTCCCCCTGGCAACTGCTAGATCGATCCCTAGACCAACGTCAGAGCATACTCCAATCCTTCTTGACATTGGTCTTCAGGGAACCAAAAGACATAGAAAATTCCGATTTGAGAAGGTCTGGCTGAAGATTCAGGGATTTCACCACCTAGTAATGGAAAACTGGGCGCTCCCAGTGACTGGCACAGATGTTGCGGGCCCATGGTGTGAAAAAATTCGCAGATTGAGAAGGCGGCTTCGTAATTGGAATTGATCTAGGTTCGCGACCATCTGGCGCGCAAAAGATTCCTTGTTGGAAGGAATTGATGAACTTAAAAGAGTGGAGGAATCGAGAGACCTGTCACAGGAGGAAAGAAATAGGCTTCTGGGGGTCCGTGAGAATATTGCCAATCTCTATAAGATGGAAGAAATTAAATGGCAACAAAGATCTAGAATTTTGTGGCTCAAAGAGGGAGACGCGAACACGGCCTTCTTCCACCGAGTGGCAAGTGCAAGACGCAAGTCCAATCTTATTTTATCCTTAGAAACAAGCTCGGGGACAGTACAAGATGAACAAGTGATTTCCACAGCCTTCCAAGGATACTACAAGGACCTCTTGGGGAAGAAGAATGACTTCCGGGTCCCACCCAGGAATGATTTCTAGCAGACGTACCAGATCGAGTCATCGCCCTCGCTATCCTGTATAGAGTCTCCGTTCTCGGAGGAGAAAGTTAAAAAGGCTATCAGTCACATGGGAGCAGACAAGTCGCCGGGGCCAGACGGCTTCCCAATGATGTTCTTCCAAATCTTCTGGGAAGAAATTAAATGGGACTATATGGCATTGCTGGATGACTTTTTTAACAACAAGCTCAGATTGGGTATGTTTAATTTTGCAGAGGTGGTCCGGATTCCCAAACATGAAGAGGCGTCGAAAGTGGGCGATTTTAGGCCGATCAGCCTCATAAATTGCTCGGCGAAGATTATTACTAAAATCCTAGCTATCCGCTTGGGGAATATTATGGGCAGCCTTATCAACAAATCTCAATCGGGCTTCATTAAGGGCAGAAATATCATAGACTGTGTGGCAACGACGGAACAAGTTATCTACCGCTGCCATATGACCAACTCTAAGAGCTTTCTGCTTAAGCTGGACTTTGAGAAAGCTTATGACTCGGTCGATTGGGAGTGCTTGCTGGACGCTCTCAGGGGGAGGGGCTTCGGGAATAAATGGATCTGCTGGATCAGGTAGTGCTTGCAAACTAGCAAAACGGCCATATCAGTGAATGGGAGGTCGGGGCAGTCGTTTCCTTGCAAGAAGGGTCTCAGATAAGGGGACCTGCTATCACCACTCCTGTTTACTATTGTAGCGGATGTGTTGAGGGTTATGCTGGAGAATTGCCAGGATAAAGGGTGGATCACGCCAGTGGCCAGGTCCGCGTCTACAAAAGGGTGTACGATCCTGCAATACGCAGATGACACCCTACTCTTTGGTAATGGGTCTAGACGAGAAACTGTCTGCTTTAAAGGGACCCTATACTGTTTTGAGGTCTGGTCAGGCCTTAGGATTAATTTTCACAAGAGTGTGCTGACCCCAATTTCCCTATCCGATGATGAAGCAGAGGAACACGCTTCCATTTTGAACTGTACGACGAGTGGCTTTCCTATCAAATACCTAGGGTTACCACTCAGACCAGGGAAATTAGCTAAAGCAGACTGGTTGCCTATCATTGACAGGGTGGAGGACAGACTGTCTGGTTGGAAAGGTAAATCGTTGTCTCTCGGGGGAAGAGTGGTACTCATCAACTCAGTGTTGTCTAACCTGCCAATCTACTATATGTCATTTTTCGAGCTTCCAAGATGGGTGATACAGAGGATTGACCGAATTCGTAAACGATTCCTCTAGAAGGGGGCAGACTCGGATAAAGGAGGTTACCACCTCATCAAATGGAGTATTGCTTGCATGAAGCATGGAGGGTTAGGCATCATCGACCTCAGAGATATGAACCTTGCCTTGCTGGGAAAATGGTGGTGGAAGGTATTCCACAATAGCGGGGAAGGTTGGCAGGACTTCATTCAACCTTATCTAAGGAAAAAAGGCACGAGAAACCTTGGCTTCCGAGTAGGGGCTAAAGTTTCGCGACTCTGGAAAGGAATTGCCAAGGCTAGCGGTCCCTTCAACTCGGCAGTTACGTCGACTATCGGCAATGGCCGGTCCACCAGATTCTGGTGGGACGGGTGGTGTGGAGCCCATACCCTGAAGGAAACGTTCCCAGAGCTGTATGAGGTCGAGTCGACCGAATATGTTCGTTGCCGAAGGTTGGAAAAGGGGAGGTTGGAGACCGGCATTCCGAGGAACGCTAACCCCAAATTTGCTCCAGCAATTGCTTGACATGCAAGCACACATTTCTCGGGCTGGCACAAGGTGCACTCAAGGCCCAGATCAGAAGCGATGGGGACTCGAGAGCAAGGAAACTTTCACGGTGAGATCATTGTATCATCGGATCCACTTTCGAGGATGCAGACCCAGCTGGGCACAGGTGTTGTGGAAGGCGAAAACTCCCCTTAAAATCAGAGTTTTCTTATGGCTAGTGCTCAATAATGCTATCCTCACCAGGCAAAACCTTGCCAAAAGACAACCACAGATGGCGACCAACTGTGGTTTCTGCGACGTACATGTGGAAGATCTAAATCACCTTTTCGTTCACTGCCCAAGAAGTAAGGCAACTATAGTTGAGGTACTCCGAGCCTTAGGAACAGGCGACTACCCCTGCGTATATGAGGACTTGTGGATTGGCCCCAAATTTGCAACGATTCGCCATGATATGAAGGATGCGTGGTACATCGCAATAGCGGCAACAACATAGGTGTTATGGCTTGACAGAAATAATTTTTATTTTCGTGCTTCATGTAATAGTATTTCTGGTAACCTGACTCACATCACGCATCTTATCTCTTTTTGGGCTACAGCTGCGACCACGGGGGCAAGAGGAAGGATAGCCAGAGTATTCCAGGTCGAGGAGTTTGACGATGAGGAGGTAGAGATCGGGCCGACGCAGGACTAAGGGACTGGCTTCACCAGTCAGGACAGTGCTTTTGCCAGCTGGTGTTTTGTTTCAACCCACTGTACTCTCTGGTTGCTTGATGTCTGAGTAGTTAGACCCACCTCCCAGGGTTTGTTGCGAGTGTATGTTTTGTTTTCTTTCATTCTCTTCCTGCATTGTACTTTTGTTTTGTACTGTTGTTTTCTCCCAGTACACAGGGGTTGTTTTATTAACTTCTTATTAATGAAACAGGATGGCCTTATTCCACCTTTTACCTCAAAAAAAAATATCCAATTCTTTATTTTTTTTTCCCAATATGATAGTAAAATTCTAATTCAAATGACTTTCTGCATGACATCACCTTCTTTTTTTTTAATTTTCTCATATATACAATGACTAAAATATTCCTCCATGATATTATGTAAACATTATATCTAGCCAACCACAAGAACCATACATGACAGAGTTCAATAGGTGTGGTTAAGACAACATCAATTTGATGAATCCAGTGAGGAATATTCAGAAACATGGGAAGATGGAACTCTTTGTGTGAAAAGATTTCGGTGACAAGAATACTCAGAGTTATACGATGTCCATGCGTAAAATTAAGAATTGGTTTCCATGCGAAGAACCAATGAAGTCACTAAAATTAAGAAGAGTGGTTTAGGAAATCCATGAAAGGTTTATAATTATAGCTAGGTTTTGGAGATGCCATATGGGCCGCCTGTCCTCAAAGCGAAGGTAGAAGAGAGGGGAAGCGAAGGTAGAAGAGGAGAGGGGACGAGGTTTGGTAAGGTAAGGGGAGTAGGAGCGCCACTGGTTGCAGACAGAAGAGACTGCGAGGACACGGGAAATGGAGGAGAGACTATCAAAAATACATACTGTAAGAGAGATTAGAGAGGTCTAATCAGTTGGGGAAGATACCATTGATCACATCCTTCTTCTTGTTGTTGTTGTTGCTTCTTCTTCGTTCAACCATGGTGATCAAGCCCAGACAAAGAAGAAGGGTTCCACTTGGGGATTTGATCGTGTTTTGCTTTTCGGCTTTTATTTATATATCACTTTTTGAGAGAATGAAAGACTTGTTATATCTATTTTGGTATATAAAAAAAAGGCATGTTATAGTACAACTAGGTTTGCTCGTTGACACGTACCGACGGCACGTCTTCGGAATGGTGCACCTTGTTTGATCATATAAAATAGTTTTGGAGGTCCAACAAATTAATTGTAGCAATCATATTATATGAGAAACTTTTGGGGGTCCAGGAAAAAAACATATTATATGTTTTTTTGATTTTTTTGAATTATTTTTAAAGTTTTTATTTTTTTTTAAATTTTAAAAAATTTTATTTTCTTAATTTTTTTAATAGAAGAAGGAGGGAGAGAGAGAGAAAAAAAATAATTAAATAAATATATGAGTTGTTTTGGGTGGGGGGTTTGAATTTGAGTTTTAGGGAAAACTTTGGGGGGGGGGGGGGGGGGGGGGGGGGAGGGGGGAATATGTTTTGTAAGGTTAGATCTAGGCCTTTAATTTTGGGGGGGATTGAAGGACAGCCACTTGATAGCTTTCTTTGTGTTTTATTATATAGATAAAGTCAAAATTCAAAGTGCGAGAAAACGCTTAACTTGCGCATTTTCAAAACTAGTATTTTTCACGTGCAATGCACGTTTTTATAAAGAGTTGGAGTTGAATGTGTGATACACATAAGTCGGTAGTAATTAACATGTGCGATGGATGTCTTAATTTTTAAAGAAATTGGAGCTAGATGGGAAATACACGTTTTTTTTTTAAATTAAGAAGGAAAAACTTTGATTTGTACGTGCAATGCACATGTTGATAAAAAAATTTAGAGTTGCACGTGCGATGCACGAGTCTGTTTAGTAATTAGCATGTACAATGAATGTCTTAATTTCTAAAAGAATTGGAGCTAAACAAGCGATACACGTTTTTTTTAAAATTAAGAAGAAGAAAAAATTGTTTTGTACGTGTGATGCACGTGTTTGTTTGGTGACAAAGTGAAATTTATTGTGATAAAAAAATATTTTAAAATAGTTTGTTTGTGACAAACTCTCCCATAAAATAGTAGTGGATTAACGAGGCTGGATCCAAAGCCAAACAAATACCAAGTATCCAGTTATTCATCTCTAATCTCTAATCTCTAATATTATAATGGGAGAGAGCCTTAGTGTCATTTGTCAATCTATTAACGCATGTGATGCGCGTACACAATTAATATGAAGAGGTTTCAGGTTTGAGTCATCGCTATGTCAATGTTTTTATTTAAACATTTTTTACGACGTGCATTGCCCGTGCATAACTAATATAAAAGATGTCTCGAATTCGAGGTTAGACTACGTCGAAATTTTTACTTTAAGACGTGCATCGCACGTGTAAATTACTAGTATAAAATACAGTACTAGTTATTTAGCACAAGAAAAAATTTATCAAAACATGAAATAAAAACTTGCTCATACCTTTGACTTTGACTGTCAAGCAGAAAAAAGGGACTTGCTCGCATTATATCCACCTCCACAACAGTTTTAACAAAATAACCACGTTTTTAATTAACTCTTTAAAAAACAACAACAACTTCTCTAATGACATGTCAACTATATTTCAAAATTCTACCTACAACCACTGATATGGGTCAGATGACGTGGCCCCTCCTGGGCCACAGGATTCCCTCAAAGAGCGTGCACCGGCGGATCATCCGGGTCTGCCACGTCAGCTTGGAAACCACCCAGGTCTTTGCCACGTCAGCCCTAAACCACCCTGGGCTCGTGCCACATCAGCCCTATACTGCTTGGGCTTTTACCACGCCAGGCCCACGGGCAACCGGGTCCAGATCCGACCCCAAACGGGTCCAGATCCGGTTGGCTTCTTCTATAAATACCAGACCCTCTACTCCTTCCAGAGATAATCAATCTTTCCCCTCTTAAACCCTAGTTATTGTTACTCTCCTTTAGTAGCTGTGTAGACCGTCGGAGGGTCTACCACCGAGACCAACCCCGGTGTTTCTAGACCGAGTGCAGGTACACGAGACCCCCGGATCAGAGCCTCCACATCCAAGCCGAGCCTCCACATCCGAGCCGAGCATCTCCTCTCCACCTCACTCCCGCCTACTCCTAAGCCGTTCCCAAGGCTGAGGGTCGGGGCCACCGTCCGCACTAAAGCTTCCGCAAAAATACAAATCGAGAAGAACTCACACCTGGTGCATCCACACCAACCAAAAACAAACTGCACCAGGTTGGTGCCATCTGTGGGAAACGTTAGTGCAGACGCCGGTCCAAGCTCAGCCATCAACGGTATCACGTCCATCCGAGCTCACATGGCACCCAAGGCCAGGAGAGCTGTCACCTCTGCACGTCGCCAGGACGACCCTCCTCAGGACATCCCCACCGACGCTCATGGATCCAATAATCTGGGGATCAGCCAGTCGGGTGCCTCCCGTTCGGTGTACCCGACCTACGCGGGGTCATCCAGAATCGACAAGCAAGCTGGGCTAGGGGAGGGGCCGCTTCTAACTCGGTCCCGAACCATCCCAGACCTCCGCCCCAAGGGCGGGCGCCGGCTCTCAGCCGCGTCGGCTGGAGACCGCCGGCCCAACGTAGTCAGGCTAAGCGAGCTCCGGTCACCCACCAGAAATTCCAAGACTTCCGAAAAGAGACCATGGAGGCTATCCGGAGGACCCCCGTCGACGAAATGGTCTGCCGCACTCACTCGCGTTCGGATGTCAAGGCCAGCGCGTCCCACGCCCCGACATTCCCGCCGGAGTATGACGATGACATCTTGAAACGCCTCCAAGAAAAGGAAGACCGCCTCGACCACTTCGGCGACGGAGGCCCGAGGCCGGCCCAGGGCCACAGGCCCACCCAACCTCCTTTCTCCACCGCCATCTTGCAGGCGGAAATACCTCGGAATTTTTGCCCCCCCCCACAATTCGGGATTTATGACGGTGAAGGTGATCCTGCTGATCACATGGAGGGCTTCAAGACCCTCATGATGATTCACAGCGCATCGGATCCCCTCCTGTGCCGCGCCTTCCTCGCCACCCTCCGGGGTCCGGCTCGGGAATGGTTCTCCAATCTCACCCCCAGCTCCATCTACTCCTTCGACCAACTGGAGGGCAACTTCCTCGCCCACTTCGTGACCAGCCGAAAGGACGAAAGGAAGAGTGCGTCCCTACTGGACCTCCGACAGAAGGAAAGGGAGTCGCTCCGGCTGTTCGTTCGAAGGTTCACCACTGAGGCGAGGTCGGTCTCCTCCCTCAACCCAGGGGTTGCCTCGGCAGCATTCCGGCACAACGTCCGGCACAGTCAGCTGAAGGCATCCCTGGAAAAGAAGCCTCCAATCGATTTCCCTGACCTCCTCAATCGAGTTGAAAAATACATCCGGGCTGAGGAAGCCCTGAATCCAGAGGATTCCAAAGAAATTCCCGGAAAGGGGAAACGCAAGGTCGACGAGGCGGAGCCAGCAAAAAAGGTCCTGAAAGACAGGGGCATCACGAAAAGGGTTCCTCCGGTCCCCCGCTTCAAGAGGTATACCTCAATGACGCAGAACGTATCAACTATCCTCTTAGCAATTGAAAACTGGGACCTCGTGCAATTCCCTCCTCGACCGACCAACAACAACAAGAAGAGGGATCAGCGGTTCTACTGCCGCTTCCACTGGAACAACGAGCACGACACTAACCATTGCCGCGCCCTGAAGGACGAGATCGAGGCCCTCATCCAACGAGGGTACCTCCGGGAGTTCAAACGGGAAGACGCTCGGGACTAGAGGGACACGAGGAACAGGAGGCCTTCCCTTCCTCCTCGAGCACCCAGAAAGCATCCCGAGCGGGACCTCGAGCCTGAAGAACCTGAGGGTCAAGCTATCTTGCATTGCGTCCATGGAGGGTCGATGAGAGGGGAGTCCAACACCTCCCGCAAGGCGTTCGTCTAAGGGGTCAACGCTGTCCAGGGCCCCCTCTCCCCCAGGTCCAGCAACTCCCTGTCTCTTTCTCTAGGGAAGACCTAGAGGGAGTTCGGCTCCCGCACAGCGATGCGCTCGTCATCAACCTCAGCATGGCAAACTTTGAGGCCCATCACATCCTCGTGGACAACGGGAGCTCGGTAAACATCATCTTCCTGGAGGCATTCGAGAACCTGAAGCTCTCCCGAGATAAGCTAAAGTCAGTCGGGTACACATTGCACTGATTCTCCGGCATCCCGGTGCCAATCGAGGGGATCACGACCTTAGACGTCACTGCCGGTACGACACCTCACAGGCGAACCGAGTCGATGGACTTTATGGTTGTAAACGACAAGGCAGCCCACAACGCCATCCTCGACCGTCCCGGGCTCTACTCCCTTCAGGCAGTTCCCTCGGCCTACCACCAAAAGCTGAAATTCCCTACCAAGTCAGGTGTCGGAGTTGTCCGAGGGAACCAAGAAGCGGCACGATCGTGCTATATGAAGACAATCGGGGGTGGTGTGTTCCCTTTGGATGCCATCGAGCTACAACCCTAGAGAACCCAGCCATAACCTAAGCCGACGGACGAGTTAGAAAAAGTCTCGTTCGAGACAGGGGACGCGTCAAGGTATTTCCGAGTGAGCTGCTCCCTCGCTCCCAACCTCAAATCAGCCCTGATCAACTGTATTCGCTGCAATGTTGACCTCTTCGCCTGGAAGCCCTCCGATATGCTTGGTATCTCTGAGGACCTCATCATGCACAAACTCAGCGTGACCCCCGGCTCGAAGCCGATCGTCCAGAAGCGATGTAAGTTCGCCCCGGAGCGACAGCAGGCGGTGAAAGCGGAGGTGGACAAACTCTTGTCCGCTCGTTTCATACAGGAGGTCAGCTACCCTGAGTGGCTGGCGAACATCGTAATGGTCGAAAATGCGAGCGGGGGTGTAGGATTTGCATAGACTTCACAGACCTCAACAAGGCATGTGTTGTGCAAATCTAGTTCCCTAGATAAATAGACAAAACTAGACACAAATTATAAAAACCTCGCAAGTGCACGAATCGTTTGACAAAGCGTAGCAATAGCAAGGGTCGATCCCACAGAGATTGTAGACTTTAACGAACTAGTCAATAGAAAGTAATAAAAATCATAAAGAGTTGTTTTGAAAATCTAAAAGAAATGAAAAGATTAAACTAAGTTAAGAAATGTGAATCACAAATATTTATGAAATAGTTGGGTTTAGATTGTCACCAATAGTTAGTAACGCTAAGTCACCTTCTGAACTTCTTCTTATTACTCATGTTTGTTCACTTTAAGGGCATGGTATCTACTCCTTAAAGTATTGTTTCCCTAGGCCAAGAATTAGGCATGGTATCTACTCTAATTCGTTTCTTTTATTAAGTGTTTAGCATGGTATCTACTAAGTTGTGCTTAAAGAAAACATAAGATCAGTGGAAACGAACAAACACTCAAGGTCCTAGAAATTGGTATCAGATCTAGATCCCTTAAGTTGATTGAACCAGGAACCCCTAAAGATTCCCTTGTTACAATTACGGGCACGAGATACGGGTCGTCTCAATATGCTCATATAACAGATTCAGATAGATTGTAATGCAAACTTGGATTTCTCAAGCTCTGTACGTCAGTCGACTGGCTCTCACCTCAGTCGACTGCTCTCAGACTTCGAGAACTAGTTTTGATTATCATCAATCTATACCAATACAAACGGATTCAATCAATAAGTAAAATAGAAGAGTTCAGAAGAATATAGCACTACATAACTACGGCTTCAATCTACCCAACTATGAATTTAGTTCCACATAATAATATTTTTATTAATCAACAAGTTTGAATACATCATAAAAGAATAGAAAGAGAAGAAATAAACTAATGAACTCCGACAATAAGGTCGACTGGCTGTCACACAGTCGACTGCCTTCGAATACTGGATCTTCTCTCTTTCTTTGTTGCTGATAGAATAAGGCCCTTGTTGATGACTTGAATGCGCAGAAACTCTTGTGATTAAGTCGCTTCCCAGAGAAAAAGATATATATCGAGAGATCCCCTGAATAATGCTTCTCTTCTGATATTTATAGAGCACGGCTGAGAATTAGGGTTTTGCCCTTTTTCAGGAAAGTCCTTCTTTATTTGATTTGGTGATTTATATCTTTCTCTTTTCTTCTTTCCTTCCTTATCTGTTAACCACGTGCTCTTGGAAATACCCTGTCTTTAGATTTGATTCTTCGTATAAAATCTGGATCCACATAGATTCGAAATTAGATGCAGGTGTATCCTTGAATATCTTATCTGTTTACTCCGCCGCAGACCAGTCGACTTGTCTTTGAACCAGTCGACTGAGTCGAGACTTCTGAAGATTTCATAATTGATCAGACTAGTCGACTGTCCTTGAGAGTAAGTCGACTGTGACGAGACATCTGTGTAAGCTTGAGTTCTCTGTCCAGTCGCCTGTTGTGGAGAACCAGTCGACTGTTGCTTCTGCAGTTCCCTGCATATTATTTCTTGGTCTGTATTCGTCTGGAATCTGCTTCGTTTTGCTACTTTTGGTTATTTCCTATTGAAAAGAGAAAATAAGAGTTAAATACCACATATAGAGCTTTTACATGTGCAATTAAGTTAAGATTAATGCTCTAAAATGTGAATAATCTTGTATTCATCAAATACCCCAAACTTAGATTTTTGCTTGTCCTCAAGCAAACTAGAATTATGAACAAGGGTATAATAATAATGACAGCCTTAATCACCAAGAGTTCTTACCATGCGGGCATCAACATAGAAAAGTATAAACAATTTCAGATAAAGTAAAATTAAACATACCCACTTTCTCTAGTGCAATTGTTTATTCATAACTCCAAACTCAACTACACTTGTCATGCAATTAATTATAGTTATAGTATGTAATTACTCAATCTGTGATTATCCCCTTTTCTCTACTACAAACCGAGTAGCAAACTAGAGTTTTTTTTTATTATTTTTTTTTTATTTTTTTTTTAGTCGCTTCTCTAAAGTTGTCACTTGCCTTTTTACGCGAATGCGAAACATTTGTGATGAATCCACCCGGTTACTCAGCGAGTCACAAACTCTAAAGTGCTTTGCATACTCATATTTCAAGTTGCCGTTTGACGTAAAGGTAAACATTGGTGATGAATACCCCTAGTTACTAAGCACTCAAAACATTGGAGTAGATTGACTTTATTCAAGTATATATATATATATATATATATATATATATATATATATATATATATATATATATATATATATATATATATTCACTCTATTTACTTAAACTCAATTTAGGACTAGATCTAAAGGGAATACTAACCAGAAAAAGCATCACATTTGTTTATTATGTATAATTGCATGACTCATATAATCTTGTAGGGAAGTTATGAAACTCAACAATCCTAAAGTAAATAGGTATCCTTCTTCTTACTTTATAAGAAATTATTTTATCCTAAAAAAAATTCAAAAGACTCTAATACCCCTAATACCCCCAAACTTAGATGGAACATTATCCTCAATGTTCGAAAGAAAGTGTAAAAATAGGCATATGTCACATCTAGTAAGGAGAATAAAAATAACTCAAAGAAAAATAATAATGAATAACTTGAAAGATAATAAAGGGAAAGTGTAAATACTCCCCTGAAAAATTGGGTTGCCTCCCAACAAGCGCTGTATTTTCTGTCTTCAGCTAGACTTGATGAGGTCATGCCATGTATTGAACGGTTTGAAGATTCACATCTTCCTCTTGCGGTTCTATGCTCATCTCTATGTATGGCTTCGCTCTATGCCCGTTCACCTTAAATGTTTGATTCTTTTCCTTGCTATGAACCTCCAAGACTCCATGTGGAAAGACTCTCGTGACAGTGTATGGCCCATACCATCTTGACATAAGCTTGCCTGGAAAAAGTCTCAATCTTGAATTATATATTAATACCTTTTGCCCTTCATAAAAGTCCTTCCTTGCTAGCTGTTTGTCATGGTACAACTTTGTCCTTTCCTTGTACAATTTTGCATTCTCATAAGCATCGTGCCTCAACTCTTCAAGCTCATTCAGTTGCAACCTTCTTTTGTCACCTGCTTGTTTCATATCAAAATTGAACCTTTTGATGGCCCAATATGCTTTGTGCTCCAACTCCACCGGCAAATGACAGGCTTTTTCAAACGCCAAACGATATGGTGACATGCCAATGGGTGTTTTGTATGCGGTTCTATAGGCCCATAATGCATCGTTCAAGCGCAACGACCAATCCTTCCTCCTTGTGTTGACTGTCTTTTCCAAAATGCTCTTGATTTCTCTGTTGCTAATCTCCACTTGCCCACTAGTTTGAGGATGATATGGGGTGCCCACTCTATGTGTGATACCATATTTCTTCATCAAGGAAGCAAATGGAAAGTTATTGAAGTGGCTCCCTCCATCACTTATTATTGCGCGTGGTGTGCCAAACCTAGTGAAAATGTTCTCCTGTAAAAACTTGACAACAACTTTGTGATCATTAGTTCGTGAGGGGACAGCCTCGACCCACTTAGACACATAATCCACACCAACAAGTATATATAAATAACCAAATGAGTTAGGAAATGGACCCATGAAGTCGATTCCCCAAACATCAAAAAGCTCGATCACTTGGATGTTTTGCAGTGGCATTTGATTTCTAGAAGAGATATTGCCTGTTCGTTGGCATTTGTCACAAGTCCTGCAAAAATAAAAAGCATCTTTGAATACTTTAGGCCAATAAAATCCAGATTGCAGTACCTTAAGTGCTGTTCTTTTTGGTCCAAAATGTCCTCCGCATGCATATTGGTGGCAATGTTGTAGAATACTCAATTGCTCTTCTTCTGCCACACATCTTCTTATAATTTGATCAGGACAAAATTTGAACAAATAAGGATCATCCCAATAGTAGTGCTTGCACAGAGCCACCAGTCTCTTTCTTTCCTGACTTGTCATACCTGGAGGGAAAACATGAGCGGTTAGATAATTTACAATGTCAGCAAACCATGGAAAATTTGAGCAGTAAGATACCAGTCGACTGGTCCTGGTACCAGTCGACTGTCCCGAGGATGAATTTATTTCAAAGAGATGTTCATCTGGGAAAGTCTCATTAAGTGGCGGCACAATTCGTTCTTCCTCCTGCAGTAGCCTGGACATGTGATCTGCAACAACATTGTCGCTTCCTTTTTTATCTCTAATCTCAAGATCGAATTCTTGAAGCAACAGCACCCATCTGATCAACCTAGGCTTAGCATCCTTTTTAGCAAACAAATATCTTAAGGCAGCATGGTCAGTAAAAACAATAACTTTAGAACCAATTAAATATGATCTAAACTTCTCTACAGCAAAAATAACAGCCAACATTTCTTTTTCAGTAGTGGAATAATTTAGCTGTGCATCATTTAAAGTTCGAGAAGCATAGTAGATAACATGAGGTTTCTTATTGATTCGTTGACCTAAAACAGCCCCTAAAGCATAATCACTTGCATCACACATGATCTCGAAAGGATGGCTCCAATCTGGTGCCATGACAATGGGTGCAGAAATGAGAAGATTTTTTAATGTAACAAAAGCATTTGCGCACTCTTCTGTCCATACAAACTCAACATCCTTAGCCAACAAATCACAAAGGGGTTTGGAGATTTTTGAGAAATCTTTTATGAATCTTCTATAGAACCCTGCATGTCCTAGAAAACTCCTAACACCCTTAACTGTAGTGGGAGGGGGTAGTTTTGATATTATATCGATTTTTGCTTTGTCTACCTCTATTCCCCTTTTGGACACCACATGTCCCAACACAATACCTTGTTGTACCATAAAATGGCACTTTTCCCAATTCAGCACTAAATTGCATTCTTCACATCTTTTAAGCACAAGCTGCAAATGGTTAAGGCATTCATCAAAACAAGATCCAAAAACACTAAAGTCATCCATAAATACCTCGATGAACCTTTCCACCATGTCTGAAAATATACTCATCATGCATCTTTGAAATGTAGCTGGAGCATTGCACAATCCAAAGGGCATCCTCCTGTATGCAAAAGTACCAAAAGGACATGTAAAAGTGGTTTTTTCTTGATCTTCTGGGGCAATAGCAATTTGATTATAGCCACTATAACCATCTAAAAAACAATAATGACTATATCCTGCTAATCTTTCTAACATTTGATCAATAAAAGGAAGAGGGAAGTGATCTTTCCTGGTTTCATTGTTCAGTTTCCTATAATCAATGCATACCCTCCAACCTGTGGTCACTCTAGTAGGGATAAGCTCATTCTCTTCATTTGTCACCACTGTGACTCCACTTTTCTTAGGCACTACATGTATAGGACTTACCTATTTGCTATCTGAGATCGGGTAGATAATGCCAACATCTAGTAGCTTCAGAATCTCTGCTCTTACCACTTCCTTCATGTTTGGGTTAAGTCTTCTCTGTGCCTCCCTGCTTGGTTTTGCATTGTTTTCAAGGAGTATTTAATGCATGCATTTGGATGGACTTATTCCCTTGATATCTGCAATGGTCCATCCTATTGCATTCTTGTGTTCTCGTAACACCCTTAGTAGCTTGTCTTCTTCCTGTGCACTCAGGTTCGCAGCAATTATCACTGGTAGCGTCTGGTTCTTGCCCAAATATGCGTGCTTCAAATGGTCAGGCAACTGCTTAAGCTCCGGTACAGTCGACTCACACTGTCCACCAGTCGACTTATTTTTTCCATCAGTCGACTTGTATAGTCCATCAGTCGACTTATCTGCAGAAACAAAAATGTCATCAGTCACCAATTTTTCAAATGCTGGTGCAAACTTACCTGAGTATGACTGTGAAGTGTCAAGGTGATGTATTGTCTCTGCAATCTCCCAGTCATCATATTCCTGTTCATCATTAGATAAAGTTAGAGATTGTGTAATTATGGCCTGTAATGGTTCAACGCTATGTACCTGAAATGTTTGATCAACAATATCCTGCACCACATCAACATTATAGCATTCATGATCATCATGTGGAAATTTCAGTGTATCAAACATTTTAAATTCGACCTTCTCTCCATTTATTTTCATGCTTATGGTACCCTTTTTGACAGAAATTTTTATATCAGCCGTACTCATAAAGGGTCTACCCAAAATAATTGGTAGAGAAGATGGCATTGAAGATTCCTCCATGTCTAACACAACAAAATCAGCAGGCAAAATGAAATCGTTTACCTGCACTAGGACATCTTCCAAAATACCTCTAGGTCGTTTGATACTGCGATCTGCCAACTGTAACGTGATTGATGTTGGTTGGAGTTCCCCCAATCCTAGCTTTTCATAGACGGTGTATGGGAGAAGATTGATGCTTGCCCCTAAGTCTAGCAGTGCTTTCTCAAAGAAGTGCTCGCCAATCCTGCAAGGAATGGTGAAACTACCTGGGTCTTTTAATTTGGGAGGTAATTTTCTCAATAAAACAGCGCTCACTTCTTCTGTCAAGGCCACATCCTCCCTAACCTGAAATGTTCTTTTATGAGTACAACATTCTTTCAAAAATTTAGCATAAGAAGGAATTTGTTTAATAGCATCAAGTAGGGGGATATTAATTTCTACCTTTCTGAGAGTTTCAAAGATGTCAAATAAATGTTGATCTTTTTTATGTTTGACTAACCTTTGAGGGAATGGTGGCACAACTGTTCTTTCTTTTTCGCTTACCTTGTTGGACCCCACAATTTTTGATGGTTGTTCTTCTTTTTCTTCGGTGTGTGTTCCAACTTTGTTGTCAATTATCTTACCACTTCTTAAGGTTGTGACTGCCTTAAGCTGTTCTTAGCCTCCAGGGTTTGGTATAGTTTGTGATGGAAGTTCCCCTGCCTTTCGCTCGCTTAATTCTTTAGCAATTTGGCCAATTTGTGTTTCCAACTTCTGAATTGCTTGCCCTTGTTGGTTGCTTGTTTGATGTTGTTGTTGGAGCAATTGAAGAACAGTGGATTCAAAATCCAACTTCTTCTGTTCTTGTACTGGTCTATCAATCCCACTTCCCATTTGGAAGTTCCGTGCATGTCCTTGTGTGAATTGAGTCCCTTGATTATTCTGATTATTGCTCCATGAGAAGTTTGGATGGTTCCTCCACCCTGGGTTGTATGTGTTCGAGAATGGGTTGTTCTTTGGTGGAAAAACTCCTCGACCTACATAGTTTGCATGCTCCTGATCTGTGAAAGAAGACATAGGACAAGTATCAGTGGTATGATCTACATGAGAACAAATTGCACAAATTTCATTTGTTTGATTTTTAACTCCACCCATCATAGACATTGCATTAACAAGCATATCAATTTTCTTATTCATGTTTATCATTTCCAATTGAATGTTATTGTTACTAGAAATTTCATAAACTCCCTGTTTTTTCGAAGGGCCCCTCCTTGTTGAGAATTGTTGTGAATTCTCGCTGAGTTCTTCAAATAGTTCTATGGCCTCTTCGCCGCTTTTCCTCATCAAGATCCCGTTGCAAGCTGAATCCACAATTGCCTTATTAGTATCATTTAAACCTTCATAAAAAGCTTGTACCTGATCATCTTTAGGCATGTTGTGTGTTGGACACTTGAGAAGTTTGTTCTTGAAATCTTTCCAGGCTTCGAAAAATAAGTCTCCATCCTTTTGTTGGAAGAGTTGAATCTCCCTTTTTAGCTGTTTGGTCTTTTGGGCTGGAAAGAATTCTTTTAAGAACTTTGTCGCCAATTGCTCCCATGAGTTTATTGATCCTGGTTCCAAAGAATTATACCATAGTTTAGCATTAAGTTTTAAGGAAAAAGGAAACAATATTAACCTGATTTGCTCAGGGGTAAGCCCTTGGACGCTTTGTGTCCTGCAAAGATCGAAAAAATC
This sequence comes from Hemerocallis citrina, assembly GCA_017893485.1. NCBI lineage: Eukaryota > Viridiplantae > Streptophyta > Magnoliopsida > Asparagales > Asphodelaceae > Hemerocallis > Hemerocallis citrina. Next base: position 48,721,625 of record CM030358.1, read on the forward strand.
TTGTAAATGAAGATGAGGTTCTTCATCAGGTCTGCCACTAAAATGGGGAACCATACTAAGTAACTGAGGAGAGAGATGCATGTTCCCTGTGACATTGGGTTGATATGCAATGCAGGAGGGTTGTTCAATGTTCTTAGGCGTAAATTTATCCTGCATTGGTACGCGATTGGGTATTTCTTCTGCCATTGCTGTATGTGTACTAGGTCTCTGGTCAGTCGACTGGTTCGTGTGGGCAGTCGACTGGTGTGCTGCAAATATCTTACCTAGTCTGTGCAAAGTGCGTTCTGTTTCTGCGTCAATTGGTAGTAGCTCTGGACGAAGTGATCTCCTTCCGTGCATCCACCAAAATACTGTAACCTAAAATAAAAATACTTAATAATACAATTAAAAGAAAGAAAGAAAAATAAAAACTTTCTACTGATCTGTAAGTTAAAATACTAAACAATCCCCGGCAGCGGCGCCAAAAACTTGTTGTGCAAATCTAGTTCCCTAAATAAATAGACAAAACTAGACACAAATTATAAAAATCTCGCAAGTGCACGAATCGTTTGACAAAGCGTAGCAATAGCAAGGGTCGATCCCACAGAGATTGTAGACTTTAACGAACTAGTCAATAGAAAGTAATAAAAATCATAAAGAGTTGTTTTGAAAATCTAAAAGAAATGAAAAGATTAAACTAAGTTAAGAAATGTGAATCACAAATATTTATGAAATAGTTGGGTTTAGATTGTCACCAATAGTTAGTAACGCTAAGTCACCTTCTGAACTTCTTCTTATTACTCATGTTTGTTCACTTTAAGGGCATGGTATCTACTCCTTAAAGTATTGTTTCCCTAAGCCAAAAATTAGGCATGGTATCTACTCTAATTCGTTTCTTTCATTAAGTATTTAGCATGGTATCTACTAAGTTGTGCTTAAAGAAAACATAAGATCAGTGGAAACGAACAAACACTCAAGGTCCTAGAAATTGGTATCAGATCTAGATCCCTTAAGTTGATTGAACCAGGAACCCCTAAAGATTCCCTTGTTACAATTACGGGCACGAGATACGGGTCGTCTCAATATGCTCATATAACAGATTCAGATAGATTGTAATGCAAACTTGGATTTCTCAAGCTCTTACGTCAGTCGACTGGCTCTCACCTCAGTCGACTGCTCTCAGACTTCGAGAACTAGTTTTGATTACCATCAATCTATACCAATACAAACGGATTCAATCAATAAGTAAAATAGAAGAGTTCAGAAGAATATAGCACTACATAACTACGGCTTCAATCTACCCAACTATGAATTTAGTTCCACATAATAATATTTTTATTAATCAACAAGTTTGAATACATCATAAAAGAATAGAAAGAGAAGAAATAAACTAATGAACTCCGGCAATAAGGTCGACTGGCTGTCACACAGTCGACTGCCTTCGAATACTGGATCTTCTCTCTTTCTTTGTTGCTGATAGAATAAGGCCCTTGTTGATGACTTGAATGCGCAGAAACTCTTGTGATTAAGTCGCTTCCCAGAGAAAAAGATATATATCGAGAGATCCCCTGAATAATGCTTCTCTTCTGATATTTATAGAGCACGGCTGAGAATTAGGGTTTTGCCCTTTTTCAGGAAAGTCCTTCTTTATTTGATTTGGTGATTTATATCTTTCTCTTTTCTTCTTTCCTTCCTTATCTGTTAACCACGTGCTCTTGGAAATACCCTGTCTTTAGATTTGATTCTTCGTATAAAATCTGGATCCACATAGATTCGAAATTAGATGCAGGTGTATCCTTGAATATCTTATCTGTTTACTCCGCCGCAGACCAGTCGACTTGTCTTCGAACCAGTCGACTGAGTCGAGACTTCTGAAGATTTCATAATTGATCAGACTAGTCGACTGTCCTTGAGAGTAAGTCGACTGTGACGAGACATCTGTGTAAGCTTGAGTTCTCTGTCCAGTCGCCTGTTGTGGAGAACTAGTCGACTGTTGCTTCTGCAGTTCCCTGTATATTATTTCTTGGTCTGTATTCGTCTGGAATCTGCTTCGTTTTGCTGCTTTTGGTTATTTCCTATTGAAAAGAGAAAATAAGAGTTAAATACCACATATAGAGCTTTTACATGTGCAATTAAGTTAAGATTAATGCTCTAAAATGTGAATAATCTTGTATTCATCAGCGTGCCCCAAAGATCCGTTCCCTCTCCCCAGCATCGACGCTCTGATTGACGCTACATCGGGTCACGAGCTCCTTTCCTTCATGGACGCCTTCTCGGGCTATAACCAGATCTGAATGTTCCCTCCCGATATAGCCAAGAAGTCTTTCGTCACGAACCAAGGTCTTTACTGCTTCCGGGTTATGCCCTTCGGGCTGAAGAACGCCGGCGCTACTTATCAGAGGCTCGTTAACCAGGTTTTCGAGGATCAAATTGGGCGCAACATGGAAGAGTAGGTCGACGACATGCTCGTCAAGAGCTAGCAGGGACAGGATCACGTTGCCGACCTGGAAGAGGCCTTTGGGGTCCTTTGGACCCACAACATGAGACTCAATCCGGCAAAGTGTGCATTCGGCATCTCCTCGGGAAAATTCCTCGGGTTCATCGTCAGCCAGCGTGGCATCGAGGCGAACCCCGAAAAAATTCAGGCCATAATAGACATGGCCCCTTCCAGAAACATCAAAGAAGTCCAGAGGCTCACGGGAAGACTGGCGGCCATCGACTGTTTCCTTTCCAAGTCCGGAGAGAAGTCCCTACCATTCTTTAAGGCTCTGCGCAGAACCCGAGGCTTCGAGTGGGGCACTCAGCAGTAAGAGGCGTTCGCCCAATTGAAATAGTACCTCGCCAACCCTCTTCTCCTCAGCAAACCCGAACCAGGTGAGCCCCTTTAGCTCTACCTTTTGGCTTCGGAAAACGTACTCAGCGCTGTCCTCGTTCGAGAAGAGGAAGGAGACTAAAAGCCTCTGTATTATGTGAGCAAGGTTCTGCTCGCCGCCGAGACCAGATATTCTAGAATGGAGAAGATAGCATACGCCTTGGTCATGGCCACGCGGAAGCTCCATCCCTATTTTCAGGTGCATTCAGTTCAGGTGCTCACGGACCAGCCTCTGAAGGCCGTGCTCTATAAGCCCGAGAGCTCCGGACGATTAGTCAAATGGTCGATCGAGCTCAGTCAATACGACATCAGCTTTTAGCCAAGGACGGCCATCAAAGGGCAGCCCCACGTCGAGTTCATCACGAAATGCACCATCTCCGAGCAACCTGAAAGTAAGGAGGCCGACCAAACGTGGAAAGTTTACGTCGATGGTTCCTCCTGCGAAGCGGGGGGTGGTACGGGCATCATTCTGCGGGGTCCCAACGGTTTCCACCTTTAATACTGCCTCCGCCTCAACTTTCCGGCCTCTAACTACGATGCTAAGTACGAGGCTATGATCGCCGAGTTCACCCTGGTGCATTAGGCCGGTGCCAGACAGATCAGGGCCTTCAACAACTCTCAGCTCGTAGTCAACTAGATCACTAGAGAGTACGAGGCCCGTGATGATCGGATGATCAAGTACCTAGTCGTGGTCCAACGGCTATTGATGTCCTTCGACGAGTCGGCGGTCTTAAGGATCCCCAGGGAGCAGAACGCCCAGGCTGATGCTCTGTCGAAGTTAGCTTTCTTGTCCTTCGAAGGTCTCGATCGCACCGTTCTGATTACCAGACTTCCCCGAGACTCTCTGCATTGAAGACGAAGCTCTTCCTGCCGACTGGACCACTCATATCAAGAAATTTCTAATCAATGGAGAGCTCCCCAAAGACCGAGCTGAAGCGAGGCGGGTCAGGATCCGTTCAGAAAGGTTCGTCGTGATTAGCGCGACCCTCTTCAAAAGGTCATACAAAATGACAAACAGAAGACCCTACCTCCGCCGTCTAACCTCAGATGAATCCAAGTACGCTCTCAAGGAGCTACACGAGGGAATCAGTGGGTGCCATATGGGAAGCTGCTCCCTCGCGCGAAAGGCTTTGAACCACGGGTACTACTGGCCCACGATGCTGTAAGGCGCCCTCGCCCTGGTGAAGAAGTGTGCCTCCTATCAACAGTTCTCCCCTGTGAAAAGGGCCCCGCAAGCAAACCTCCGTTTCATGGCCAGTCCAACCCCCTTTGCAATGTGGGGGATGGATTTGGTAGGCCCATTTCCGAAGGCAACGAGCCAACAGAAGTTTCTCATAGTGGCAATCAATTACTTCATGAAGTGGATCGAGGCCGAGCCATTAGCGACGATCACCGAGCAGCAGACCCAATTGTTTTTCTGGAAATACATCATCTGCCGGTTCGGGATCCCACAGGTGCTCATCACAGACAATAGGACTCAATTCGTGGGCAAACATTTCCGAAAGTTCTGCAAAGATCTCGGGATCCAGCAGCGTTTCTCCTCGGTGTGCCACCCACAGTCAAATGGTCAGGCCAAGAACGCGAACCGCCAAATCCTTGACGGTCTCAAGAAACAACTCATTAACTCTTCCAAGGGGTTATGGGTCGATGAGCTGCCGAGCGTTCTCTGGGACCACCGAACGACAAAGAGAATCCCCACGGGAGAGTCGCCATTTAATCTAACCTACAGCACGGAGGCCGTTATTCCACTGGAGATCGGGATCCTTTCGCCCCGGATCATGGCCTTCGATGAAGCAAGCAACTCTGCACAGCTGCGAGCCGACCTGGACCTCATAGACGAGGTCAGGGAGAAGTCCGCCATTAAAAGGAACACCTACCAACAGAGGATTGAAAGGTTATACAACAAAAAAGGTGCGTCCCACTGACATCAAGCTCGGAGACCTCGTCCTCCGGAAGCTGGCAGTATCCAACCCCGGCCAAAAGAGAAAACTGGCCCCAAACAGGGAGGGCCCATACAATGTATCTGGGGTCGTGCGTCCATGGACATACTGCCTAACCAACCCAGAGGACAAGGCTGTCAAGAGACCCTGGAATGCAGAGCACCTCATCAAATTCCTAGAAGGGGAGGGTTAGCCTCTGCAGCCCATGTAAATTATGAAGGATGTAATCGGCACTTCGTACCTTGTTTTTTGTAAAGTTCAAATATGTTGTAATTATGCCAGCTTTCTTAAAACAAATTTTGGCTTCGTATTATTTCTCCTTAAAAACATGTTTCGGGCTCGGCACTCGGAAGAAACCGCGAGCCACAAAAGGTTCCCTTACATGCTTAGGGCTCGGCACTCGGAAGAAACCGCGAGCCACGAAAGCTTCCCTTACAAGCTTAGGGCTCGGTACTCGGAAGAAACCGCGAGCCACAAAAGCTTCCCTTACAAGCTTAAGGCTCGGCACTCAGAATAAACCACGAGCCGCAAAAGCTTCCCTTACAAGCTTAGGGTTCGTCACTCGGAAGAAACCGCGAGCCACAAAGGCTTCCCTTACAAGCTTAGGGCTTGGCACTAGGAAGAAACCGCGAGCCCCAAAAGCTTTCCTTACAAGCTTAGGGCTCAGCACTCAGAAAAAACAGCGAGCCACGAAAGCTTCCCTTACAGGCTTCTCCAGCAAGCTTAGGGCTCGACGCTCGGATAGCACCGCGTGCCACAAAGAGTTTCTCTAACAAACTCAGTATCCGGTATTCGGATGGTGCCGCGAGCCACAAATAGCCTCCTTTATAAGCTTAGGGATCGGCATTCAGATGGTACCGCGAGCCACAAAAAACTACACCCAGCCATATTACTGAGAACGAGTGTGGGGGCTCATCGTCGACCCCGAGCAAAGCTGTGGCTTTCTTCAAAGCCACTCGACCGATACGCTCGGCGACGACCTTCAGCTACACCCATTACTGGTTTTCTCCCCGGAGTTGGGGCTTGGCATATGCCCTTAGTATGGTTTGGGCTTCTTCAAGCCCATCAACCTATGCGCATGGTGGCAACCGCCAGCTACGCCCGTACCGTCTTCCTGAGAACAAGTGTGGGGGGTCGTCGTCGATCCCGAGCAAGGTTGTGGCTTTCTTCAAAGCCACTCGACCAATACGCTCGGCGACGACCTTCATCTACGCCCATTACTGGCTTTCTCTTCAGTGTGGTGACTCGGCATCTTCCCCTAGCATGGTTTGGGCTTCTTCAAGCCCATCAACCTATGCGCTCGGCGGCAACCGCCAGCTACCCCCGTACTGTCTTCCAGAGGACTAGTGTGGAGGCTCGCCGTCGACCCCGAGCAAGGCCGTGCCTTTCTTCAAAGCCACTCGACCGACATGCTCGGTGACGACCTTCAGCTACGCCCATTACTAGCTTTCACCCCGGTGTGGGGGCTCGGCATCTGCCCCCTGCATGGTTTGGACTTCTTCAAGCCCATCAACCTATGCGCACAGCGGCAACTGCCAGCTACACCCGTACTGTCTTCCCGAGAACAAGTGTAGGGGCTCGTCATCAATCCCGAGCAAGGCCGTGACTTTCTTCAAAGCCACTCGACCAATACGCTCCGTGACGACCTTCAGCCACGACCACTTCAGAAAAGTTTTCATTAAGGTTTAGGGCGCCCGCCTTTGGCAAATGCCCCGAGCTTCGAGTCGTTGGTCGACCCTCCTCTCACCCGCGAGCAACTCGGGGTTTGCAGTTTTCAAAAGCCAAAACCCCGAATTGTTCGAGGGCGGCGGGAGTCACCGACCCAGGGATCTCTCTGAGCTTCCAAACCAATTGATCGGCCTACCATTCACCAACGAACAACCCAGGGTTTCACGGACCCGGTCAAAACCCCGAATTATTCGAGGGTGATTGGTGCGCCACCAATCCGGAACCCTCAAGCTAAAAGTTCTAATTCTAGGGCGCCCGCCTTCGGCAAGCACCCGAATCATATAGCAGATAAGCTAATCCCAATCCCTGACAACCAACAAGGAGGGGATGGGGGTTATATAGCCCCATACAGAAGCACAGTTATAGCATCTGGGAAGCCCAAATGACGGAAGGCGAAACGTTGCCATTAATGCTTATCGAAAGGCAAAACGTCGCCATTAATGCTTATCGAGAGGCGAAATACCACTGATTATGCATTGCCTGCACAAAGTCACCGTGTGGTCTTTCTGCCTCGCCGGGGACCCCTTGCAAGGCCGAGCCCGGCAACAACCTCCACTCAATGAAATGGTCAAGGTTAAAGAGGTCGGGAGTCTTTTGTATTATTACTCATCGGGCGCCCGTAACGGTGGCTTAAATACAATGAAAAGTATACAAATCACTCACACTCGGCTTAAAACTCAAATTCGGCGCTTCCTTTGGGTTCCCTCTCACGCTCGGCCGGCCCAACCGGTGAAGGCTCCCCGCCACTGAGCTTTCGGCATCATCAGACTGGGCCCCCTCCAATAAAAAGGTCGGAGATGGTCCTAATACCGAATTGCTTGCCTCCTCGATCAAACCGGTGCCTAACACCAGCTTCAACCTACGGATCTCCAACTCCTTCTCAACAATGACCTCACGAAGAAAAGACTCCGAAGCCGACCGCCCGCTAGAGGCATCCGAGATCGACCAGTTCGTTTCGATTACCCACCAGTCCCGGTCGGCTATGGCTTTCCTCAAACGAGTGATCTCCAAGCCGAGCTCCCTAGACTTGTTCATGAAATAATTCACTGTGGCCGCTCGGTCCCGAGCCTGTTTTCGTTGGCGAGCCAAAGTCACCTCCATGGCCTCCAACCCAGCTCGGATCAAAGAGGCCTCGGCGGAAATAGGGTCGGCACCCAAGACCTCATGCGTCTATCAAAAAGACGAGAAAAACAACAAGTCACAAAAGAGGTTAAAGAAGCACAAGTCATGGAGCATCGGCCAAAAAATTATCTTTCATTAGTTTCAAAAGTGTTGTGCTACAAAATGCGGTGGCCAGTCCACGTAAGGCATTTACAAAATAAGAAAAAGAAAAAAAACCTAAACTATGCTTGAGGGGGGGGGGGGGGGTGGCACCTCTTCGTCAGCCGGGTCGCCCCCGACCTCCTCTTGGTAAGGGTCTCCCATCTCCTTGCCACCGGGTGTCGGCGGATGCTCCGGCTGCCAGTTGTAGTGAAGATGGTCGACCCTCTTGTCCGGATTGATCAACCGGAAATGCTCCGTGGCCCTGTCATAGGCCTCGTCCTGCGCCAGGATCAGGGCATCTGCCATAATGATCTCCGCCTCCTCCATGGCCTTCCGCGCCTTCTAAGCTTCCACCCGGGCTTTCTCATTGAGGCGCTCCACATCCTTCTTATGGTGATCGATTATCGAGACCATCTGGTCCTCATGGACGACCTCCATACTCTGAGCCTCCTTTAGCTCGTCCGTCACCTTGGTCAACTCGCGGAGATACTTCTCTGCATTCCTCCACTCGATGAGGACCTCCTTCTCCAAGCACTTCTGAAAGTGCTGCCCATGAAGCATCGCCTATCCGAGAAAGAAAAAGTTAGAAAAAATCCTAGAATCTAAACTCAATGCAAGAGTGCAAGCACTCACCGAGAGCTGTGCCTGAGACCATCGCATGAAGGCCATCTCAGACGTCTGCACCGCCAGTGCCATGCGATCTCGCTCAGTGGCGAGGTTCCTGACCACCTCAATGGGCACGAGACTCTCAAGCAGGGAATCCCCTGCGAGAACCGACCAATCAGAGGCATGTGGCCTCAGCCTCTGTTGTCCGACCATCTGCTCGGCTATGGGTCGAGGTGGGGGAAGCCTATGCTCCGGGGCCTCAGAAGTTTTCTTGCTGCCCGAGCTTCCCCCCGCCTTCCTAGGCGCGCTCGGCATGTGGTGATGCTTCTTGGTCTCTTCAGGGACGGCTCCACGGCCTGCGAGGTCGGTTCCTTGCTGGACCCCGCGCCCTGAGCAACCGCCGCATCCTGTTTCGCCTTCTTCTCCTTCTCCGCCCTCCTCTGGGCGGCAACAGCCAACAAGGCCTGCCTACTGTCGAGCTGCTTGGCCGTCATCTCTGCAAAATTGAAGAAGAGAGGCTAACATTAACACGAAGGCAGAAAGATATGAAAATTCAGAACAAAAACATACTAGGGTCGGCTGGGCTCGGTCCGGCTCGAGCCAGATGCATTTTCGTCACTCGAGGCCACCCTATGTTGTGCCCCAGACGATCTTCTCCACCTTCGCCCACTCTTTCTCCGTCAGCTCGCTACGCTTCGGAGGCTTATGGTTCGGCTTGAAAAAATTCCAAACGGTCGGAATCCCCCAAGACTTCTCGCTCCGGACTATAAATTACTTCTCTTTCCACCTTTTGACGGTGTCCGGATGGCCGTGCATCACCTTCTTATAAGGCCTAGGCGAGAAGTAGAAGATTCCCTCCGCATCGCCCAACGAGCTAATCCCCAAGATAGCGCGAAAGTACATCAGCCTCGGCTTGACCACCTTCTCTTAGCACTTCAAGATAAAGCAGACCAGGTGCTTCCAAGAGTTGGGGCCGTACTGCATCGGGCTTAACTTCGCCCAATTCAAGACCCACTTAATGAAAGGGTGCAGCGGCAGCTTAAGTCCCGAGATGAAGGCAACCTCGGGAAAAATACAGTAACCCGGTGCGGGAACAGTAGTTGGGCAAATACCGGAGCTCGGAATCAGAAGTTCGAACTCCCTGGGAATGAAGTAGGCCGCCCTCAAGATGTGAAGCTAGTCCGCCTTCAAGATGCATTGAATGCCATGCATCCTGATCTTCACCCGACTTTCGTCACCAGGCACGGAAGGGAGAGGATCGAGATCGGTAACGTCGTCAGGATACATCCTAATCGACCTCAGATTTTTGAAGGTGATCGGGTCAAACTCGAACCCCAGTCTAGGAGCATATTTATCCGGTGGAGGGGGGCTATCCGGAAGGCTCAACTTTTTCTTCTTCCTACAAGGATGAGCCTTCCTCTCAAGAGATGGTGTCGACAAAGGTGGCAGAGGGGGGAGATCACCCTCGCCCTCGGCTGCCCCTCCTGCGGTGCCTTCCCCAACATCTCCTCGAGCATCGTCCTCCCCGGTGCCCCGATCGGGCTTCCCCTGATTTCCCTCGGAGTCTTCCTCGTCCTCAATGGCGCCCTCCCCCTCGCGTTCCTGCTCCTCCTCAACACCTTCCTCGTCCTCAATGGCACCCTCTCCCTCGGGATCCTGCTCCTCCTCATCACCCTCCTCGTTCTCAACGTCCCCTTCTCCCTCAGGATCATGCTCTTCTTCGTCGTCCTCCTCTTCCTCCCCCCCCGCCCTCATCCACGGGGTCCTTCCCCGGTCTACGGGATCTTAACGGTTGCACAATGAAGACCACATCATCCCCGCCGTCCGACCCTGGATCGGACAGAACCTCCTCTTTAATCCCATAGCCGCCCAAGGACCAAGACGTCTTTGGGGACTCAGCTTCCTTCTCAGAACGGCCTGACGAGCTTGCCTCGGAGCCGGACTGAGAGCGCAACATTACGAGTTAGAAATACTAACCTGAAGTACCGCATTTACGGGTAGATTACCGGAAAAAGATCGCCGACGGCAAGTGAGAAAAACCCTGTTCTTGAAAGTTGGAAAATACAAGTAAAGAAATGAAGGAAAGAAAAGTGGGGAGGGGGGATTTATAACGGAGAAAGAGACTCCTCGATTTTCGCGAAAAAAATCTGGCCATTGGATCTAAATCATCAAGATCCAACGGCCGCTAGGATCTAAAGTCGCTTCGATTCTTGCGCACATGACGTCAGCAGTCGACACAAAATTACCCCCAATGCCCCCAGGCTTTTCCAACAAGCCAGCTTTTCCAACAAGTCGGGAGGGTCGACGCTCGGATGTCATCGTGAGCCATAAAGGCTTCTAACCCCTAAGCATTAAATGAAATTAAATCATTAGATTTTAGTCGGCCGCCACTACCAACGTACCGTCCCACCGACGACAAACCACTCAGAAGCTCCAACGAGTTTTGGGGGGCTCGGAGTTCGGATGGCACCGCGAGCCCCAAAATCCTCCTCTATTTTCACAGGAGGCTCGGAGCTCGGATGACACCGCGAGCCCCAAAATCCTCCTCTATTCAAACAGGAGATTCGGAGCTCGGATGGCACCGCGAGCCCCAAAATCCACCTCTATTTCACAGGAGGCTCGGAGCTCAAATGGCACCGCGAGCCCCAAAATCCTCCTCTATTCCACAGGAGGCTCAGAGCTCGGATGACATCGCGAGCCCTAAAATCCTCCTCTATTCAAACAGGAGGTTCGGAGTTCGGATGGCACCGCGAGCCCCAAAAATCCTCCTCTATTCAAACAGGAGGTTCGGAGCTCGGATGGCACCACAAGCCCCAAGATCCTCCTTTATTTCACAGGAGGATCGGAGCTCGGATAGCGCCGCGAGCCCCAAAATCCTCGTCTATTTCACATGAGGATCGGAGCTCGGATGGCACCGCGAGCCCCAACATCCTCCTTTATTTCACAGGAGGCTCAGAGCTTGGATGGCATCGCAAGCCCCAAAATCCTCCTCTATTCAAACAGGAGGTTCGGAGCTCGGATGGCACCGCGAGCCCCAAGATCCTCCTCTATTTCACAGGAGGCTCGGAGCTCGGATGGCATCGCGAGCCCCAAAATCCTCCTCTATTCAACAGAAGGCTCGGAGCTCGGATGACACCGTGAGCCCCAAAATCCTCCTTTCTTCAACAGGAGGCTCGGAGCACGGATGGTACCACGAGCCCCAAAGTCCTCCTCTATCCAACAAGTGGGGGGCTCGTCTACCGACCCTCGACGCTCGGTAAGAAGACCCCCTACTCAACAGATCTCGACGTCCCCTTGCTTTTCCAACAAGTGATGGGCTCGTCTACCGACCCTCGACACTCGGCAAGAAGACGCCCCTACTCGACAGATTTCGACGTCCACTTGCTTCTCCAACAAGTGAGGGGCTCGTCTACCGACCCTCGACGCTCGGCAAGAAGACCCCCTACTCGACAGATCTCGACGTCCCCTCGCTTTTCCAACAAGTGAGGGGCTCGTCCACCGACCCTCGACGCTCGGCAAGAAGACCCGCTACTCGACAGATCTCGACGTCCCCTTGCTTTTCCAACAAGTGAGGGGCTCGTCTACCGACCCTCAATGGTCGGCAAGAAGACCCCCTACTCGACTGATCTCGACGTCCCCTTGCTTCTCCAACAAGAGAGGGGCTCATCTACCGACCCTCGATGCTCGGCAAGAAGACCCCCTACTCGACTGATCTCTACATCCCCTTGCTTCTCCAACAAGAGAGGGGCTCGTCTACCGACCCTCGACGCTCGGCAAGAAGACCCCCTACTCAAATGATCTCGACGTCCCCTTGCTTTTCCAACAAAAGAGGGGCTCGTCTACCGACCCTCGACGCTCGGCAAGAAGACCCCCTACTCGACAGATCTCGATGTCCCCTTGCTTCTCCAACAAGTGAGGGGCTCGTCTACCGACCCTCGACACTCGGCAAGAAGACCCCCTACTCGACAGATCTCGACGTCCCCTTGCTTTTCCAACAAGTGAGGGGCTCGTCTACCGACCCTCGATGCTCGGCAAACCAAACTCTGACTCTTCTATGCCCAGCACTCTGCATGACTCCAATAGGGGATCCCTTCACCCTATCCCCCTGGCCTCTTCTGGAAGGTATAAATCCTATTCCTCGTCGTACACACTACCCTGCTCTTCCTATAGAGGCAAAGAACGACTCCTACACAGCTGGGTCACCCAGCCCTGCAGGAGTGGGGAGCTCCTGATATGGGTCAGATGAAGTGGCCCCTCCTGGGCCTCAGGACCCCCTCAAAGAGCGTGCACCGCCGGATCATCCGGGTCTGCCACGTCAGCTTGGAAACCACCCAGGTCTCTCCCACGTCAGCCCTAAACCACCCTAGGCCCGTGCCATGTCAGCCCTATACCGCTTGGGCTTCTGCCACGCCAGGTCCATGGGCAACTGGGTCCAGACCCGGTTGGCTTCTTCTATAAATACAAAACCCTCTTCCCCTTCCAAAGGTAATCAATCTTTCCCCTCTAAAACCCTAGTTATTGTTACTCTCCTTCAGTAGCTGACTAGATCGTTGGAGGGTCTGTCACCGGGACCAACCCCAGTGTTTCTAGACCGAATGCAGGTACACGAGACCCCCAGATCCGAGCCTCCAGATCCGAGCCAAGCATCCCCTCTCTACCTCACTCCCGCCTACTTCCGAGCCGTTCCCAAGGCTGAGGGTCGGGGCCACCGTCCTTACTAAAGTTTCCGCGAAAATACAAATCGAGAAGAACTCACACCTGGTGCATCCACACACCCCAAAAACAAACTGCATCAACCACAAAACAATAATTGTGCCTTCATTAGAAAGAGAATGTTCCACATGAACAATACAGTTTTTATTGGAAAGAGAATGACACATGTTTTTAGTAAGAAAGTGAGGTCTTGTAAAATTATAGACCTTCTTCTAAGAAAGTTACCTTCGTTTTGTTGAATTACTTGACTCGGTATCTCATCAGATAGATGTTCCTGGGAGGGGTCAGACTATTTTAACAACTTCGGTTAGAGAACATTACATCATAAGTCGGTCAAGATGACACAGAAAAAGTCTGTCATGATTATTATCTTTTACAAATTTTCAAATGTCAGTCACTACACCATTACTGCTCTCTCCTCTCTATATTCCACCATTTATACCTGTCAACTGGGCATAGCATCTTTGCTTCTGTCTTCCTTGCAATAATTGGGAACCAGTTCATCCTTACCTTGATCTGCATCCAAGTGTTCAAATGTTCAATGTTTAACATTCTGAGGGAGTACTAAGACTAGAATTGTTGCGAGCAAACGCTACATTTTTATCTTTTGTTTGGCAATTGATGGCAAACCTAAAAATCTCTCCACACCAACTACTCAACAAAGGCCTCAACTCAATGCAAGACATCTAATCATGATCAAAATCTTAAATGTTTAATTCCTCATAGCACTACCATTCATGATACAATCACAGCACAAGGATATAGATAAAAGGGGCAACTGACTTAAAGAAAACGAATAAGTATGCCAACTTACTTTTATGTATATATATGTTACTAACAGTAAAGTTTATGATCATTTTATTCTGATGGATATCTAACTTGGCGCCAAAGCAAAAGCACTGGCTAAAGATTACGTTTCCTAACTGCCAGGTTTCACTTCCTGTCATTTTGCATTTGGTGGTATTGTTGGGTTTATGTCTTGCATATTATGTTGGATAAGAAGACAATGAGATGATGGAGAAATCGAGATGATCGGAGACAGAGTGGAAGCAAGGAAAACAGTCAGCAGCAGTAGTAGCAGGTGAAGTTGCGGTCGATCATCCAACTCTGCAGAAGTTTCCGAGAGGGGGACGGTCGACCGAACTTGAGGTGCGGTCGACCGTGCATTGCGCTGATGGATAATTTGGGTCAGATGTTGGTGATTCGTGAGAAGCCCAACTTGCTCTTCAAGTCAGATCTGACGGCTCTTATCGTAGGGTTATCTCTTTAGAAATATCCAAAGGCTATTTTATCAAGATATCAAACTAGGGTTTCTCTAGATCTCTATATATTGTTGTTACTGGCGTCCATTGAGAGCCAAGAGAGAGAGAGAGAGAGTACTTTATTGAAGGAGAGATCGAGTAATTATCTAATTGTAAACAACCAGCACTTGCTGGTGAGGCTTGAGAGAGGGTCGTGGTGAGAATTGTAATATTCTTGTATCTTCTCTAGTTGAATAACATATTGGGTTTCTTCTCCCCCGAATTAAGGCGAAAGTCCCAACCGGGACAAATTTGTGTGTGCTTTGGTGTGTTTGGTTTTATCTCATATGTGTTTGGCAGTTTATGTTGATTGCATCGAATAACTCAACAAGATCCTAAGAGGGGTTTTCGGCTGAAATCCCTAACAATTGGTATCAGAGCTTCGGGTTCAAGGGTTTGTTCGAGTTCCTTGGAGATGAAGGCAGATCAAATCACGAAGATCAAGCGATTCACATGCAAGATCAACTTTGATCTCTTGAAGGTGGACGTGCATGAAGCATCGGTTCAACAGGATTTGGATCTAGTCCTAGAAGGAGATAAAGGGAGACCAATTGGCACAAAGAAGGAGAAGTGGAAGAAGATATGTACAAAAGGCTTGGATTTAATCTGGTTGCCATCGACGAGCGAAGTCAGGTATAAGAGAAGCGCGACGAGTCTTTGGGCAAGATTAAGAACAGACTACTTGGGATCGTCATCACAGGGTCGGATGTACTAGCGAAGAAAGTAGTGGGATTTCTCAATGAATGAAAGTACCGCTCTTTTAGATCATGAAGTGGAGTTCAATATGGAGTTATTTGAACTGGGGGCATTTAACACAGATGATCTAAGGGTTTCCAACTTGATATATTCATCACCAAATCAATCCAACATGATAACGCTAGATGAGGAATCTACCAAGGAGAAGTTTTTCATAGCAGGTATGATCAAGGGGTTGGAGGAGGATGCACTTAGGAAGGAGAGTCAGAAATCGGTGTCAACTTCTATGAGTAGCTTGGAGGTGGATTGTACTTTGATTGGAAGGGCAAGTGTATGTAGGAGTAAGGTTTGTGGCCATCAGTGCAAAGGAATTGAGCATTACATGAGAGACTGTGGCAAACGGTTGAATCAGAGGGGCACCTTCTGTTAGAAAATGGGTGTTTTATACACCATTTACGAACCGATTTTTGAGAAATTTTTTGAGTAAGATCCTCAATGAATTATTGAGAGATCTTGATTGGTTTGTGTTCTTCTTCGTGGGTAGATCAAAATCATATATTGTTTTGCTAAAAACGGTTAAGGGATGAATGAGAAATTGTCTCTCAAAGTGAGACGTTTTCATTCTTGAAATGGGTTAAGGGAACATAGTCCCACATCGGAAAAATCAAAGGAAATAGAAGAGGATATATAGTAACCTCCTTCTAAGCATTGTAAGATAGCTAGAATAAAGGCTCTCTCTTGCGTGCGAAGGGGGGGTGCAAATCTCGGACCGTACTACATGCGCCCGCATGACCTGCAGACACGAATGCCGGACCGACTTGACCTCACCCCGTGCAGAGCCACTTTTTGCTGCAGTTTTGATTTTTCTTTTTGTAACGGCTGAAATGAATGCAGAAACGGTTCTGTCTGCCGTTTCAGTACTGTATTGCATGTTTTGTCTGCCGTTACTCTGAAGGCATTCAAAGGCAGTGATTGGTGTTTGCCGTTACAGTACAGGCATTCAATTGAGTGTTTGCCGTTACAATGAAGGCATTGAAAGCCTTGTCTGCTGTTACAGTATTAACCCAGGCTCTATAAATAGAGGCCTCCCCTCTCATTTCTTCCCTGCACAACAGAAACCTCCTTCCTCCTCTGAGTCCTCTTCATTTCTTCCCTTTCTGCTATTTTGGTAAGTCGGTGATAGGCTACAAACACTGCTGCTCAGGTCGGGAGTGCTACATGGTGCCTACGTGATCACTCCGGTCATTGCATCCTGGGAGAGAGATGCCTTTGTTCATTCCAGCAACTGGAAGAGGCGAAATCTGTTTTAAGGACACTGTGTGATACACAGGCCTCGACTTCTCAACTTGTAATCTTGAATTGTTCTTGTTAGTTGTTTATTTAATTTATTTTTTTCCTTTTCTTTTCTTTCGGTTTTCTTTCTCTTCTGTTCTCTTCTCAGTTTTCTGTGCCTCTCAATATTTTTATTATAAAATTTTTTTTATAAAGAATTATTGTAACAAACTTAAAATAGATTTCTGATTTTCTTGATTTCCGGTTTTGAGGCACGATTTTTTTTTCTTTAATCTGGAAAACTTACACTCGTGTTGTGTAAATTTCAGAATCAAAATGACTACTACATCGGACAATGCTGCAGTGTCTGAAACGGTCTACGTGCCGGTTGCTGATCGACGCAAGAACTGAATGCTACTGCGGCACGAGTGCCAATGCCCACCGTTGTACCTGTCTCAGTCTCCCATGTGGAGAAACCTGAGAAGTTCAATGGGCAGAACTTTAAAATGTGGCAACAGAAGATGATGTTCTATCTGATCACACTAAATCTTGCAAGATTCTTGAACGAAGATGCTCAAAATCTTAAGAAAGGTGAGCAAGACAACCAAGTCATTGCCGCTGTGGATGCTTGAAAAAATGTTGATTACTTGTGTAGAAATTACATAATGAACGGATTAGCTGATTCTTTGTATAATGTATACATTGACAAAAGAACAGCTAAAGAACTTTGGGAATCACTAGACCATAAGTATAAAACTAAGGATGCCGGCGCTAAGAAATTCATTGTGGGCCGCTTCTTAGACTATAAAATGGTAGATTCTAAAACAGTTATCAGTCAAGTTCAAGAACTACAACTGATCTTGCATGAGATTCATGCTGAAGGTATGAACTTAAGTGAAAGTTTCCAAGTGGCATGTATAATTGAAATTACCACAAGGTTGGAAAGACTTTAAGAATTACCTGAAGCATAAGCGAAAAGAAATGGACATTGAAGATCTCATTGTCAAGCTTCGCATTGAAGAAGACAATAGAGGATCTGAAAAAGTTGGACTCGTCAGTCATGCAGCTAAGGCAAATGTAATGGAATATAAACAACGTTCCAACAAGCAAAACAACAAGGATCCCAAATTAGGGCCCAGGGGAGGAATCTCTAAGAAGCCGAAATTTTAAGGCAAGTGCTTCAATTATGACAAAATGGGTCACAAGTCCACTGAATGCAGACTTCCCAAGAAGAACAGGAACAGAGAAGCAAACTTGATTCAAGGGATCGCTCAAGATGTTTCTGATATCAACCTCTCAGCTGTGATCTCAGAGGTGAATATGTTAGGTTCAAACCCGAAGGAATGGTGGATTGACATTGGAGCTACTCGACATGTGTGCTCCAACAGAAGTATGTTCTCCATTTTCGAACCATTAGAGAATGGGGATAAAATGTTTATGGGAAACTCGGCTACTTCAGAAATAAAGGGCCAAGACAAGGTGATCTTGAATATGACTTCTGGAAAGGAACTGACTCTGAACAATGTTGCATATGTTCCTGAAATCCGTAAGAACCTGGTATCTGGTTCGTTGCTTAATAACCACGGTTTTCGTTTAGTGTTCGAGTCGAAAAAAATTTGTTTTGTCAAAAAGTGGAATGTATGTTGGTAGAGGATATATGAGTAGTGGAATGTTTAAACTCAATGTAATGACCATGGTCTGTAATGACCATGGTCAAGAATATCAATAAAGCTAGCTCCTCTACTTTTTTGCTTGAGTCTTCCAATTTATGGCATGGTAGACTAGGACATGTTAATTATGATACTTTGCAAAGACTAATTAACTTGAATCACATACCAACATTCCACATTGATTCCAAACACAAGTGTGAAACTTGTGTTGAGGCAAAACTAACAAGATCATCGTTTAAAAGTGTTGAAAGAAACACCAAACCACTTGATCTAATTCACACTGATATTTGTGATTTGAAAATGATACAAACAAGAGGTGATAATAAATATTTTATTACCTTCATTGATGATAGCACAAAATACTGCTATGTATACTTGCTTAAAAGTAAGAATGAAGCTATAGAGAAATTTGTTCTCTATAAAAATGAGGTTGAAAACCAACTCAATAAGAAAATTAAGGCGCTAAGAAGCGACCAAGGTGGAGAGTATGAATCACCATTTGCTGACATGTGTGCTAAGCATGGGATTATATATGAAACGACAGCGCCTTATTCTCCTCAGTCCAACGGTGTTGCTGAGAGAAAGAATCGTACATTGAAAGAAATGATGAATGCAATGTTAATAAGTTCTGGTTTGCCACCAAACTTGTGGGGAGAAGCTATTCTTTTAGCTAACTACCTTTTGAATAAGGTGCTCAAAAGGAGAGAAGAGAAAACTCTATATGAATTATGGAAGGAAGAAAGTCATCCTACAATTACTTGCGAATGTGGGGATGTCTTGCCAAGGTGGCAGTACCTCTACCTAAGAAAGTGAAAATAGGACCCAAAACGGTTGATTGTATTTTTATTGACTATGAACATAACAGTAGTGCCTATCGGTTCTTGGTGTACAAATCCGATATCACTAAGATATCAAAGAACACGATAATGGAATCTAGAAATGCATCGTTCTTTGAAAATGTATTTCCATGTAAGTCAAAGGAGGAACCAAGTTCCTCCAAACGAACACATGAGACTATCAGTGAAGATAGTGATGACCAAGATGAAGAAGTTGAGGAGGAACCTCGACGTTGTAAAAGAACAAGAACGGAAAAATCTTTTGGTCCGAATTTCTTGACTTTTATGCTTGAAGGAGAACCCCAAACCTTCAAGAAAGCGGTGAACTTTAGTGATGGTCCTCAATGGAAAGAAGCCATCAAGAGTGAAATTGATTCTATCTTGCAAAATCATACTTGGGAACTAGTGGATCTTCCACCGGGTAGTAAACCTTTAGGTTCCAAGTGGATCTTCAAGAGAAAAATGAAACCTGATGGATCAATTGATAAATACAAGGCAACACTTGTAATTAAAGGTTATAAATAAAAGGAAGGTCTTAATTACTTTGATACATATTCTCTTGTGACGAGAATAAATTCCATTAGGATGGTACTTGCAGTAGCAGTTCTACGCAATCTTGAAGTACATCAAATGGATATAAAAACAGCGTTTCTTAATGGAGATTTAGATGAAGAAATCTACATGGAACAACCTGAGGGTTTTTCAGCTCCAGGACATGAAAAAAAAGTGTGTAAACTGGTGAAGTCATTATATGGCTTGAAACAAGCTTCAAAGTAGTGGCATGAAAAATTTGACAATGTCATGATGACAAATGGCTTCAAGATCAACAAATGTGACAAATGTGTATATGTCAAAGACACAGAAGATGGATATGTCATTATATGTTTATATGTAGATGACATGCTTATTATTGGAAGCAATGATCAGATAATTAAATCTGTTAAAAACATGTTAAACTCGATGTTTGACATGAAAGACATGGGACTAGCAGATGTTATATTGGGAATTAAAATCACTAGAACATCAGACGAGCTTATTTTAAGCCAGTCACATTATGTTGACAATATTCTTGGAAAATTTGATAAAGATAAATCTGGAATTGTCAGAACTCCAATAGATCTAACTTTACATTTATCCAAGAATAAAGGGGAGAGTATTTCTCAAGTAAAATGCTCTAGAATCATAGGCAGCCTAATGTACTTAATGAGTTGTACAAGACCAGACATAGCCTATGCAGTGAGTAAACTAAGTAGAAACACGAGTAATCCTGGAAGCGAGCATTGGCAAGCAATTATAAGAGTACTAAAGTACTTGCGTTTTACTCGTAAGTACGGGCTGCACTATACGAGATACCCGGCTGTACTTGAAGGATACAGTGATGCGAACTGGATATCGAGTGATAATTCAAAATCCATTAGTGACTATGTGTTTACAATAGGTGGTGCAGCAGTTTCTTGAAAATCCTCGAAACAAACAGTGATCACTAAATCCACGATGGAATCAGAATTTATCGCCTCGGACAAATGTGGGGAAGAGGCTGAATGGTTACGCCACTTCCTTGAGGATATTCCAAGGTGGACGAAGCATGTGCCTCCAATCTGCATACATTCAGATAGTCAATCTGCAATTTGTAGAGCACAGAGCAATATATATAATGGTAAATCTAGACATATTCGTCGAAGACATAATACCATTAGACAACTACTCTCTACTGGGGTTATCTCTGTGGACTATGTAAAGTCAAAAGATAACAATGCGGATTCGCTAACCAAATGATTAAACAGAGAGTTAGTTGATAGATCATCGAGGGGAATGAGACTAAAGCCCATGAAAGAATAAGTCGATACAATGGAAACCCAACCTAGCTGACTGGAGATCCCAAGATCTAGGTTCAGAGGGACAACTAAATTGTAAAGACCAAGTTGGATCACTGTGGGGATTTTCCCATGTCCATTCCCATGAAGAAACAGTGATGCCCGTAAGGTAACAGGTTAAGCTAGGCTTTTAATGATTCTTCTGCGTCGGACATCCGAGCAGAGTAATGCGGGTTACTCTTAGGTAAGAAATCACCTATGTAAGAGGGAAGAAGGGCCGCTTCCAAGGGAATAATATAGGGCAAAATTCCTGTTAAACTCTTGCAGAACCAGGCGTATGTTCATGGCCAAAACGAACATAACAGTGAGAACTGAAAATGCGTTAGGAAGATTTCTGTGTGAGATATGTCACCGTTTATACAATTGACAGAACAGTTCAAGGACATCGCGTCTACTATTTAGTTAGTAAAGTAAACATATTTTCATGAGGGAAGGTTCAAAGGGTAACACCTACCTATCCTATGCAGGAATAAGCCATTGATTTCTATCACCAAGTCTATCGTGTCAGTCTGTCGTGTTTGTGGTCGTCAATTTTCATTCATGTGGGGATTGTTAGAAAATGGGTGTTTTATACACCATTTACGAACCAATTTTTGAGCAATTTTTTGAGTAAGATCCTCAATGAATTATTGAGAGATCTTGATTGATTTGTGTTCTCCTTCGTGAGTAGATCAAAATCATATATTGGTTTGCTAAAAACGATGAAGGGGTGAATGAGAAATTGCCTCTCAAAGTGAGACGTTTTCATTCTTGAAATGGGTTAAGGGAACATAGTCCCACATCGGAAAAATCAAAGGAAATAAATAAGGATATATAGTTACCTCCTTCTAAGCATTGTAAGATAGCTAGAAGAGAGGCTCTCTCTCGCGCGCAGGAGGGGGGTGCAAATCTCGGACCGGACTACATGCGACTTGTGTGCACCCGTACGACCTGCGGACACGAATGCCGGACCGACTTGATCCCACCCCGTGCAGAGCCACTTTTTGCTACAGTTTTGATTTTTGTTTTTGTAACGGATGAAATGAATGCAAAAACGGTTCTATCTGCCGTTTCAGTGCTGTATTGAATGTTTTATCTGCCGTTACTCTCAAGGCATTCAAAGGCAGTGATTGATGTTTGCCGTTACAGTGCAGGCATTCAATTGAGTGTCTGCCGTTACACTGAAGGCATTGAAAGCCTTGTCTGCCATTACAGTCTTAACCCGGGCTCTATAAATAGAGGCCTCCCCTCTCATTTCTTCCCTGCACAACAGAAACCTCCTTCCTCCTCTGAGTCCTGTTCATTTCTTCCCTTTCTGCTATTTTGGTAAGTCGGTGATAGGCTTCAAATGCTGTTGCTCAGTTCGGGAGTGCTACGTGGTGCCTGCGTGATCACTCCGGTCGTTGCATCATGGGAGACAAACGCCTTCGTTTATTCCAGCAACCGGAAGAGGCGAAATCTGTTTTAAGGACACTGTGTGATACATAGGCCTCGACTTCTCAACTTGTAATCTTGAATTGTTCTTGTAAGTTGTTTATTTAATTTTTTTTCCTTTTCTTTTCTTTCGGTTTTCTTTCTCTTCTGTTCTCTTCTCAGTTTTCTGTGCCTCTCAATCTTTTTATTGTTAAAGAAATTTTATAAAGAATTATTGTAACACCTTTAATGCCGCTGAATCAAGTGATGGCTTAAACAGTGCTTTTGTTTCAAGTTCCTTAAATGTGAATTCCGTTTGTTCTTTTGATTTGGTTAGTTCTTCTCAAGTTTGCTCCGAGAGGAAGATGGTTTCTACTTGCAAATGTCGTTGTATGGGAACGAAGATTGATAAGATTTGTGAAGTAATGGTATCTACTTACAAGTTTGCCTCATGTTGTTGCGTGGGAACGAAGATTGACAAGACTTGTGATGTAAGAGTTGAGAAAACAAATGAGTCGAAGATGACAGGCGGAAGGAGGTACACACTAAGGGAGGACATGTATATTCCTTTGATGAAGTAGAAACTTAAATCCATGAGAACTCTAGAAGCTCGGGACTGCAGGTACACAGATCCAGGTGGAGTTCATTCAGTTTGGGAAAATTATCGTGAGGTGATGAAGGGTGAGAGGGGGATTGAACAGGGTCAGCACAACCTCTACCAGCTTTGGAGGAACAGAAAAACTTGCACAAGTATTTCGAAGCCCATTGTTCCTAAATCATCATCTAGTATGCCGTCACTAGAATCATCCAAGCGAGACTGCGACGTTCGAATATCATCGGAAGGTGGAGAGAGCCTTGAGGTAAGTGGAGTTCGTGGGAGGGTGACACCTCCATGATTACATCTACTAGGGTGTGCCCTTGAGGGGGGCATACAGCGGGAGAAAAATAGGTGGAGATAGATTCAACTAGCAGAGGAAGCCATTGAAATGAGTTGTTTGCAAGAAGAAAAGGAAAAGTCTCTAGAAGGTTTTAAATCAAACAGGCGTGGATTCATGAGTATGCAATCCAAGGTGGAGATTGTTGGATTTCTGTCTTGCATACTATGTTGGATAAGAAGACGATGAGACGATGGAGGAATCGAGACGATCAGAGACGGAGTGAAGCAAGGGAAACAGTCAGCAACAGTAGCAGCAGGTGAAGTTGAGGTCGACCGTACTTGGGGTGCGGTCGACCGCCAAACACTGCAGAAGTTCCCGATAGGGGGAAGGTCGACCGACCTTGAGGTGCGGTCCACCACGTGCGGCGCTAATGAATAATTTGGGTCGAATCTTGGTGATTCGTGAGAAGCCCAACTTGCTCTTCAAGTCAGATCTGACGGCTCTTATCGTATGGTTATCTCTTCAGGAATATCCAAAGGCTATTGTATCAAGGTATCAAACTAGGGTTTCTCTAGACCTCTATACATTGTTGTTATTGGCCTCCATTGAGAGCCAAGAGAAAGAGTACTTCATTGAAGGAGAGATTGAGTGATTCTCTAATTGTAAACAACCAGTACTTACTGGTGTGGCATGAGAGAGGGTCGTGGTGAGAATTGTAATATTATTGTATGATTGTATCTTCTTTAGTTGAATAACATCTTGGGTTTCTTCTCCCCCAGATTAAGGCGAAAGCCCCAACCGGAACAAATTTGTGTATGCTTTGGTGTATTTGGTATGATCTCACATGTGCTTGGTAGTTTGTGTTGATTGCAACGAAGAACTCAACAAGATCCTAAGAGGGGTTTTCGGCTGAAATCTCTAACAAGTTTCTGGTACAAAATTTTCTATATAAACTCAGTTTTGGTAACATCAACCTATTAATTATCACCTACAATGTTCAATATTTATGAACAAGAACAAGAATTTGAAAGCAATATTTGATTTGTGTCTTTAGAGACGCATCTAATCAGACTACTAAGTATCAAAGTAGGAATCTGATATATCAATTAAATTTATGTGAGCATTCCCTCCTCCCCCCCAACCGTTTTGCAAAAGGTGGATCCCTACTGCAAAAAAATGACGATCAGAAATTGGAGCGGCATATAATATGCGGCTCCAATTTCTGATCCACAAAATGTTTCTTTTGCTAAAAAAAACCCCTCCTTTAATTATGGAATATATTACAATATATTTATTTGTTTAAATTTTTTTAAACTTCTTTTATATTTTTTATTTATAAACAATAATCGACAATAATTATACTGTTGTTAATTTTTTAACGAGATCTTTAATATAAGACCAATATTGAATATCATCCTGATTTATTTTAAGTGTAGAAATTAATCATATGAATCATTAATTATACTAAAGAGAAATACGAATTTATAAATATTCATCGAAAATTACGAAACATAATACCTCTTTCTTAATAGATAAGGCAACCTAATTTAGTCAGTTTCTAGCTAGACAGAAGAAAATTAAGGACAAAGAAGCTCATTTTGAACTCTGAAACAGATTAATTGTTCATTTGTGGGAACGACACGGTGCTGGTACATCAAGTGTTTAATTGTTAATATTTTGTAATTTGAATAACGTGGTACTCTTTTTCCTATGGTTTTTTTAGCGAGGCCATCAATAACTGTATTACCTCTTTCTTAGTATGTGTATTATCTATTTCTAATTAATTGTATTATAACTTTTTAATTATTTGTATTATCTTTTTGCATTCAAAATATTTTTTTTGTGCAAAAAAAGTATTTGAAACCCCAAAATGGGATACCATTGGAGCACCCCATTTGAAACCCCAAATCAAAATGACATATTTCCAATGAATATACCAAAATAGAACCCCAAATGGGGATGGAGATGGGGTTCCATTGGGAATGCTCCGAGTACATTAAAAAGCACCTGTAACACTACGTCGTCGTCCCCCGCCCCACCCCATTCCATAACGACCTAAAATCCAAAAACCCTTTCCTCCCTGTGCCCCCGTCAACATCGTCGAGCCCTTCATCGTCGTCGTACCCCCGCCCCCCGTCGCCGCCTCCTCCCTTCATCACCACTATCACCATCATCTTCTCCCCCTTCCACTGAATCCCAACTCAAACTCCATCATCATCACTCAACTCCAAACCCTTCCCTCTCATTTTCGAACTCTAGCCCCTTTTCTCCATCAATTTCTGGTAATTTTCGCCTCCTCTAATCTCCATCAATTGATTTCAATCCGGGGAGTTGGTACGGACGTGATCTCCATGGCTCAGGTGAGATTTATTGTTTGTTTTTGTTTTGGAATTGGTTTATAGAATTGTTACATGGTAGAATTCTAAGAGATTTTGAAAATTTTGTGTTGGGTAATATTAAATGAGATAGAATGATATTTTGAATGCAGTTTTGGGTTGAATTGTATAATTATTAAATGATAGAATTCTAAGAGTTTGGGGGAATTTTTTTATTAATATGGTACAACTCCTTGATGTAGATCTTCAAGTACTTAGAAGTTTATAGATAGATAGATCGATAGGTTAATATTATAGTTATTGTTCGTTGTTGTTTTTGAGAATAAAGATGACATTTCGTCATCGTTTCATTAATGAAAGTTAACGAAACATAGTAGGCCCAGCTACAAAGTCTCATACAAAATATAAAGCTAAATTAAGCATCTCAACATCCTGATGCGCCAAAAACCAAAAGGAAACCAGATACAAATAAATCCAAATGCTACCCTTACAGACCGCCCTTGTGCTCTCTTAGCTCAGTGTTCCTCCATCCTTAACCTCTTGTTTGCTTCCTGCCTGACCTGCCCTGCCCATGCATAGAAGAAACCAAAAATTTTATGCATAATGATATGAAAGCTATGAGTGCAATTTCAAAAATAGTAGTTATTTCGGTCTAGCGACATGCCCCAGATAGTCACGGCCACTGACAGATCCCAAGCCTCCCTGTCGTTCTTTCTAATGTTATTCCCCCTCCCCAAGTCCCATGCGTCATTGATCGAACTAGGTATCTCTAAGCATCCAAACCCCCGACATACTACCTCCCATGTTAGTCTAGCCTTATAGCAATTGAAGAATATGTGATCAGTGTTCTCTTTGTCGTTGTTACATCTAGCGCACATGATCTCGATCTGCAAACCTCACCTCCGTAAATTGCTTTTGGATAAGATAGCATCGTTCTCCACAAGCCAAAGGAAAACTCTTACCTTCAAGGGAGCCTGTGTGTTCCATATGGCCTTTCCATTTTTGATTCTGATTCCTCCATCATTCAGACTCTTGTAAATTGATGCTACCATGAAGTTGTTATTAGGTTCTAAATTCCAAGTCCTAACATCTTTTGTGTGGTTAGAATACCTTCCCACCGATCAAATGAAGTTATTCATATTCTGCAGTTGAGTGAAACTCTCTTGTGAAATATCTCCCCTCACCTGTAGCTTAAGTCTATCATTGCGCCACATATCCGCAACAAGTGAGTCTACCCCTACCGTGGCTCTAGCAGCTTCCAGGAACAAACTTATCAGGGTATTATTACCACACCACTTATCCCTTAAGAATCTTGTGTTCTTTCCGTTTCCAATACTGCAGCTCATGTTTGCGTGATAAATATCTCCGACCTTCGTGACCCCTTTCTAGATATAAGATCTAGGATCCCTAGCCCACCATATTCCTTCCTCTTGCATAACCTTCCCCACTTGACCAGATGGAATCCCTTGTTGGATTCATCAGCTCCCTTCCACAGGAACCTTCTTCTACACTTATCAATTCTGTTGATAACCCACTTTGGGATCTCATAAACTGACATTAAGTAGATCGGTAGGCTACTGAGGACATACTTGAGCAAAGTGATCCTTCCTCCAAGCAATAGAAACCTTCCCTTCCAACCCGTCAATTTCTTTTCAACTTTGTCTATTAATGGTTGTCAGTCTTCTTTATGCAATGCTCCTGGTCTAATGGGAGTACCTAGGTAAGTAAGTGGAAAGTTCGCAGCCTCGCACCCGAACATACTCTTGATCGAGCAAATCGGAGTGGAAATGTTATCACTTAGAGGTATCACGCAGCTCTTGTTGAGGTTAACTTTCAGCCCCGCCCACACCTGAGCCCATCTTAAAACCATTGTAATTGCCAATATTTCTTCCTCCTTTGCACTTCCAAAGATGAGAGTGTCATTCGCATACTGCAAGATCGATATGGCTTCTGGAACCCCTTTTACTCGAATCCCACTAATTATCCCCTCCTCTCTACTCTTCCTGATCATCCCTGCTATACCATCAGCAATTAGGGTAAAAATTAGCGAAAACAATGGGTCCTCCTGACGCAAGCCTCTCCTGCATCTAATTTCCTTCCCGGTCTTTTCGTTGAATTGAACAAAAGATTTTACTCCTCTTACACATTTCATCATCCAGGTTCTTCATTTGGCTCCAAATCCTTTGAGTCGCAGTACCTCGTCCACGCACTCCCACTCCACTGAGTCGTAGGCTTTTTCAAAATCTATTTTAAGCAAGAATCCATCCGCCTTATCCTTGGAACCTCTATATACTAGCTCATGTGCTTAAGCGACACTATCCATAATATCCCTCCTTTTAATGAACCCACTTTGTGAATCTCCAACCACATCATTCAGATGGGCCGATAGTCTAGAGGCAAGGACTTTAGTGATTATCTTAAAGGATCCATTTAATAGGCTAATTGGCCTGAAATCTTCGCTCCTGAGAACCTCACTCTTTTTGGGGATAAGAATGACGTTTGCATAGTTTAGCGTTTCTATGTCTGCGTTTTTACTGTGAAATTCTTCGAAAATTTCCATGAGGTCCTTCTTGATGATTTTCCAATATAATATGTAGAAGAAGATAGGGAGTCCATTTGGTCCTGGTGCCTTGTCTTGTCCTAAGTTCGTGATTGCTTGATGCACTTCTTCCTCTGTAAATTCCCCTTCTATCCCCTCACTTCCCTCTATTCAATCCCCGTCCCAAAAGTTATCCTGGAGTTTACATCTATGCGTGCTGGATTGTCCCACCAATTCCTTGATTTTTTCGCCTGGGTGTCTTCTGATCTGCCCCTCATCCTCAGTCCAAACTGTCCCCACCTGTAGTCCACTGATGCGATTATGTCTTCTTCTTCTATTTGCCACTTTGTGGAAGAACTTTGTATTTGTGTCTCCCTCTTTAAGCCATTGAATCCCCGAGTGCTGCCTCCAATATTGCTCTTCCATTCCTACATATTGATTCATTTGTAGCCTACTATTTACCAATTCATGTGCCTCTGTTCCCAGCAGAATCCTCCTTTCCTCCATAGCTTCCAATTCCCTTACTTTTCCCCCAGCTCCTGTATGTGTCTTTTTATCTGGCCAAACTTCTGTCTTCACCATTCTTTCAGACGTCTGCGTAGTCTTCTAATTTTTGTGTTCCATTTTCCGACGATATTAGTTGCCGAGGTGTTTGTATTCCATGACTCTTCTATAATCTTTCGAATGTTGGTATTCATAGTCCAAGCTTTCTCGAAACGGAATTGGTGTGGTTTTTTTATTTGTCCCTCGCCGCACTGCAATGCTAGGAGTACATGATCGGATGTAAATCTCGTGATTGTCTTGACAGTCGCTAATGGAAATGCCTCCTCCCAATTAGTGGATACAAAAATCCTATCAAGCTTAGCTAGGATCGGGTTGTGTTGCATGTTCGACCATGTGCAACTTCTATCAGACGGATTGAGCTCCAAGAGTTCTAAGTCGTCTATCGTAGCATTGAAGCTATTCTTGTCAGTTCTACTCGCCCATCTACCTCTATGCTCATGCTGGAATCTAGTAATATTGAAGTCTTCTCCAACCACCCATGGTCCCTCCCAACGTTCTCTGATTGTTCTAAGCACTTCCCACAACTATACCCGCCTTCTTGAATTGTATGGACTGTAAACGGCAGTAACTACATGAACCCAGTTATCGCTCTGCCATCTTAGTCTAACTGAGACGGTAAATATTCCAATACCCTCATCAATGATTTCAAATGTGCCTGAGTCAATTCCTACTGCGATCCCCCCCCCCGCCCGATTAACCTATAGCCGATTTAGTTTTCCACTCGTACCCTCTAAGAGATCTTAGTCTATCAAAGTCCTCTGCTCTTGGGTTCTCTATTCTAGTCTCTTGCAACGCACAAATTGACGGCCTATGCTTAGAGATGGTACTGTTGATAAGCCTACTCTTCGACCCTTGTCTCATTCCCCTCACATTCCAAAAAGATGTATAACATTAGTAACTATTTTGTTGCCCTACCTTATAACATCTACTCTCGTGTAGTTCGCACCCCAGTTAGCGGACCACCCTGTTAATTTCTCCCTAATAGAATTTATTGTGAGAAGCTGTTCTTCCTTAGTAGAACCCGTAGCTAGACCGAATAGATTAGCAAAATAGAGCAAGGTAGTATCAGGAATATAATTAAGAATTGTAAGATCACAACTAGTAATACCTCCACAAGCTGAAATAGGTTCTTTTGCTTTGGCTGCCACCCGAATCAAATCATCCTCGCTTGGTCCCTGCTCTCCCCATTTGTCAAGCTGCCTTTTGCTTTTCCTCTTATATTCAACTGTTTTCTTACTAGCGATGTCCCCTGCTGCTAATTCCCATACTTTTTCTTCCCACTTGTCTATAGGTCTCTGAAACATGCGAGTCTTCGCCCACTCCCTCTAATGCTTCAATTCTTCCTCCTCTGTCATCGCTGACATTGTACTCCTTCGAACCGTCCTCCTATATTTGAATCGAAGAGTGTTGCAGTAGGTGTCCCTTGAGCAGATCCCCATTCTGGTCTTGGTCCGTTTCTTCCCGAGCTATCGCGCTGGACCCCTGGTCATTTTCGTCGGTAGATTCGATTAATTGGAGTTGGGCCTGCTCCGCTTCTATGCTTAGCTTGCGGGCCTTATCGGAGCCTTTTGAGATTGGTGGATAGCCCAACTCTGTAAGCACCCCTAAACCCCTGATCGCTTCTTGGACTGCTCACCTCACCGATTTGTCAAAATCATGCCTAGTCATGTCGTTAATGTTGTTCATACCCAACTATCTCGTCGCTGCTTTCGAAAAACCAGCACTGGATTTCTACAGAATCCCACTCCTCTCTGAGCGCTTGATGGGACCTTTGTTCGGCTGCTCAGTGTTAACGTCTACATCAATCGGTTGCACAGTGGTAACGTCAACATTCGCTCCCCCTCTGTCTCCGTTTCTCTGTCCCCCTTCAGACTCTCTCCTCACGTCTCTTACGAGAAGTGTGTTGCCCAATATTGTTTGTTGTTGTTGATGTTGTTCTTATTACATATGATGGTGGTGCTTTGTGTTTATGAAACATCCTTAATTTGGAAAAGGATAATGAGACTTTGAGACCTTTTTTTAGCAGTTGTTTAAGACTTTTGTGTAACTATTTTGTTGTGTTACAATTGGATTCTTAGTGAACTGTGTCAATGTGTCATTATTACATTGAGGGCTTTTACTAGTTTTAAACTAACGATTTTTTAAGATTTTAAAAGTTACACAAATGTAACTGTGCACCCAAACTGGCTTTAAACAACCAACCTTAAAATAGATATCATGTTGAACTAATGTTTTGCTAAATCGTTTACGAGCAGATGCATACTCACACACAAATAGTTTTAAATTACTGATCATAAAATTGATATCACTTGTAAGGACAGTGATTTACATGCCTCGATAAGTCGTCAATATTGGGGGCAGTATGTTTGTTCTGGGTTGGACTTTTATTACTGCCAGTTTTTTCAATCGATCATTTTCCTAACATTTTGTAGTTGGGGGAGTTATTGCATCAATATTGGTGGCAGTATGTTTGTTTCTGGGTTGGATTGGTTCATCATGTTGGTTTCAAGAACGAAGGAACTGCACTCCATTTGTCTGGAATTCCACCTGCTATTATCAGATTATCCCAACATATACTCCTCCCTTAAAGATCGCAACCAGTTTCCATCAGTTCTCTTTACCAAGGTAAGTTGTTTTTGAGATTTCTTATACGAAATTCATATATTCATTCATCTCTTTAAGTTATATATTCTGTATACATGCCTCAAAACACTTGTAGCGCCCCCAGTTCCGCACATTGGAACTCGTAACACAAACCCATAATCTTTACTTCCATGAGTACACAACATAGAAAGTTACAGGAAATTAAAACCTTTATTACCTTAATGATATTACATTTATATTGTTCGCTTGGATTCTTCCTGCAGCTCGAGTACCCTGCTCCCACGATCAGCAGTCCTGCACACTAACCAATTGTGGGCACGTTAGTTGGATGCAACTGACACAATGCTGATCAAACAAGCGATCTCCAAAATCCTCAACAATCAATATTAATGCAATTGAAAAATGTGAAAGCCATATAAATATAAATGTCGGTGTATGCCAAGATCTAGGTTCTAATGCACAAATTCAGAATGCACAGCATGCTCCTATTCTAATGCAAACTTGATTTGGAAACGTATGCATCCCATACTACATACTCCCCATATTGAGATCGTGTTCTCCAGATGATAGGGTTCAATCCCTTGCCATGCATTCTACTCTTGTACTATTTCATGTTTCTGACATTCGTTTAGTGATTGATAAAGTTACAATTTATGCGGTCTACCTACCTCAACCAATGCCAAGTATCTCTCCCAACTACCACCGAAATCCATAACACAAGCCCTCAACATATCTTCCAGCACTCGATTCACCCTCTCAGTCTGACCATCGGTCTGTGGATGAAAAGCGGTTCGTGAAATCAGTTCTAGTGCCTAAAACTGCCTGTAGGCTCTTCCAAAACCTTGAAGTGAACCTTGCATCTCTGTCAGAAACAATCGACACTGGAACTCCATGAAGTCTCACAATCTCACCAATGTACAACTCAGCTAATTTCTCCAATGACCAAGTAATCTTCATGGCTAAAAAGTGAGCCGACTTAGTCAAACGGTCCACAATAACCCAAATCGAATCATTGCCCTTCGAACTCCTCGGCAAACCTGTGATGAAATCCATACTGATATTCTCCCATTTCCACTCCGGAATGGGCAACGGCTGCAACAAACCTCCAGGCCTCTGATTTTCTGCTTTGATTTGCTGACAAATCAGACACCTTGCCACGAAATCTGCTACATCCCTCTTCATACCAGACCACCAAAAATGCTGTTTGATGTCCTTGTACATCTTCGTGCCTCTAGGATGTACTGACAACAAGGTACTGTGTGCTTCCTGCAAGATACTATCTCTCAAATCTGCATTATCTGGAACACACAACCTGTCACCCAACCAAAGAATTCCATCTTGGACACGAAACACTGATAGTCTGCCCTCTGAAACCTGTTGCAGCATCTTCTGAATCTCTGAATCTGATCTCTGACCATCCACAATCCTTTCTCTCAAGGACGGCTGCAGCCTCAACTGAGCCAAAGATGCCCCTAAACCTTGCAGCACCACTTCGATACCTGCCTGATCGATCTCTGCTGCCAACTCACTTTGAGTAGTGATCAAACTTGATAAACTGCTCTTCCTGCTAAGTTCATCGGCTACCACATTCGCCATGCCCGGATGATACTTGATCTCAGGGCGAATGTCTTCCAATACTTCTAACCACCTTTTCTGCCGAAGATTTAGATCCTTCTGTTGATAAATATACTTCAGGCTCTTGTGGTCTGTGTACATGTTAACCTTCTCACCATAAACATAATGCCTCCACTGCTTCAAGGCATAAATGATAGCTGCTAGCTCCAAATCATGCGTCGGATAATTCTTCTCATGCGGACGCAATTGCCTCGAACCATAAGCAATAACCTTGCCTTCTTGCATCAAGACACAACCCAAACCTCTGAGAGACGCATCACTGAAAATATCATAATCCTTCCCAGCTTGTGGCAAAGCAAAGATAGGTGCAGTAGTCAACCTCTCATTTAACTCAAGGAAACTCTCCTCACACTTATCAGTCCATAGAAATGCCACATTCTTCCGGGTCAAGCCTGTCAAAAGAACTGCAATCTGAGAATAACCCTGGATGAATCTCCTGTAGTAACCAGCTAAACCCAAGAAACTCCTGACTTCCTTCACAGATGTTGGCCTGGGCCAATCCTTCACTGCTTCAACTTTCTGAGGATCAGTGGCTACTCCCTCCTTAGAAAGAATATGACCGAAGAAAGCTACCTCAGACTTCCAAAACTCACACTTCGACAACTCGGCATACAAGCTATGCTCCTGCAATTTTTGTAATACCGCTGTCAAGTGCGTAGAATGATCCTCCTCCGACTTCGAATACACCAAGATATCGTCGATGAAAACCACCACGAAGGAGTCAATAAATGGCCTCAAAATCCGATTCATCATATCCATGAAAACTGCTGGCGCATTCGTCAACCCGAATGGCATCACAAAAAACTCATAGAGCCCATGACGAGTCCTGAAAGCTGTCTTACTCACATCTTCCTCCTTGGCTAGAACCTGATGATACCCCGATCTCAAATCAATCTTCGAAAACACCGCTGCTCCTCGAAGCCTATCGAACAAATCATCAATCTGCGGTAGTGGATACTTGTTCCGAATAGTCACCCTATTCAACTCCCGATAATCAATGCACATCCTCATTGACCCATCCTTCTTCTTGACTAACAGCATTGGCGCTCCCCACGGAGAAGAACTCGGTTTAATAAGCCCTTTGCTCAACAGCTCCTCAATCTGCTTCTTCACTTCATCTTGCTCTACAGGTGCCACCCTGTACGGAGCCTTGGAAATCGGCACGCTTCCCGGCTGAACATTGATGCAAAACTCTACATCTCTCTGCGGCGGTAATCCTGGAAAATCACCCAAGAACACCTTAGGAAAATCTCTGACTTACCGGAATGGCTCTGACTTCTTCTGGAATTGCCATGTTGGATACCATTGCAGCCACTTTCGGAATCTTCTTCTTCCCTTGGAAAGTCACTGCGGGTCCACCTGGTGCTTTCACCAACACCTCCTTCTGCTTGCATTTAATGATAGCATCATATATTGCCATCCAATCAATGCCCACGATGACATCCACTCCCAAGACTTGCAGCTCAAACAAATCAATGCCAAACAACCTCCCGCCAATCTCGATATCACAGCCCTCGTAATATCGATCAGCGATCAACTCTTCTCCTGACGGCGTTGCCACTGACAAAACATTGCCTGGAAACAACCTAGGCTCCACACCTAAGACCTTTGGAAAATTTGGCGATACAAAAGTATGTGATGAACCAGTATCAAATAAAACCTTTGCATTTATTCCATTAATCAAAACAATCCCTGTTACATGAAGAGTGATACTCAATCTCCAATTATTCTCAAATAAAGGTTTTACTTATTACATTGATTTAAAATAAAAATCAAAGTTCTTGCATACCTTGTATTACATCTTCCGAGTTACTCGCGTCCTCCTCCGTTAATGCAAATACTCGCCCTTGCCTCTGGAATTTGCTTCCACCTGAACCATCCTTCCTCAATTGTGGACAATGAGGCTTAGAATGTCTAGTCTGCCCACATTGGATATAAGTCTGCTTCGCCAACTTCGGACATGCTGACCTGTAATGTCCTGCCTCCTTGCAGTAATAACAAGTCACTCCCTGAGTTGCAGGTGCCTTCTGCACCGGATCACTGAACTTGATCTGCTTCGCTGGGGATCCCTTCCCACTCTGACGTGATGCTGGCCTCTTGTTTCGGTTCCATGTATCTTG
This sequence comes from Hemerocallis citrina, assembly GCA_017893485.1. Classification (NCBI taxonomy): domain Eukaryota; kingdom Viridiplantae; phylum Streptophyta; class Magnoliopsida; order Asparagales; family Asphodelaceae; genus Hemerocallis; species Hemerocallis citrina. Next base: position 48,756,443 of record CM030358.1, read on the forward strand.
CCTCTTCTGGAACTGGTCCATGTCCTCCTCAGTCATAGCTGTTCTCCTGACCGGCTTGTCGAACCTTTTGATGCCCAACGGGATCATCCTCGACCTCAAGTTTGACCTCAAGCCCTGCTCAAACTTGTTGGCCTTCTTCGCCTCGTCCACGACCAACTCTGGTGCATACCTCGAAAGCTGAGCAAACTTGGTCTCATACTCCCGCACGGTCATGCTGCCCTGCTGAAGGTTCAAGAACTCGGTCGCCTTCTTCTCCTGAACATCTAGGGGAAATAAGCGATCCCTGAATTCCTCCAGAAAAGCTTCCCAAGTCATCGGCTGATCTCCCAAAGTCCTCTTCAGTGACTCCCACCAGACACCAGCGTCCTTTTCCAGCTGCATCGAAGCCAACTTCACCTTGTTGGCTACCGGAGTCTCCGATACATCGAAGATTGTCTCCATCCTTCCAATCCAATCATCAGCTGCGGTTGGATCAGATTGCCCCTCAAAAACTGGCAGCCTCATCCTCTTAAAGGATTCGATCTGCTTGATAGGATCGGCGTTAACCAATCCCTGTCCAGCCCCATAATTTTGCTGCTGATTCTGCTGTTGATTCTGACTCTGCGCCAAATTAAATGCCATTAGCGCATTCAGAGTCTGATACACCTTGGCGAATTCAGCCTCAAGATCAATTCCAGTTCCTCGAGAACTCCCAGATCCATCCTCATTGTTACCACCATTCCTGGGCCTGGGTGCAACCATTCTGAATACTGCAAAACGAGGGAAAAGTTAGAGCATCACACACAATTCAAACTCACATCAATATCCTTTGGCAAAACTTTACTTGCATCCCAAAGGTAAAACATCATATTTCAGTTCTATGTGATACTCACTCTTTAATGTCCACACCTAGGTACTCACACTCTAGTGTCCACACCTAGGTTATTTTTATGCCATGTTTATTATTACTATTGAAGCATGCTCTGATGCCAATCTCTGTAGCGCCCCGAATTTCTAATATAATAACTTAGAAAATACGTGGCACAATCCCAACATCAACTTCAATGTAACATTAAACACAACCAACACCACAAAAATTCTCAGCTTTTATTACAACAATCTCTTACATAGCACAGCGGAATTTAAAACATCTCAATCATAGTTTCTTTTATTTACAACACAGTCTTATTACAACACTGTTCTTACAAATTTACACAAACTCCATTAAATTAATTTATCTCAAAACTATCTCAAGCATCCAAACCTCCAATATCTAAGCAACAACCTGAAACACATGAGGCTAGAGATGATCCCTAACCCCCAAAACTAAAGGGGTCAGCCATAAATGGTGTGAGTGACATAAAACAAACAGCGTAAACGAACATTAAGCATGGATTCTTAAACAACATACACTAAACAAGAATATGTGAAGTAAGAAATGACAGAGAAACGTGAAAACATCAAGTGTAGCTTAACTAAGGGTTAGGTGTAGAAAACAGGAAAACCACATGCATAAAACCAAGTCAGGAAAACACAAATTCTATATGCGGACTCTCTAATGCGTACTTGTCGAAGTCTATGCATCCCACTCTACATAGGTTCGGTGCAAGCCCTTAACGTCTCCACATTATATGGGTTTAATCCCCGCTATGCAACTAATCCTAACACGATGACTACTACGAGATAAAGATAAACTGTGAGTGTTAGCCCATGCCTCGATAATTCCGGAGATAGATCCCGCATCTTAGGTAATTTACCTGGATAATTCCGGAGATCATCCCACACCGAAACATTGACACATCATCACATGAATACCACATGTGCGTGGCCTCGACCCCGATAATTCCGGAGATCAATCCCACACCGCAAGTAAGTTACTTGGATAATTCCGGAGATATATCTCACACCGCAGGTAATTTACCTAGATAATTTCGGAGACAGATCCCACACCACAAGTAAGTTACTTGGATAATTCCGGATATTAAATCCCACACCGAAAGCCATACTGAGGTACTTGACCCATGTTCCCGTTCATCATATCACCACTAGTGTCTGTCCTTATTATTTTTGGGTTACTTAATTACTCAACGAATCTCCTAGAGTTGGTGTACCCTACCGGACTTAACTCAAAACTGAACAACTGAAATGCCTCAACAGGCCTCAACAAAAGAACTCAACACCGGTATGCTAGGGTCACACACATGCTCTAGAGACTCAACTCAAATATCTTAACCAAACTCACATCTGAAACTGCTCAACTTAGCATCTTGAAATCATATGTTTAATAGAAGATAAAGTATAGCTTAAAACATTTGAAGAATAAATCATTTGAGGGAAACATTCAAACTTATGAGAACACATCAGCACCAGTCGACTAATACTGAAGTAAGTCGACTATCCAGAGGGAAAAATTCCATGATTTAAGAAAATAAGTTAAGTAATATAAGTTGACTTATAAAAGTCATAAGTCGACTTACCAGAGAATATAAGTTGACTTATAAAAGCCATAAGTTGACTTACCAAAAATATAAGTTGACTTATAAAAGTCATAAGTCGACTTACCAAAAATATAAGTTGACTTATACAAGTCATAAGTCGACTTACCAGAGAATATAAGTTGACTTATAAAAGCCATAAGTCGACTTACCAGAGAATATAAGTTGACTTATAAAAGCCATAAGTCGACTTACCAGAGAATATAAGTTGACTTATAAAAGTCATAAGTCAACTTACCAGAGAATATAAGTTGACTTATAAAAGCCATAAGTCGACTTACCAGAGAATATAAGTTGACTTATAAAAGTCATAAGTCGACTTACCAGAGAAAAATTCACGATAACTTTGAAAAATAAATTCTAAGTGTACCAGTCGACTGAAAAGGGTCTAAGTCGACTATCCAGAATGGATTTTCAAGAAAACTAAAGATCTAGCAGCTGGGTCGTACCAGTCGACTGAAAGGTCTGACAGTCGACTGTCGGCCTACAGTCTGCCTAATTTTGGTTGTACATGATAATCAAAATTAGAGTTTTCTAAAAGAAATCATTGTTTACTAAAATAATTTGTAATCCGATAAAAACGACAATCTCAAAGCATCCTCAGTTTGGATACATTCCACAAATCAACCAATTTCTCAAAACTTAAATTCTCATGTTCTAAATTCTAATTCTTCCATTAGGGTTTCTCAATACTGAATTTCTTCCATAACTCATAACCAAAAATCTGATTTGTAATCACAAGATCCAGATGTTCATCCATCCGATCCCTTATTACCATAATCATACTCAAATCTTAAACATGATTTCTAGCAATACAAATCTATAAACCAAGATCCACTAAACATTCATAACTTTCACATATATAATACAAACAACAACTATTGCATCCCTCACATACAAAATACACTAAATAAACAAACATGTCGAAACAAACAACGAAACAATCATTCACGTAAATCAAAACAAAAACCAAATTTACATTATTCACATAAAGCAAACAACAAAACAAAGTTCATGTCACTCACCTTAGAACGAAGAGATCCAACGAAAAGGCTCCCTTTTGCGAGATCCAAAATCACAGAATTCTATATTGTGCAGCAAATGACAACTGCAAATTCCTTTTAAATACCCGGAATGAAGTTTAGGGTTTTACCCACTTTTGCAAAATAATTCCTTCAAAATACAACTTTATATATAGCTCTATTCTTGGAAATTCAATAAAATTCATTTAAATTAGGATTTAAAAGTAAAATATAATCCTAAATCTCAACCAGTACTGTTCAAAACGCCCAGAAAATACATTTTACATTTTAACTCCTAAAAATGACAAATTTGCAAAAAGGTCCTTCTTTTCTCAAAATTTGCAAATAGTTCCAATTAATTTCAGAAAAATCTGGAAAATACTAAATAAATCCCAAATATTAAATAATGATTTTTCATGAAGAAAACTTGACTTTCAAACTTCTCAAGCAGGTATTTGCATGTGTAAAAAGATAAATTTTTCTGAAAATATTCATAAATTCTCCAAAAATCATTTTAGTCATTTATAAACCTTTAAAAATAACATTTTAAAAATATGGGGTTCTACAGTTCTAGTTTTCGGTGGCGGTTGGCTATTCTTAGGTTGTGGGTTCGATGCTGGGTTTCGACAAATAAAAACAGAATTTTTGGGTTTTTGAGTTTAAAATTGATTTTTTGCTTGTAAAAATGTTGGAAAAAAAATACTATAATCATTCTAAAATTATGTAGACTTAATGAAAAATATTTGGGCATGATTTGACTAAAATAAAGGTTGTTTGGAAATGAAAACAAAGTAGAAATGCATTGGTGTAAATATGAAAAGTGATTATTTTCATGGGAAGATTATACAAAGAGGATTTTTAAATGAAGGATAATTTAAGTGTGTTATTTGTGAATTTTATTGTCTAATTTGGGTATTATATACAAATGAAAAATACGATTTGGTGACTATTGAATTAAGTAAAGAAAAGGAACTATGATATGAGAATTTAATGTGCTTATTGAAAAGAAATTTTGAGCATGAAATACAAGAATTGAAATTGAACTTGATATGTGAGATTTGAATCATAGAAAAGAATTGAAACCATGTTAATTGTGAAAAAAAATTTATGAGTATAAAGACTCAAATTTTGTGATTATGAATTGAAATTGAGAACTAGAGTGTAATTAAACCTCATACCGGTATTGAAAAAGAATTATGTTGAAATGAAAATTTGAAATGAATAGACCAAGGTTTGGGTCAAGTTGTATAAATGGTTAAGACCGGTATAGTGGAAAAGCTAACTCTAGAAAATTGATTTTTGTTCATGATTCAAATAACTAAGGATTAGATACATAGTGAAGATGTGATGAAAATAAGAGAAAAACACGAGTATGAGGGCCTTGGAGCTACGGTGTGGGAGTATTTATAGGCTGTCTTCACGATGCGTCGTGACATGACGTGGATATGTCTCCAGGAGTCCGTACCGCAGGCAACGCTCGTGGGGTGTTTGGTGACTGCGGGTGGTGCCATGTCCGATGACGGAGACTGAATTGTCCATAAGTTCTTCACGATGCGTCGTGACATGACGTGGGATTCTCCTCCAGGCTGTCTGGATATATTTGGGATACTTATCATAGTTACAGTAGTAGTTTAAGTCGTGACGAGGGATTGAACCCTACAAGATGAAGAACGGTTAAGGGCTTGCCCTCAGACCTATGTAATATGGGATGCATAGAATCTGAACAAGTGCGCATTAGTGTCATGTAATATACATAACTGCATTAAGGACTAAGTGCATTGCACAACACGACATCTATAGGATAGTCCCTTGTAGTTCTGTTTGTGATCAAATTTGTGGTTTGTTTAAGTATTTGAGAACCGGTATACTGTTCCGGCATAGATAGGATAGCCGTGTATAATATTTCATCTGTTGTAAGCAACTGATGCGCCCACAATTTCCATGCAGGGTAAAGTGACTAACAAGACTAAAGAATGCATGTTGATTAAAGATTGATTCAAGTGTTGTACATTTCAATTTATGTAAATTGTTGTAAATTGCTTCCGCTGTAAAATGTAAACTCTGATGCAACAAAAAGTTTTTTTTCTTGGAAAATTGTACGAAGAGAAGTGTAAATATCCTACAGAACTTCGAATTCAGCCTGTTTTGGAATTCGGGATGTTACACCGGTGATCACTCAGCCTTGTCAAAATCGGTGGTCTTTCTTCATTCCCGAACCATACCAACAATTGCCATGAATATAAGGCGAATCAATAGGGTCTCGCCTACTCCGCCCATAGGCTCCGAGTTACACTCTTGCTCCTTGTTCGTATTGAGAAACCAGGAATTAACAGTCGAGACAACGTCGCACGTGTCCCAGACGAGGCGATGTTGCAGTTGTCCACTTGACAGGTGAGTACACGCCTAACTAGTGCATGTCCTTATAACAATGGTCACATAAACTAGAGCTACTACAATCTAGAACTTGGTAAACACCATATAATTAATCTAACAAACTATTAACCATCACTACACACAATCTAATATCCATCACTACACATACAATATACACACAATCAACACACAATCAAAAGTCATAAGGATTGAAGAACATCCACCTCAAAGTGTAGATAAAAAAAAATCTTCATGCTCCTAGTATGCTCTTCTCCTCCTAGCTTGCTTGTTTCTTTTCTTACTTAATTAGATTCTTAGAAATATTTAGGAAAATTTTGGAATGGAAAGTAATATAGAAATGAACTAGAAAAGTAGCATGAAATTTGGACTTTAGAAAAAAATTGAAGTAGTAAATAAGAAGAAGATGAGTTAAGGGTTTCTCCATACACCCATACATATAAGGAGAGAGTGTGAGGGGGTTGGTCGGCAATAGAAGCTATGGTCAGGGTTGGAAGAGTGTGGGTGAGTGTAGATGACTGTAGAAATGCTTAGGTGTCCCTATATATTACACATAGCACATAGGTTTTAAATAATTACACATAACTCCTTTTTCTAAGTCAACAATTGTAGGCTATATAGTATAGTAGTGTATGTGTGTATATTTATAAAATGAAAACTGGTAAATATAATTTAATAATATATGCAATAGCGAATATAAATGGAAAAAATAATAATATATGCAATTATTCAAGACAAAATTTATTAATAAATATGGTTGTAAAATAATGCAATACTATTCATCTTCAATACTATTCAAAATCATTGTTAATTATTTTTGGGGTATTACATTACTTCCTCCTTAGAATCGTTCTGTCCCCAGAACGACGCTGAGTCGGGGAGAAAATTCATGAGTTATTCAATAACTCAGAAAAATGCCTTCCTCAAAGGGCTTCAGGTTCCCGAGTGGCTTCCTTGATGAACTAGTTCTTCCAAGGTGCTTGATGTCAGCTCTTATCACAACGTCTTTGAGTACTCAGTACGACTCCTTCTGCTTACCCATCCATCTGCTGTTGAAAAGTTGTGCTGAAGTCAGTTCGTGTTCCAAGGCTACTTGTAGATTCCTCCAGATCCACAAAGTAATCTCACCTCCATGACTAAGACCATCGACACCCGGGCTTCTTAAAGCTTCATGATTCTTTTGATGGATACTTTCACTAGCTTCTTGTGGTGACCAGGTACTCCTTTCATCCAATTGGACTTCTAGGTAGCCCCGTGATGAAGAACCGCACTGATATTCTTACTTTGGAATGACTTAATTTTCCGGGCTTCGAGATTTCTACCTTGACCTTGTGACACTTTTGACACGTGAGTAACCTAGCCACAAGGTTAACAATGTCCTGCTTCGTTCCGGCCCACCGGCAATGCTGCTTCATACCTCGATACATCTTCTAAGAGTTGGTGGTCACTCCCTCCTTAGAAAAAGGAACAAAGCCAAGAAATGCAGCTTCTGTCTTTTTGCAGCTTCTTCGACGTCCTGCTAGATGTTTGGCAATGATCCTCCTCCATCTTCGGCACTTCTTCCTCCTGGATGAGAACCTAGTGGTAGCTTGACTGCACATAGATATTGGAGAACTCCGCCACTTTTGAAGTCGATTGGTTAAGTCATCGATGTATACCTGCTTGGAGCCAAAGTTCAGTTCACTTATGGTGCTTGATGTGTCTCCATACCGATCCATTCTTCATTCCTACAAACAAAAAATAGTGCTTCTCAAGGCGAAGCACTAGGCCTAATGAGTGCCTGCACTAGTAGCTCTTCAGCATACTTGGTTCATGAATCATTCGATTATCTAGATAAGATCTGGAACATTGTTTCCTAAATTTCTACATGCTGCTCCATCTCGTGGCATCTGATATTTGCTGACTTTCATGGAATTTCCCTTCACCTGGTGCACCCTGGAGAATACCCTGTCTGGTCATGGCGATCTCCGATGTGGCTCCACATTAGTTGTATTGGGGTGGAATGCTAAGTAAATAGTATCCCAACATAGATCAATATCCAGAAAAGCATTATAACACACCAAAAGTGAAAACATAACATCTTACTTAATTAAACATTCATTATCCAAGTACATACGAGAACCTACATCTAGTTACAACCAAACATAACATAGCAAAACATAGTCAATCAAAAGAACATACAACCTTATCAATTACTGACAAAACTAACATCACATTAACGCACGTGGCGAATATTCATGACCCTTGCGAACTCCGCTCGCAGCTTAACGACCTCCTTTAGTGACATTCTGAATCTGTCCATTGTTGTTCTTTTGCAGTCGTGGGCAATTCGACTTGATATGTCCAATTCCCCATAGTAGAAACAAGCCTAAGCTTTCCTTTTCGGGTACTGATGCCTAAAATGCCCTTGCTCTCCGCAAAGGTAACATCCTCCCGATTTAATAGCCCATGCATTGGTATTTGGTTTCTTGAACTTCTGAGTCGAGTCCTTCTTCTCGAAGTCGTTAGTGAAAATAGGTCGTTTTCTTTGTTCCCAGTCCTATCCTTGTTCGAAGTCTGCTGGTTCTGGTTCATGTCCATTTCTGTTACTGCTGCTCGGCGTACCAATTTGTCGAACCTTCGAATACACAGTGGTACCATCCTAGAACTCATCTTGGACCATCTCGAGAGCGTAACGAGATAAATGGGTGAACTTCGTCTCATATTCTCTGACGATCATGTTCTCTTGCCTCAAGTTTATGAACTCCATTGCATTTTCTTCTTGTACGTCGAGGGAAAAGTAGTGTTGCTTGAACTCCTCCAAGAACTCCTCCCAGGCGATTGGTCCGTCGCTCATAGTGCATTTTACTGACTGCCACCATACTCCTGCATATTTTTCCAGCAAAATGGTTGTCAATTTCACCTTGCTTTCTTGTGGCGTCTTTAGTACTTAAAAACAGTCTCTACTTGACGTATCCAGTCATCAGCTATTGTAGGATCCTCTTGGCCTTCAAATACTGGTGGTTTCATCCTCTTGAAGGATTCCACCATGTTTACATGGTTAGTGATATGGCTAAAAAAGGGGTTAAATCGGAACAATCCAAATCAGGCACGAATCTCAAAGACCAGGGGTAAAATTGTAATTTCACGTATAAACGGGTTTGAAATGGGTACTGGGTCTTTTTTCCAAATGCCCAATAACCCACGAACGGATCTATCTCAACTGGGTGCAGGTTCCAACCCGCAAGAAATCCAGTCCAGCTGGATAGAATTAGGGTTTATGATTTTACTTAATCAACGGCCCTGATTCCTTCTATCCATTCATTAAGAAGTAGGGATTTGATCTTATCCCGAAACTAGTTCCTAAAGCGGCTATAAATACCCCTCATCCCCCACTGTTACCAGGTAATCAATCTTTTTCCAATCAAAGCTCTTTCATAATCTTTCTGATTACTGACAAGAGCGTCGGAGGGTGCGTCGCCGGGATCAACCCCGGTGTTTCGCACTTTTTGCAGGTCAACGGCGGGAGATCACGGTCAAAATCCGGTGAAGTTGTTTCAGGTTTGACTATTCAACATCCCTCGAATCCACAAATCTATCTATTTGCCCCCACACTGATTTCAGTGGCAACAGATTGGCGCTGTCTGTGGGAAACAACGAATAGCAATCCATCATCTTCCATCGGTTAAGATCACCTCCGGCCATGCCTCCCAGGAAACTGAGATCTAGAGGGTCCAACAGTGGACCCACTCCTCCTTAACCGCAACTGGAGGTCCCCCTCCAAACCGTCCAGCAGTAGGGGCAACTCCTACCTCAGCCTGATCAGCCCCTACAGCAGGAGTAGCCTCCTCTTCACAACCCTCATCCCCAACGGGCTCAGGTCGGGCCCCAGAACGTTGGTATTGGGACCTCCCGTCCTCCTCCTCAGAAGCAAACTCTTCACCAGGACCATATCTCCGTACACAACCCGTCAACATACTCCATGGCATCCCATAACCCTCGGCCTTCTGAGGACCTCCGCAACATCCTCATCAACCGGTAGAAAGAAGAAGACCTTCGCCACCGTTTGGATGAAAGGCGGGTCCGGGGGGGAGCCTCCTACTCAGAACGTTCGAATGAGCGATCTTCTCATCACCGCGACAACAGGAGGTCCTCTCTTCATAGAAGACGGAGGGAGTCCCCGGAATACCGTTGAAGAAGGCATCATTCTCCCGCTGGTCGGCAGCCCCAGAGGGACGAGAACGGACCTATCACCCAAGCCGAATTCCAACAGTTCCAGGCTACAATCCTGCAGGCCCTCAATCTCCCACCAAACAATAACAATAATGCTTAGAGGGTTCCCACTCCTCAACCGGTTCAAAGCCCTCGTCCTCGGTCTCTAAGTCCTCCCCAAGCTCCGAGCCATCGCCATTATACCCCCAGTCCTCGCCATTCTCCGAGCTACCGCTGCCGTAGCCCACGCTCCCCTTCGTACGAAGATGAGTCCAGGGGCTCACCAGAATACCATTGAAGGGATGATGCAGTCTATCGCCGTCTCCATGAGAGGGAAAGGCGCCTCGGTCAACTAGACAGGGAAGATGAGCTAAGAGGGAGGACCTTCCATCCAAGCAGACCTCCGTTCTTCCAAACTATTATGGAGGCTCCCGTTCCAGCAAACTTCAAGCCCCCGCAGTTCGAGACATACACGAGGGAGTCAGACCCCGTGGATCACATTGAGAGTTTCAAAACTTTCATGATGATCCACCAGGCTTCTGATGCTCTACTGTGCAAGACCTTCCCAGCCACTCTCAAGGGTCCGGCTCGGGAATGGTACTCCCGCCTCGCCCCATCCTCCATCTTCTCCTTTGAACAATTTGAAACCCTCTTCATCACCCACTTCGTAAGCAGCAGCCGAACCGAGAAGACTAGTATTTCACTACTCTTCCTCAATCAGAAGAAGGGTGAGAAACTAAGAGATTATGTCAAGCGGTTTACCGCGGAAGCTAGGTCCATTGCCTCCCTCGACTAATCGGTCACTGCAGCTGCCTTCCAGTCCAATGTCCTCAATTCGAGCCTCCGTTCCTCCCTAGACAAAAGCCCCCACGAGACTTCTCCGACCTTCTTCTCAGAAGTGAGAAGTACATCCGGACTGAGAAAGCTGAACATCGCCCCACATTCGAGGAGTCTTCCTCAGGAAGCAAGAGAAAGGCAGCCGAAGATGAAGGAGCCAAGAAGCTCCAGAAGGACAACGGGGGTCAGCGCTGCCCGCCTCCCGGATTTGAGAAGTTTACCCCTCTCAACACCAATGTTTCAACTATTCTCATGGAGGTTAAGAAAGAGGGAGTCCTGCCTCCTGCCCCGAAGATGAATACCCCCGGGAAGAAGAAAGATAAGGAAAAGTGGTGCCGATATCATAGAGACCACGGCCACGACACAAATGATTGTCGGGCTCTGAAGAAGGAAATTGAAGCCCTCGTTCGGAGAGGACAGCTGTCCAAGTTCGATCTTCCTCCACCCCCCAGGGGGGCTAACAAGCGTCCCGAGAGGCGCGACGAGACTCCTGAATTCGAAGAGGAGCGTATCTTACACCTCATCCATGGATGTCCGATGGGGGAACCTCTAACTCTTCTCGAAAAGCTTTCATCAAGGAAGTCAATTCGGTGCACAGCATACCCCCTCTCAAAGGTCTCAGAGTCCCGGTTACTTTCTCGGATGAAGATCTAGATGGTGTCCGGACACCCCACTATGATGCACTGGTGATTAACCTCCACATGGCTAACTTCAAAATGGAGAGGATTCTGGTGGATAATGGCAATTCTGTCAACATCCTCTTCCTGGCGGCCTTTCCTACCACCCGGACAGAGCCAATGGACTTCATGGTTGTCGACATCCTAACTGCTTACAATGTAATCCTAGGCCGACCTGGTCTAGCTGCCCTAGAAGCTGTCCCATCGCCTTATCACCATAAAATGAAGTTCCCCACTAAGGCAGGTGTAGGGGAAGTAAGGGAAAGTCAGGAGATGGCCCGCAAGTGTTACATGACCTCAACCGGGGGATCTGTCCTTTCCCTCGAGACTCTTGAGATTCCCCAGGGGAACACCCAGCCTATGTCAGAACTAGTAGACGAGCTGGAGAAAGTGCTCTTTTCATAGAAAGATCCGAACTGCATTTTCTTCATCAGCAAGACTCTCCCCTCTGCCCTCTGTTCTGACATAGTCCATTGCATCAGGAAGAACCATGACCTCTTCGCCTGGACAGCTACCGACATGCCAGGGACTTTTGAGGACCTCCTCATCCACCACCTATGTGTTGCTCCGGGGTCCAAACTGGTCCAGCAGAAGAGGTGCAAGTTTTCCTCTGAGCGCCAGCAGGCCATAAAGGAAGAAGTGCAGAAGCTAACATGACGCATTGCCGCTATAGGGCGCTTCCTCTCCAAGTCAGGGGAGAAGTGCCTCCCCTTCTTCAAAGCCCTCAGGGGGGCTAAGGGCTTCGAGTGGGGCCAGCAGCAGTAAGAGTCGTTCGACCAGCTCAAAGCTTACCTGGTCCTCAACAAGCCTACTCCAGGGGAGACCCTCTACCTCTACCTCGCTGCCTCCGAGCAAACTCTCAGTGCTGTACTAGTGAGGGAAGAAGACAAGGCTCAGAAGCCTATCTATTATGTGAGCAAGGTTCTCAGAGACGCCGAGCTCCGCTATCCGAATTGGAAAAGATAGCCTACGCCTTGGTAATGGCAGCCAGGAAGCTCCGTCTTTATTTTCAATCCCAGTCGGTGGTCGTCCTTACCGACCAGCCGCTTAAGCAAGTCCTGCACAAGCCTGAGACCTCCGGGAGTCTGATGAAGTCGTCGATCGAGCTAAGTCAACATGACATATCCTACCAGCCTCAGACTGCAATCAAGGCTCAAGCCTTAGCTAAATTTATAGTAGAAAGCACCATCCCGGAGGTGAGTCAAGCGGCCAATGGGCCGCCTATCTAGACAGTATATGTAGACAGGGTCTTCTTGCGCCGAAGGGAGCAGAGCCGGAGTCATTCTGGCAGGCCCAGATGACTTCGTTCTCCAATACTCCCTCCGCATCAACTTTAAAGCCTCCAACAACGAAGCTGAGTATGAAGCCCTAATAGCAGGCCTGGGCATGGCTCGCAAGGCAGGAGCGCAACGTGTCCGAATATTCAGTGACTCGCAGCTGGTGGTTAATCAAGTCTTAGGAGACTACGAGGCAGGAGACGACCGAATGGTTAAGAACCTAGCCAAGGTCCAAAGCCTTGTGGCTTCGTTTGAAGAGGCACAAATCCAGTGGACCCCTAGAGAAGAAAACTCCCAAGCAGATGCCCTCTCAAAATTGGCCTCCTCCTCCCTCAAAGGCCTCAAGCAGACCGTCCTAATCGAAGTACTCCTAAGACCAAGTATAGAAGAAGAAGCCCCCGACTAGATGGAGTCGCTGCCCGTCTAACTCCGGGACAACTGGATGAAGCCTTTGATAGAGTTCCTCAGGGATGGGACCCTTCCCCACGATCCTAAAGAAGCCCGTCGAATCCGAACAAGAGCGGAGCGGTACACCCTTGTTGAAGGAGTCTTGTACAAATGCTCCTATACCCAAGTAGATGGCAAACCCTACTTGAGATGCCTCTCCCCGGAGCAAGCCTTGTATGCCTTGCAGGAACTCCACGAAGGTATAGGCGGAGCCCATTCAGGGTCAAGGTCCCTCGCCAGGAAAGTTTAGAACTATGGATACTTCTGGTCTACCCTACTTCGAGATGCCGAGCAACATGTCTGGCAATGCTGCCCCTGTCAGCAGTTCTCTAACATCTGCCGACTGCCCCAAGCACAACTCATATCTCTCTCGAGTCCAATTCCCTTCGCAATGTGGGGGATGGACTTGCTAGGTCCATTCCCACCAGCTCAAGTTCCTAGTTGTGGCAATCGACTATTTCTCTAAGTGAATCGAGACCGGACCACTAGCTACTATCACTGAGAACAAAGTGCTGCAGTTCTTCTGGAAAAATGTAATCTATAGGTTCGGCATACCTCGAGTCCTAATAACAGATAACGGAACACAGTTTACAGGGGCGACATTCTGCTCTTTATGTGAAGACCCCGGCATTCAGCAACGCTTCTCCTCCGTCTCCAATCCTCAGTCCAATGTCAAGTGGAGAACGCCAACAGGCAGATCCTCTCTGGCATCAAGAAGAGACTAGATAAGTCGGCCAAAGGCTTATGGGCGGAACAACTTCCTAACGTATTGTGGAACTACCGCACTACGAAACGGACCCCCATAGGAGAGTCGCCCTTCAACCTCACCTATAGGTCCGAGGCCGTAATCCTCGTAGAAGTTGGTTTGCCTTCCCCTCGTCTTATTGCCTATGATGAAGAGCAGAACGCAAGAGAGCTCCGGGCGAATTTGGACCTGATTGATGAGCTTCGTGAAAGAGCTTCAATTCGCCAGCAAAATTATCGGAGAAGAATTGAGTAGGCCTACAACAACAGGATCCATCCTACAGATCTCAAGGAGGGGGACTTAGTCCTCAGAAACCTAGCCATGTCATTCCCTGGCCAAAAGAGCAAGCTAGCCCTGAATTGGGAAGGACCCTACAAAATCACTAAGGAAGTTTGGCCCAGAACGTATCGTCTTGAAGACCTTGAGGGCAGAGAGATACCGAGAACTTGGAATGCTGACCATTTACTGAAGTACCAAGAGGGCGCTTGAACGCCTCTCCGAGTATCTTCAAATGTCGAGCCATTCCAATCTCTTTATTTGTACATTGCTTCTTTATTTTCTCATTGTAATAACGGTTTGCAACTTAGAAGCGGCCGATTAGCAGTTATCAATAAAGAACTTCTTTCCCCTCATGATTCTCTTGTGATTATTTCATCTCTCTGCTTAAGACCTTTAATGATGCTTACTCAAACGACGCGTTCAAAGTCCAAAACTTGGCTCGATTCCGCTTTGCAAGCTCGCTCTTAAGCGAGCTAGAAGTGGTTTGCCATTCAGAACTGCTCCCACAACCGTTGAAACTTATTCAAACAACACGTTCGGAGTGCAAAACTTAGCTCGATTCTGCTTTGCAAGCTCGCTCTTAAGCAAGCTAGAAGTGGTTCGCCATTCGGAACTGCTCCCACAACCGTTGAAACTTACTCAAATGACGCGTTCGGAGTCCAAAACTTGGCTCGATTCTGCTTCGCAAACTCGCTCATAAGCGAGCTAGAAGTGGTTCGCCATTCAGAACTGTACCACAACCGTTGAAACTTACTCAAATGACGCGTTCAGAGTCCAAAACTTGGCTCGATTCTGCTTTGCAAGCTCGCTCGTAAGCGAGCTAGAAATGATTCGCCATTCGGAACTGCTCCCACAACCGTTGAAACTTACTCAAACGACGCGTTCGGAGTCCAAAACTTGACTCGATTCCACTTCGCAAGTTCGCTCTTATGCAGCTAGAAGTGGTTCGCCATTGGGAACTGCTCCCACAACCGTTAAAACTTACTCAAACGACGCGTTCGGAGTCCAAAACTTGGCTCGATTCCACTTCACATGTTCGCTCTTAAGCGAGCTAGAAGTGGTTCGCCATTCGGAATTGCTCCCACAACTGTTGAAAGTTACTCAAACGACGCGTTCGGAATCCAAATCGCTTGGCTGGATAACTGACAAAGTTTCTACAACTATAATAGACATGGGAGAAGCTGATGCTAGGTCTGTCATTTGTATGCTAGTCTTGGTACACTGCATCTCTTGATCCTCGCTGTTAGAAGGTCATTGATATGAATTTGCTATATTCTTCGTGTTTCCTCAAGAGAGATATCAGCTTCAAACATGAACTTGTTAAAGGCTTCGGTGAATTCCCAGCCTGAACAATTCTTAGTTTTATCACGAAGCGGAGTCGAAAATCTGCGACACACCTAGTCCTTGATCAAATACTGGACTATGAAATCACCTTTAGAATCTTGTATATTGTCGACCAATGCCCAGCTTTGAGAGTCTTGCAAATTGGCTTCATTAATCAGAAAACCTCAAACACTTTCGAGAGCAATAGGCAGATGCAAAGACTTGGAGGAGCTAACCTTTGGTTCTTATGGTTCGTTTAAAATTGAAGTAATTCTTCAAGAGGCTGTTCTCTACTATAAGAAACTGGCTTCTCTTACAATACACAGTGGCTCTAATGTGGGGGAGGCTGCAAAAACCATAGCCCTGTTTGTCAATCTAAAGACTACATTCCGTGCCTATAAGAAGAAAGATTTGCTTCTGATTCTGAGTAGTTGTCAAAAGTTGGAGGAGTTGTACTTGAATGAATGCCCCATTGCTTCACTTGGTTGGATAACTGATGAACATATTCAGGCATACATTCCCGAGCGACTTGTATTCCGAGCTGCGTATTGGAGAAAAACAACTTTCTCCCCGAAGTTCGCGCAAGATCTTGATCAGACGGCTCTGATTTGGCCACGACCACAAAACGACAAGATAGCATTTTCTCGTGATCCACACCATCTTCTACATCAAGATCCACGCAAAACCTGTAGAAGTACTACAACCACAGATGACTAACAAAACACACAAGTCCAAAAGAGGGAACAAGCTTCGCTTCTATAAAGATTGGGAACAATTCAAATTACAAGACTTGTACTTTCATTCACGACGAGTTACAAAATTCGAAAAGCTAAAATTACAAGACTACTTCAACGACTTAGAAAGTGGGATGTTCCTCTTAAGAGACAGGCGGGGGTGGCGCACACCTTGTCATTGCGATCCCGCACTCGTTGAGGTCCCCAAGCCAGCGAGCTTAGTAGTGTCTCTCAGTGCTGCGCCGGCTGAGGCTTCGCTCGACGAAGCAGTCACCCCACTTTGTGCATCAGCAGGACTTCGACGAACAACTGGAGATCGAGTCGCAAGCTCGTAAAAGGAAATTTCTCTCTCGCTTTCTTCACGAGTACACGACGTACTTCTAACATTGACCTGCTCAGATTGGGGTTTTAGGCGAGCAACCTCCTCCTCTAGCTCGACGATTCGTTGCTTCAGAGAGTCATCCTTCACGGCTATCTTGAAGCGAGGAAGCCGAGCGGAGCCTTCGGCACCGGAGCTTTCTCCAATAATTCGACGGAGATGAGTAACCTCGATGCTCCTATTGATCGTAACTCTCTTCAGCTCGTCAACCTCCGCCATCAATTTGCCCATCGCTGTCGTTTGTTCTTCTCTCCTCGCCAAAAGCTCGTCTTCCGTTGTCTTCAAGTGGTGAATCTCAACCAACAGTTCACCTCTCTCCGTTGAAACATTAGATAGCGCCTTCTTTAGTTGCTTCATCTCGGAGAGACGCTTCGATAGCTTTTGCTTGAGGCGGTCCAAGTCCAACTCGCTCTTGAGAAAACACTCTCGACTGCGGGAGAGGGCCAACTTCGTCACCTTTAAGTCAGCTCGAAGACGAGAAACTTCAGTTGCTGAACTCAATTCGGCGACCTGAAAAACAAAAACATGTCAACTCTAAACATTGGGAGCACTTAGCAAGAATTCAAAGAACAAGAGGTGTTTTCAACACTTAGCGAAAATTTCAATAAGCAAGGTGTTCACAATACTTGAGCCCTCAACACAAAGAGCAGAAGGGCAAATTCAAATCAAGATCAAAATCTCAACACTTAGCCAAATCTCAAAAAATTGGTCATTTCATTAAAGTTCAAAAGAAAAGTACATAAGAGTGGTGGCGAGTCTGCAGTTCGGCATTACAAAAAAAAACAACAACAAACAAAGGAAAGGATGACTGAGTCAGGGGTCCACCTCGTGGTGCTGCTCCGAAGCATCCTTGCTCGGCAAAGTGACGAGCGCTCCTTTAAGGTTTGCCTCGTCCTCGCGTCCCCCTCGATCTCATCACCCTCTAGTTCGGGTTCGACCTCTGCCAGAGGGATAAGCTCCTCGCCTTCTACGGGGTCGTAGAAGTAATACGACGAACCGTCGAAGCTGGGGATGCGAGCGGCCACGTGCTTCAGTGCTCGGGCGTAGGCCTCCTCCTTGTTCGTCGTCATGTGGGCTTCTGCCTCATCCCGAACCGCCTTCTCTGCCTCCGCCACTTTCAGCGCTTGGCCCTTCAGCGCCTCCTCGGATGCCTTTAAGGCCTTCATGAGCTCCTCCTCGAGGCGAGCCCTCTCCTTCTCCAATGCCTCGACCTTGGCAGTTTCGGCTGCAGAGTGCTTCAGCGCCTTGGTAAGCTTCATCTCGAGGGCCCCCACCTCGGCCGCACGATAAGCCGAAAGTCGCTGCTCGGCCTCGAACAGCTTAACCGCCTTGGAGCGCTCCGACCTCTCGTGATCGTTCGCCGCCTTCATTTCCTTCTCTTGCTCGGTGAACTGCTCGAGCATGTGGCTGAAGTGGCAGAGAGTCTGCGAGCAAAACTAAGGAAAAGAAACGATTAAAACCGAACAAAAAACTTATAAATTTTTTTGGGTTACCATAATCAACTCATACTTACCGACATAGTCGACCGAGCTATCTCCAGGGCGTCGTCGCCCACGGTGCCGGCCCTCAGTGCGGCACGGTCATTCGGGGTTGGCAGGTGGCGCACCGTCTACATGCACATCCCCGCGTCGTTGAGGAAGCCGTCTACATTCATCACCCTCCAATCGGGGTCGAAGATTCGCTTATGCTCCTCAGTGAGGATGGCCTCCGCCTCGGCAGTAAGCGGCGACACCTCCAAAGCCAGAGCAGCACTGGCAGAGAACACCCCGCTCGACAAACCCAGGGCATCGGCCAAAGGAGCCTGAACGGGCGGTTCCGAAGGGGCCTCGGTCACCTGGTCCACAACGACCGAGGGCGTCGAGGGGGCTTGTACTGTTCGGCCGGAAGGAGGCCCCGCTGTGGTCCTCTTCCTCTTCCTCGTATCCGTGCCCTTCACCGAGGCAGCGCGACTCTTCGCCATCAATACCTTGTAATCCATACCGGGGGCCTCTGCATACGAAGAAATAACTGAGCAAAAGAGTCAGGAAAAAAAAACAAATACTAAAAGACATTAAGACTAGCAAGAAAAAAGAAAGAGAGCGACTGGGGTCGATCGGACTGGGACCTCCACTGAACAAGACCTTCTCAGTTATATCCTTCCAACCGAGGGTCGAAAGACCGAGGATTTTAGCCACCACCTCCTCTTCCTTTCTTGTGAGAACTGTCTCTTTCTTCACCCACTTCGGGACCTCTTCTTTCTACGCCGTCGAGAAGCCCCACGTCTCGGGACCTCGGATGAGAAAAAACTTCTCCTTCCAGTGCTTGATGGAGTCCGGATTCTCGATCAACTTCACCTCCTTTCCTCGGCGAAAAGACGGATCCTCCATCTTGCTCATTCGGCAGATGCGGTAGAGGCTCCGAAGCAGAACAAGCTGCGGTTGCACGCCGGCCGCCTAGCACTGGAGGACGAAGGCGATAACATGTTCGGCATAAACTGAACCGGGCTCAAGCCCTACCACTGCAGCACGTCGACCACGAAGGGATGCAGTGGTAGTCGAAGACCGGTGTTAAGTGCATCGTACCGGAAGACGCACGTGTCTGCCGACGTCCCCGTACACGCTCGGAAGCCTGGGCCAGGGAGTAGTGGGATGTACTCATTCGGGATGCGGAATTCCTTCCTGATCCGGTGCAGATCTGCCTCAGTCATGACTGAAGGGATCTCATCCACCTCGGAAGGATCCCTCGGACTATTCTCCTCATATACCGGAGCCATCCTATGCACCACCTTCTCTAAGATGTCCTCGGGGTAACTCCTCACTCCACCGACACTCGACAACGTGGACGGCAGCCGACCCAGCTCTCCTGCCCCCCTCGGAGTCTCAACTATCGTCGACACCCCGACTGGATCAACCACTTCCTTCCCCTTCCTCGGCTTAACCACTACTGCTCGGCCGGTGTCTCGGTCCGAGGTGGAGATCTCATCCCCAGAAGAAATTCTAGACATTCTCAAAAAGAAGGGGGAAAGACTAACCTTGAAGTGACGTGTATGGTCGGAAAAGATCGCCGGAGTTCAAACTTGCCTTTAATAGCGCCGCTCGAGAGCAAAAACACCGCTAGCAAAAGTAAAAATAAAAGTGAAAGAATGAGGGAAAGAGTGGGGGGGGGGGTTGAAATTTATAGTAAAAGAAGTGACTCTTGGGCTTTGTAACGAAGAGTGGCGACTCTTGGGTCACCCTCAAGCCCGTTAAAGAAGGCTAAACGACAAAGTAGAGAAGAGCGGCGACGGTTCATAAGGGTGGCGACGATTCAGACTGGGCCACACTGCTCGAAAATTCCTCTAGCTCTGAGCCGCCGAGCTACCGAGGGACGCCTCAAATCGAGCCACGTCCCTCGGAATCCAAATCCGAGCGACTTGCATTCCGAGTCGCATATTGGAGAAAAACAACTTTCTCCTCAAAATTCGTGCAAGATATTGATCAGACGGCTCAGATTGGACCACGACCACAAAACGACAAGATAGCATTTTCTCGTGATCCACACCGTCTTTTACATCGAGCTCCGTGCAAGGTCTTCTGATGGACGCTTCAGATCGAGCCACGTCCCTCGGAATCCAAATCCGAGCGACTTGCATTCCGAGCCGCATATTGGAGAAAAACAACTTTCTCCTCAAAATCCGTGCAAGATCTTGATCAGACGGCTCAGATTGGACCACGACCACAAAACGACAAGATAGCATTTTCTCGTGATCCACACAGTCTTTTACATCGAGAACCGTGCAAGATCTTCAGATGGACGATTCAGATCGAGCCACGTTCCTCGGAATCCAAATCTGAGAGACTTGCATTCCGAGCTGCGTATTGGAGAAAAACAACTTTCTCCTCAAAATCCGTGCAAGATCTTGATAAGGCGGCTCAGATTGGGCCACAACCACAAAACGACAAGATAGCATTTTCTCGTGATCCACATCGTCTTTTACATCGAGATCCGTGCAAGATCTTCTGATGGATGCTTCAGATCGAGCCACGTCCCTCAGAATCCAAATCCGAGCGACTTGCATTCCGAGCTGCTATTGAAGAAAAACAACTTTTTCCTCAAAATCCGTGCAAGATCTTGATCAGACGGCTCAGATTGGGCCACGACCACAAAACGACAAGATAGTGTTTTCTCATGATCCACACCGTCTTTTACATCGAGATTCGTGCAAGATCTCATGATGAACGGTCCAGATCGCCCCATGTTGCTCGGAATCGTGATCCGAGCAACTGGCGATCCGAGCTGCTCATATGGGGAAAATAACACCGAGCATCACCGACCGTTCGATCATCTCAAAATTCATGCCTCGGCCTGATGAACGGCCCTAATTCAGCCATGTGGCCAAGATCACGTTTTCTCGTGATCCATGCCATAACGCCTCGAGATTCGTGCAAGATCTCATGATGAACGGTCCAGATCGCCCCACGTCACTCGGAATTGTGATCCGAGCAACTGGCGATTCGAGCTGCTCACACAAAGAAAATAGCACCGAGCCACAGGAGTCGTTCGATCTCCTCAAAATTCGTGCCCCAATCAGATGAACGACCCTGATTCGTCCACGCGGCCAAGTACAAGATCCACTGTCGGATGCCCTCGTGATTCGCACTGCAGCGTAATGTACGGCTCGGATTGCGCCACATCGCTTGAAATCACGATCTGAACAACTGGCTTTCCGAGCTGCTCACACGGAAAAAATGCTACCGAGCGACACAGGCCACTAGATCGTTTCAAAGTTCACGCCATGGTCTGAAGCTCCAGTGTCGCCCACATCGATCAGCACCGCTCCGCCGTCCGATCTCTTAGAGCTACGCGCTAATGCGAGATGGGCGGCCTAGATTGCGCCACATCATTAATAATATTAAAAATTAATGTTTTATTTATTAAATTTGAATTATTTATTTAAAAATTGCGAAAAATAATTAAAAATTATGGAAAATTAATTAAAAATTCTAAAAAATATTTATAAATTCGGCAAAATATGTTTGAGCCCCTGGATAAATAATTATTGCTTAGAATAATTAATTAAGACCCCCAAACAATAAATCAGCACTTCGCAAAATAAAATAAATGGTCCGAAAAATTAAAAAAAATAAGAAAAATCACCAAAAGTCCAGGAGAGCTCTAGAACAACCTTGAGTGCACAACCAACTCTGAAAATCACCATAATGCCTCATACAAAGATTCGACACCCCTTATTTGCACTCCGATACAACTCCGCAAGCCATTAAAACAGTAAAACTACTCCTCAAAGGCTGATCAAACTCAGTCTTCGGGAGTGGGGGGGCTCATGATATGGCTAAAAAGGGGGTTAAATCGGAACCATCCAAATCAGACACGAATCTCAAAGACCAGGGGTAAAATGATAATTTCACCTACAAACGGGTTTGAAATGGGTACTGGGTCTTTTTTCAAACGGCCCAATAACCCACGAACGGATCCATCTCAACTGGGAGCGGGTTCCAACCCGCAAGAAACCCAGTCCAGCTGGATAGAATTAGGGTTTATGATTTTACTTAATCAACAGCCCTGATTCCTTCTATCCATTCACTCGGAAGTAGGGATTTGATCTTATCCCGAAACTGGTCCCTAAGGCGGCTATAAATACCCCTCATCCCCCACTGTTACCAGGTAATCAATTTTTTTCCAATTAAAGCTCTTTCATAATCTTTCTGATTACTGACAAGAGCGTCAGAGGGTGCGTCGCCGAGATCAACCCCGGTGTTTCGTACTTTTTGCAAGTCAACGGCGGGATATCACGGTCAAACTCTGGTGAAGTTGTTTCAGGTTTGACTATTCAACATCCCTCGAATCCACAAATCTATATGTTTGCCCCCACACCGATTTTAGCGGCAACAGTTAGTAGTGGCATTCCCTGGGTTCCTTCCCTGAGGCCCTTGCTGTGGCATAAAATTTTGGTTGGCTTCCATGAAGGCTCCCATCATTTGGTACATGCGAGTGAACTCCGCTTCGACATTGAGGCCAACATTGTTGGCCCCACTTCCCTCGTCTTTGGTTCTTCCGCTGTGGCCACTCCTGGTCCAATTCGACATCTGTATTAGGAAGAAACATATAATAGGGTTAATTCCGGATATAGGGAGATCATAAACTTAAGCTGGAAGTACAACAACATGAGTTATGATCATCCTATTATCCAAACTAAATCTGACTCTAACTAGGGCATCCAAGTCTAATTTTCTGCTGTGTTGGTACTACATTTGAAGTCTAGCTCGGATACCACTTTGAAGCGCCCCGAGTTCCGACACATACCCAGAATCATTACTTCAATGAGTACACAACACGCAACTTTACAGGAAATTAAAACATTTATTCCCTTAATGATATTACATTTATATCCTCTACTTGGATGCTTCCCGTAGCTCGAGTCCCCTACTCCCATGATCAGATAGTCCTGCACACTAACCAACTGTGGGCACGTCAGTTGGATGCAACTGACGCAATACTGATAAAACCAGCGATCTCCAAAATCATCAACAATCAATATTAATGCAACTGAAAAATGTGAAAACCATATAAATAGAAATGTTTGTGTATGCCATGATCTAGGTTCTAATGCACAAACTCAGAATGCACATCATGCTTCTATTCTAATACAAACTTGATTTGGAAACGTATGCATCCCATACTACATACTCCCCAAATCGAGTTCGTGATCTCTAGATGATAGGGTTCGATCCCTTGTCATGCATCATACTCTTGTACTCTTTCTTGTTTCTGACATTCATCTAGTGATTGGTAAAGTTTCAGTTTATGCGGTCTATCCGCCACTGCTGCGGACAGGTGTCTTTCTCCACTCCCGAGCAGTCTGGTGATCACTCCATTCTGCTAGGACCGGTGGTCTTTCTCCACTCCGCATGGGACCGGTGGACTTTCTTCACTTCCTGACAAACCGGTGATCACTCAGTCTTGTCGGAACCAGTGGTCTTTCTCCACACCCGAACCATACCAAAAGTTACCAAGAACATAAAGAGAATCAGTATGGCCTCGTCTACTCCGCCCAGAGACTCAAAGTTACACCCTTGCTCCTTATTCATATTGAGGACCCAGAAATTAACAGTCGAGACAACGTCGCACGTGTCCTAGACAAGACGATGCTGCACGTGTTCCCTTGACAGGTGAGTACATGCCTAACTAGTGCATGTCCATATAACAATGGTCACATAAACTAGAGCTATTACAATCTTGAACTTGGTAAACACCATATAGTTAATCTAACAAACATTTAACCATCACTACACATTATCTAATATCCATCACTACGCATACAATCTACGCACCATCAACACATAATCAAAAGTCATAAAGGTTGAAGAACACCCGCTTCAAAGTGTAGATATAATAAAATATTCAAGCTCCTAGTAGGGTCTTCTCCTCCTAACTTGCTTGCTTCTTTTCTTACTTAATTACCTTCTTAGAAATATTTAGGGAAATTTTGGAATGGAGAGTAATATAGAAATGAACTAGGAAAGTAGCATGCAATTTGGACTTTAGAAAAAAAAATAAAGTAGTAAATAAGAAGAAGATGAGTTCCATACACCCATCTATATAATAAAACACAAAGAAAGCTATCAAGTGGCTCTCCTTCAATCCCTCCAAAATCAAAGGCCCAGATCAAACCTTACAAAACAAAATTTCCCCCCTAAAGTTTCCCCCCAAAACTCAACTTCAAATCCCCCCCCCCCCCAAAACAACTCATTTATTTATTTAATTATTCTCTCTCTCTCTCTCTCTCTCTCTCTCTCTCTCTCTCTCTCTCTCTCTCTCTCTCTCTCTTATATATACTTATGGAAATATGGACTTTTATACCTAAATTTATAATTATTTTTCAACATATAGCTATATAATAAAACACAAAGAAATCTATCAAATGGCTCTCCTTAAATCCCCTCAAAATCAAAGGCCTATATCTAACCTTACAAATCATATTCCCCCCTCCCCCCCTAAAGTTTTCCCCCAAAACTCAAATTCAAATCCCCCCCCCAAACAACTCAATTATTTATTTAATTATCTCTCTCTCTCTCTCCTTCTCTCTCTCTCTCTCTATCTTATACTAGTATTATACACGCGTTGTGCACGTGGAGAATATTTGGGGGGATGAAAAGGGCAAAAAAAAATCTACCAGCACGTGCGTTGCACGGGTTGGGATATGGACAAATTACACTAAGGCCTTCTCCCATTATAGTAGTAGAGATACATACTTATGGAAATATGGACTTTTATACATGAATGAAGAGTACCTAGATGAGGTTCGTGAAGCTGGGTGGAATGTAAACTTGATGGCTCATTTTGGGATTGTTGTGTGTCTGTGTGGAGTGGGTGGGTGGGTTTTTTTTTGTAGTGGGAGGAGCGGAGGTCTGCGTGATGCAGTATCAAGCATGTTTATCCTCAGTAGCCTCAGGGACAGAGGGAGGGGCTGGCGTTCCGAGCATGTTTATCATATGTATCCACAGGGACAAAGGAAGGGAGGTGTGTGTGGTGGCGGCACACCACACCATTTTTTTAAAAAAAATCATCCATATGCATACATTTTGTTCTCAATTTAACTATTTAAGTGCCCAATGTAAGTATAACATAATTAGAATAAGGTCCTTTCTTTAAAAAAATGTTTTTTCAAACTTTTAAAGCACCAAGGACCCACAATGCACCATACTGCAACCTAAAAATCAACATGATTCTAAAATTTTAGCTGCTAATCAAAATTCCCCAAATCTTGCAAATTCTCTCACCAAATCAGTCATGATTAAGAGACTCCAAGCAGCCATTATCCATTCAACATATAAAAATTAAATATTAAAAATAAAACAAAAAAATATCGCTCAGTGGCCCTAAAAAATAAGGCAATTTTTTCTGTTAAAATTCATTTTTGTAATGACAAAGATAGTTAAATTTGGTCCTTTACAAGATTGAATTTTCTTTATGGAAGATGTTATTGTTTAATTTTTATTTTTTAAAACTTGTTAATTCTATATGCCTCCCCCATTGTAGAATCCTGGTTCAGTCCCTGTGCATCCTAATATGCCAAGATGAGTTCAAGGGAGTCAATGCAGAGAAGCAGGCAATGACCTTACAAAATCCCAATAAAATGGTGGTGGGAGCATTCTACATCAGGATGTGTCTGATCCTGCAGCATCAGCGATGTTTATCTCAGTCATATGTTTCTAAGCATAGCAAGTGTGCTTATCAAGTTATAAGCCTCTTCAGAGAGGCTAAACGAGACAATGGGTTAAGGGACTGCAAGTCTTACGACTTTGATATGCGTGCAGCTTGATGCAGATGCTACATACTAGTGTGTAAGAGTATGTTTTTACAATCTTTCAAAATATAAATCGAGCAGGTAAATAATAAGAAAAGCAAGTACATACTGAGAAGAAAGCAAATGATATCTTACCAGCGCAGTAAATTAGTATAATAGTATCCCAACTGCTGTGACCACATGATATCAGCCAAACAGCTCACCTTTCCGATCAGCTTCTGAGTACAAACAGGAGAAAGTTAGTTCTTGTAAGTACATCTGTATATGAAGAAAGTAAAACTTATTGAAAAAAATAAACGTCTTGCATCTCCTCTACTTTTCACCATCTTTCCCACACATGTTCTTTGCCTTCTGAAATCCCATATGTAAATTTGTTATAAGCTGCTAAGTAAGCATGTGACCAAGAGTAACAATTTGTATATAATATAAATAACTCACATTCAGTCGCTCATTCATCCCATATCCATTGCTTTTCCTTCACTTCTTCTCTGCTACATCTCTTCCCCTCTGTCAGTTTTTTGGATCTGATGGGTTTCAAAGATAATTTATTACTGAAATATGAAACCATTCCAGCAAAGACAAGGAAAAAGATTGAAATTGATAGCTTGATTTTTGGTGTTGACCATATTTCAATAAATAACTACAAAACATGAGGCGGAAATGAAATGTTACCTGAATGTAATGCTCGACTTGGCCAAGCCACCACCTGAAAGAAAGCAATTTTCAATAATTAAATTGAGTCAAAAATAATGATAACAATGAATACCAATGTTAAAGGTATAATTGTCTATAATTGTGTTTTGAGTAATAACAGTTTACCAAATTACAGAACAGTATCTGAAAACATCTAAAGAGCATTTTCACAAACACCTTCTGTGCCTCCTAAACTAACACCGCGCCATATCCAACGAGAGTTCATTGTATGTATCCTAAAATACCAATATGGTACTTAATGGTAGTGGGAGCTTCGATGCTGCAGCACAGTCATATATTTCCCAAGGATAACAAGTGTGCTAAGGGAGTGAGGTTTTGTCGTTGATATGCGCTGTTTGTTGCAGATGCTAGGGGCGTGTTTTTTTAAGGGGGGGTTTTTTTTCGTGCATGTGCGTGTGCGTGTGAGTTTGAGTTTGTGTTAGATATTGTTGTGTTATGACCCAAATTGTTTTTTTGGCCCATTGGGCTTTGTATCTTTTCCATATGTAAGAGATGAGAATCAAGAAATGAAATAATCAATATTTTGCTACTCTTCCAAATACGGCTGCTGTCTCCCTCTCTTCTCTTCTCTTCCTCTTCTCTTCTCAAACCCTAACAAATCCTAGAAATCCTAACAAATTGGTATCAGAGCCCCTTTACTCCCGCCCCAAATACCCACCATCGATCTTCTCACCTCAAACTCCAGCCGTCGTCCAGATCCATCAGCCATCGTCACCTTCCGCCACCAACGGCCAGTGAAGTCGACGCCCAAATCCGACGGCCAGTGAAGTCGACGCCTAAATCCGGTCCTCTTCGCTTCTGTTGTTGCTGATTCCGGTTCTGTTGTTGTTGATTCCGGTGCTGTTGTTGCTGATTCCGGTTCTGTTGTTGCTGATTCCCTCCGCCACCATCAACCCCCAAGCCCGGATCAAGAAGGAGAAGGTTTGATTTTGTGATTTGAGTAATTTAATTTTGGGGGGGAAATTTGGAGTTTTGTTGAATTGGGTTCAAAAAATTTGAATGGATATGTCGGAAAAATATGATATTGAGAAATATGATGGGAAGACGAGTTTTGCATTATGGCAAGTGTGTATGGCAGCGATTTTGTCGAGCCAAGGCGTTAAGGATGCCATTTTGGTCGAGAAAAATTGATTGATGCAGTGGCGGATAAGAAATGAAGAGAGATGGATGATAAAGCGCTCTCTATTATCCAATTGTGTTTGAGCAATTCGATATTGCAAGAGGTCCTATCAGAGAAGACCGCTAAGGCTTTGTGGGAGAAATTGGAGAAAATCTACATGAAGAAGTCTCTCACCAATCGCATGCGGTTGAAATTGCGCCTCTACTCCCATCGCATGGTTGAAGGTACATCAATTTCCGATCATATTACGGAGTTTGCATCTATTTTGAATGACTTAAGTAAGATTGATGTTAAGGTGGAGGATGAGGACCAAACCCTTTTGTTATTATGCTCATTACCCGCATCATACAAGGCTTTTAGAGACATGTTGATTTATAGTAGAGATAAAATTTCTCTTGAGAATGTTAAGGCAATTTGCAAGCCAAGTTGCACATTAATAATGAAATGACCAATAATGAGAAAGGGAGCCAAGGTGTTGGTTTGGTTGTTGATCGGGGTAGGTCATGGGTCCGAAACCCGAAAGATACAAGGACCCTTTCGAAGTCTAGGCACAAGAATTTGACGAGTAACTATTGTAAGAAAAAGGGATACGTTAAGGCCGATTGTTTCAAACTCAAAAATAAACAAAAGGCAGATAGTAAAGGTTCTTCTTCGGAGGAGGCCAATGTGGCCGAATGACGCGGTTGATACTCTTTGTGTGGTAGATACCAATGTTGATGATATACATTGTTGGGTGATGGATACGGGTGCTTCACAACACATGACTCCAAATAGAGATTGGTTTGAGACTTATGAACCTACGGATGGTAAGGTTCTCATGGGGAACAACAATATGTGTAAGGTTGCCGGAATTGGTTCGGTGACAATTAAGTTCCATGATGGAAAGGTCCGAAGGTTGACGGGTGTGAGGCATATACCCGATTTGTCCAAGAATTTGATTTCTTTGGGGTCTCTTGAAGAAAAGGGGTGTAAGTTCCAAAGTGAAGGTGGAGTCCTTAGAGTCTCTAAAGGGGCTCTCACATTCATGAAGGCGAAGAGAATTGGAACTCTTTATTTCCTACAAGGTTCCACGGTCACGGGCTCGGCTGCCATTGCACGTTCGGGTACTATGTCGGATGAGGATGCTACTAGGCTCTGGCATATGAGATTGGGGCATATGAGCGAGCGAGGAATGACCATTTTGAGCAAGAGAGGCTTGTTGTGTGGCCAATACACGGGCAACTTGGAGTTTTGTGAGCATTGTGTATTTGGCAAGCATAAGAGGTTGGGCTTCTCCCCGGCCATTCATTCGACCAAGGAAACACTGGACTACATCCATTCGGATCTTTGGGGACCTTCTCGTGAGCCTTCCAAAGGTAATGGTTCTCGTTACATACTTACTTTCATTGATGATTTCTCAAGGAAGGTTTGGGTTTATTTCTTGAAAGAGAAAAGTTATGTGTTTCGCACCTTCAAAGAATGGAAGTCACTTTTGGAGAACCAAGCGGGAAGGAAAGTTAAGAGGTTGAGGACCGATAACAGTTTGGAGTTTTGCAACCGTAAGTTTGATAATTTTTGCAAGGCCGAAGGGATCGTTCGGCACAAGACGGTAGTCAATACTCCACAACAAAATGGTGTTGCAGAAAGGATGAATAGGACACTACTTGAAAGGTCTAGAAGTATGCTTTCAGATGCGGGTTTGAGTAAGGAGTTTTGGGCGGAAGCCATTAACACATCTTGCTATTTGGTAAATCGATCTCCTACCACTTCAATTGAGTTGAAGACACCCGAAGAAGTGTTGTCGAGTAAGACGGCCGATTATTCAAATTTGAAGGTGTTTGGTTGTCCCGCTTATGCACATGTGAATGAAGAAAAGTTGGAGCCTAGATCGAAGAAGTGTATTTTTGTTGGGTATCCCGCAAATGTGAAGGGATATAAGTTGTGGTGTCCCGAATCATTCAAGTTCCTTTTTTCAAGATATGTCATTTTCAATGAGTCGGCCATGTTGAAGGCAAATGATGTTGCACCCGAGTCGACTATTAAGGAGAATGAGACGGTTGAGAAGAAGGTGGAATTTGAGGTGCCGGTCCAAGAAGGTGATGATTTGATCTCGCATGATGATGTCAATTTGGAGGAAGTCCAAGAAGAGGCACAACCATATGCATTGGTAAGGGACCGAGCTAAAAGAGAAACACGACCACCTACAATATATGGATACTCCGACTTTGCTTATTGTTTGGCAATTGCAGAGAAAGTGGAGTATTGTGAGCCATCTTCCTACAAGGAAGCCATTTCTTCTAAAGATGCGGCCAATTGGGTTGCCGCTATGAATGAAGAGTTACAATCCTTACAACAAAATGAGACTTGGTCTCTTGTGAAGCCTCCGAGTGGTAAGAGGATTGTGGGTTGCAAGTGGGTGTTTAAGAGGAAGATTGATGGCTAAAATCCCGCGGATTTTCGATCCAAGGCAAGGCTCGTGGCTAAAGGGTATAGTCAAGTCCAAGGTGTGGACTTCAATGATGTGTTCTCTCCTGTAGTTAAGCACACCTCCAGTCGAGTTTTGCTCTCTTTGGTGGCAATGAAGGATTTGGAATTGGAGCAAATGGATGTGAAATCTGCCTTCTTGCATGGTGACTTGGAGGAGCAAATTTACATGAGCCAACCGGAGGGTTTTGAGGTTGCGGGAAAGAAGGACCGTGTGTGTCTTTTGAAGAAGTCCCTTTATGGCCTTAAGCAATCACCACGGCAATGGTATAAGAAGTTCGACTCATTCATGGTGAGTATTAATTTCCATCATTCAAATTATGATAGTTGTGTTTATTTCAAGAAGTTGGATGGTGGGAATTTCATTTACTTGTTGCTCTATGTGGATGACATGTTGATTGCATTCTCAAACTTGAAAGAAGTTAGGAGGTTGAAAGAGCAACTAATTTCGACATTTAAGATGAAAGATTTGGGGGCCGCCAAAAGGATTCTCGGGATGGAGATCATAAGGGATAGGTCCAAAAGAAAGTTATTTCTTTCAGAAAAGAGTTTTGCCGAGAAAGTGCTACGCCGTTTTGGCATGGAGAAAGCGAAAATTGTTTCAACACCTCTTTCGGCCGCTTTAAGCCCAAAATACGATGATGAGAAGAAATATATGGAAAATGTTCCATATTCGAGTGCGGTCGGGAGTCTCATGTACTTGATGGTGTGTACTCGACCCGATATTGCTTAAGCCGTTAGTATGGTAAGTAGATATCTCTTTTGTCCGGGGAAAGGGCATTAGAAAGCGGTGAAGTGGATCTTCCGCTATTTGATAGCTACTATTGATACTCGTTTGGAGTTTGGTAATGGCAAGAAACGGACAGGTTTTGTGGATGTGAATTTTGCGGGTGATTTTGACAGGAGGCGTTCTTTGATGGGTTATGTTTTTACCCTTGGAGATTGTGCAATTAGTTGGAAGTCTACACTTCAAGTCACCGTTGCACTCTCAAGTACCGATGCCGAATATATGGCAATTACTGAGGCTATTAAGGAGGCTATTTGGCTCAAGGCGTTTGTTGGTGAGATGTCTTCACTCGAGGGTCCTATTACGGTGTTTTGTGACAACAAAAGCGCGATTCATTTGACCAAGGACCGCATGTACCATGAGAAGACGAAGCACATTGACCTTCGATACCATTTTGTTCAATATGTGATCTCGGAAGGCAAGGTTGCCGTGAAGAAGATTGGTACCGAATCGAATCTGGCCGATATGCTCACAAAGCCTCTTCCAATAGCAAAGTTCAAGCTTTGTTCAAGTTTGATGTCAATTTGTTTCTAGCTAGTTTGAGCTAGTTTTGTTTCTAACATGTTGCTAGTATATCTTGATGTTTACCTTTGTCTAGATTATGTTTGCTTTATGTATTTGCTTTATATTTTAGTTTGTTTTAGATACAATTTGGTTCAAGATGGAGATTGTTATGTTATTACCCAAATTGTTTTTTGGGCCCATTGGGCTTTGTATCTTTTCCATATGTAAGAGATGAGAATTAAGAAATGAAATAATCAACATTTTGCTACTCTTCCAAATACGGCTGCTGTTTCCCTCTCTTCTCTTCTCTTCTCAAACCCTAACAAATCCTAGAAATCCTAACAGATATGAAGAGAAAAGCATAATGTAAAGAAAAGCAAGTTCGTATTGACGAGGAATGGAGATCATTATCTTACTGTAAGTAGATCATCTTCAGATTAAGGACTGAATCGCATCTGGGCCTAACATACTACCTGTGATTGCCTGCTGAGCATCAGGATAGATACAAGTCGGTGCACTAAAACCACGTAATATAGAAGCCTTAATTAATCGCAATTAAAGTTAAAACCGCGTAATATCAATACTGATTGCAATTGGATAAAATAGCGGGTGTGATTTGGGACTGGGCCATCCAACCTGGAATCGACTCGGTTGAAAACAATGAACAAGTTTTTACTATTGGGCCGGGCCATATTTTGACCCCTGATATGCGGGCCTCGTTTTTATTTGTTTCAGTGAAATTTTGAATGTCTTTGGATAAATTTTTTGAGCAATGTATAGTCCACAATTTTCTATAGTTTTTTGGTTCACTGTTTGCTCCATAATCTTTTGTTGTTTTTATGGATATTTAATCTTACTATTTTGGACAAATTTTGTGGCAAACTCACCAATTTTTGTTCATTTTCGTAAAATTCTAAATTTCATTGTTTTATAAATTTTTCTGGGCAATATATAGATTACATTTTTTCATCATTTACCATTTTTAGCAAATCCATGAGGTTTTTTCATCATTTATGAAAAATTTTGAATTTACTATTTTGATTATATTTTGTGAGCAATATATAGTCAACTTTTTTTTTGTAAAATTCTGAATTTTAGTTATATTTTTTTGAAACTATTAAGCGTTCTCATGTTCTGTGCCTTGGGAAAAAAGTATATATATAATCAAAATTGTAAGAGGTATTTATCTATAAGTACCACTTTAAAATTTTAGGTTTTATTAGCAATTGCCAATTACTCAGATTAGCCTGTCACATATTTTTTCGATTGATAAACAAAAAAATGGGCCTTTTATTTTGAGGTATTTGGGCCCGAATTAAAGGTTTAGGACTAATGGGCCTACTTTAAACTTTTAAAATTGAACTTTTGGATAGCTTCAATTTTCGTTGGCTGGGCCCGATGTGCCTGATCTAAGACCTTATTTTTAGTATTTGTCTCTTGTTTTTTGTAGATGGGCTTAAATTTGAAAACTATATATGCCTTTAGCTATATAGCAAACCAGTTAGAGCATTTGTATCTGTATCTACAGTCGTTAGGATTCAAAATTTCTAAATTTGGAGAATAGAAATAAAAATTTTGAGTTTTGCAGATAGTTGTTAAAAATTTAAAATTTGGTCAAACGGTTAATCTAACAAATTCAAACCAATCTTAACAATTAATTTTATAAATAAAAATAATAATTTGAGTCTAACACATTCACCAAAAAAAAATGTACGCAACGTACACATAAAAAAACCTGTAAGCTCATTCCATCTCAACCCCTTCATCAAAAAAATCAAACTAATCTCAAATATAGACTATACGCATAAACAATCATATAGGCCCTATTTCATAGAAGAAAAAAAAAATTTTTTTTTTTTTGAGGGGGGGGGGGGAGGGGGGGCACAAGAAGGTCTTGCGTCAGTGTAGTTTTTAATTTTTAGTTTTTTTTCCCTTCTCCCGAAGCAAAATCATGCAAAATTGGGGGGGGGGGGGGCACAGGATGGTCTTGTGTCCGTGTAGTTTTTAATTTTTAGTTTTTTTTCCCCCTTCTCCCGAAGCAAAATAACGCAAAATGATTTTGCGTCTGTTTCCTTTAGATTTTTTTTTTTATCGGACACAAAATGATCTTGTGTTCAATACTTTTCCCTTTTTTTTAATTTTTTTAAATTGCTCATACGCAAAATCATCTTGCGTCCGAGGTTTTTTTAAAGATTGGACGCAAGATGATCTTCCGATTTCTATATTTGGGAAGTTCCTATATCGTCTCTCAAATATAAACGAGTACTGTTCCATTTTTTCCAAATTTTAAAAATATAGGGAACGACTACATGTGCTCTTATTGGTATAATTTTGGGATGCAACTAGGCCGAACCAATCTACTAATCTTGCAGTTTCATGCAATTGGCACTGCATGCAGCTCTAATTGCGCAAACCGGAATAGGCTCCTATCTTACTTAGCAATGTCAAGACTGCGTCTCACTTCAGTCACATATTTGCTAAGATTCAAAGTGATGTTCTTGAAGCATGATAATTTGATGATTAACAAAATTTTTGATCTCTTTCATGTATCAAAATAAGGAAACATCAAAACTTTAAATAGATTTAGGAATGAAACCTATGTTGTCGATCTTTATGCTTCTATTATTATGAGTTTATAATATGATATGAGAAATATAATTTCCATTTTATGTTGCATTTTCAGTTTCGCGAAGTTTCGCGAAGTTTTTATGTTATTATCGTTGTACAATCATGAATTATGTTTGTTCCGTTGATAAAATTATATAATAGTGAAAGTTTAAAGTAATGTTTTTGTTTGGTAACGAATAAATTTTGATAATTTCCATCTAAACTGAAAGTCTAGGGCCATATGAAGGCCTTGGGTCGTGATAGTGTAGAGCGGGGGATGAGATAAATAAAGCTCACAGTGGGGAATCATGCAAAAAATCAAAGCCCTTAGGGGGTGTTTGGTAAGTGGTAATGTGTAAGGGAATCTCAGATCCCCCATTAGATTATCTTGTTTCATTTGTGACAAACATAGTTTTAGAATGAACGATGAATTCTCAAGGGAATAAAATAAATATATATAAGAAAAAGGTTGGATTTCCACCGCCTAAAAACCATGGGATTTGAGAATTTTCATGTGATTTCCATAAACAATAAAATAATTTTAAAAAAAAAACATTTCCTTATAAAATAGTAAGTTTTGAGAATCCCCCTAAGATTTTCATAACAAACAATAAAATAACAAAAAAACTATAATTAAAAAAATATAGTAATAAAAGATTCCTGAAATGCAATGTACTATATCAAACACGATAAAACAACATTCCCGAAATCTTCAGTTCCACCATCACATTCTTGGGAATCATCTCATTCAGAAGAATCTTTCAATCCATGTACCAAACACCCCCTTTAGAAAATATGGTCGGGACGTACACTAACCAAGCTCATTATCATCCTTACTTACGTACATCTAAAGCAAAAAACAAAGGGAGATAAATTCCGCTATGCAAGGAAACTCTTTGCAGGCAGCAAGTCTATGAATACCCGATGTGTCTATTTTTTATATAAATATTTGTCCTCATTTACTGATAAAAATTGCTTGTGTTCGTTTATCTTGTTAAAAATTTACCTCATTTCCATATATTTCAGCTAATTAATTTTTTTGGGAGAAATACGATTTTCAAAAATGCAAAAGGTGTATATTTTTAGTAAAATTAACAAAGAAAACAAAGAGAATTGATTGATTAATTTTTATTGATTTGTTGATTTTTTTAATTTTACAATTTGACAATGTGGAAAGCAAAATATAAATTTTAATTGTCAATAGAGGGTGAAAATGAAATAAACAAATTTAAATGATTTAATTAAGCTAATGTGATTATTAGTTAGTTTAATTAACTTAAACTAATTAATTTTATTTTTATTTTCAAATCCTAAATTCTGTTTTTTTTCTAGCATGTGCTTCGAGAAAGAGAATAAAAAGAAAAAATAAATAAAGAGCAAATCAGAAAAAAGAAAGAAATAATGGAAAAAGTGGGTTTATATGCAAAAATATACCCTAATAGCACTTGTTCGTGTTCCTATAAATACAGCAGCCAACAGAAAGAGAGAAACACAGTTAACGAGAGAGGGAGAGCGACGGCTGACCTCACAAACAAAAAAAGAAAAAGAAAAAAAAGGAACATAGACAGAGGAGAAATAAGGCGGCGTTAAAGAAAAAGGAAGGGGGAGAGAGAAAAGGAGGTAGTTGGTGGGCACTGTGTGGGGGCGGAAACCCGAGGGGCTTTTGGACATGCACGCAAGCAGAGAACATAAAGAGAAGGTTGGGGTGCGGAGTTCGAGGCGACGTTAGCAGAAAAGATAGAGGAGAGAGAAAGTGGGGGGCTCATTATGCGGTGCGGACTTCGATGACTTTGATTCGAGAGAGATAGTTTTTTCTTCTATCTTCTAATATTTATTATGCAATCAAAGAACATATTTGTTAGTTTCAAATTTATTATGAACTAATTTTATTTTTCTAGGCCTTTGATGTAGCATAGTTTTGATAACACAATTTTAATTCCATATATCTTTTTTATTTTTCCGTTGTTGTGTGTTTAATTTTTGTTCTTCTTACAATTGTTTGGCCAACTACTGTATGATTTATTAGATCATGGAGAGACCGAACTGGTAATTTGTGATTTCGAATTAATAAAATTAAACACCGTTATAAGAGCGAACCGCTGTTAATGTGACCGTCAATAAATCAACAGATCTTAATGAATTTTCAATTAGTAATTGGTGCATGAACTATGACAAATAATTAGTTGAAAATATTTTTGATATTGCGTTAGAGAGAATATTGAATAATTTGGGAATTTTGGTCTACAACTTGGAAAAATAATACATTTATTCTTATGGAGTTATAAATTGTGTGGGATTAACTAGGTGAAATCGAAAGCCTTAGAATTTGTTTTGCCATTAACAAATCACAAAAATTCCAGATTTTCTTTCTATTTCATTAGTTCAGATCTTTAGAATAATTTAGTTTCTTTATTTATTAAAATTTCGGTTTTCCAAATAGTAGTTAATATAGTAATTTCGGTACGCGATAAAATAATTAGTTCTTGTGGGTTCAACACATTTTAAAACTAATCTATACTACTTATGCGATTTTGTACACTTGCAAATAATCACATCAGTGCCTGCAAATAATTTTATTTTATTTGTAGGAACCTCTTTTAACATTATTTAAAACTAGTAATTTCACGTGCGATGCACATTTTGATAAAAAGTTGGAGTGGAACGTGCGATACATGTAAGTCAGTAGTAATCAGCACTTGTAATGAATGCTTTATACTTTAAAAAAATTGGAGTTGAACGGGCACTGCACGCAATTTTTTAAATTTTTTGAAGGAAAAATCTTGAATTGTACGTACGATGATATGTTACGAAATACATTTGGAATTGCACGTGCGACGTACGTATTTGCTTTATGACAAAAAATTAAAAATTATTTGTTTGGTGAAGGAAAAAACTTTGATTTACACGCGTGATGCACGTGTCAATAAATTGCATTAGAGTTACATGTGCAACGTATGTGTTTCATTTGTAACAAAAAAATATTAAAAATTTATTTGTTTGGTTACAAACTCAAAGTGACAAAGTGACAAACTCTCCCATTAATAGTAACTAGTAATTTACAGAAAAATTTGCCGTACTGCCCTCTTTTTTGAAAATAATTAGTGACCTGCCCTACTTTCCAAAACAATTAGCGATATGCCCTTGTTTAGGACACGTCAGCAACAAACGTTATTAGGAAAAACAACATCTGTTATTTCGATGCCGTTTTTCCCAATAACAACATCTCTTTTTTAAAAAATTGTCGTGCCGTTATTGGGAATAACGACATAGCTTATTTTTGTCTAAAGATCGTACACTATCAATTGTGACTCGAGAGAGAAATGCAAAAATAAAAATAACTGATGCCGTTCTCTTAGAGAGCGGCATAGATTATACTGATGCCGTTTTTCACAATAACGGCATCAATTATAATAGTTTTGCACAACTTCCTAAAATCGAAAAACCCCTTCTCTTCTTTCCTACCCATTGCGATTGTTTCCTTCCCCATTCCGACTCCGAAATTCCTAAACCCCCGGGAAAAAAAAAATCCTAAAATCCCAAGTATTTAATTGATTTGTACTCAGAGTCTACTCTTTAATCTCTCATTGAGAGCGCCAAATCAATCCGAATCCGAAATTATTGTAAGTATCTAAAAACCATAATTTTATTTTGTAAAGTTGATTTTGATAGTATGATAGATGTGTGCATTGGTAGTATAGTACATGTGATGTAGATTTGTGTTATTTAAGTAGTAATTTTGGAAATAATATTATGGATTCTTAGTGATATAGGGTTTACAAAACGTTGAATTGTTGAGAAAGGGGGATTTGTTCAATTTGTTAGGAAAACAAAGAATTCGGAGAGATACTTTGTGTGTGTGTGGGGGGGGCGTTCGTTGTCATTATGATGATTGCAAGTAGTTCAAAATTCATACTTAGTTTATAGAATCCATTTTTTTACAATGTTTATGAACGATTCGGATTGAAGGAATAACGCGTTTGTGATGAATTATACTTAGTTTATTTTGAAAATTCTTTTACTAAAATTGTTGTTGATTAGTGTTTGTTATTGTTGACAGGCCAATGGATCCTACACAACCATTTTCTTCCCATGGTGTTGGTGCTTCTTCTAGTTCTTCGTATGGACCACGGGGACATCCGGGTCCATTCGATCCTACCATTCTATATCTGCAAGAAGACCACAGATCACAGGCCGTTTGGACAGGAGATGTAGAGAAGATGAGTTTCCGAATGCACAACATAATGCTGGCGATCCCCCGTATTGAAAATTACTTGGTCAGCAGCGGATTCAACGGGATGTCAAAGCTGGCGAATTCAAGTGTGACCATGCCCTACTTACCGCACTTGTGGAGCGATGGAGGCCGGAGACACACACGTTTTACTTACCGGTTGGAGAGATGACGGTCACCCTACAAGATGTAGCCGTGATTAAGGGTCTTCCAATTGATGGGGTGGCCGTCACCGGCAACTTGATGTTCAACAAAATAGCATTGGTACGAGATTATCTTGGCTTGGAGGTGCCTGAAGAGGACCGCGGAATATTCGTTGGGGAATCCATTAGACGCTCATACCTTGATGATCAGTTCACTAATCGATTACCAGTTGTGCCGACGGACATCCAACTCCAGAACTATACCCGCGCATATCTACTGTCGATGATTGGAGGGATTTAATTCCCTAACTCTTCAGGTTATGTAGTGCACCTCATGTACCTTCCACTCATTGCTGACCTGCAGACAGCCGACCGATATAGTTGGGAAAGTGCAGCTCTAGCCTCCCTCTACCATGCACTCTGTATCTGTTCGATGGGGTCGATTCAGATGACCGGGCCGATGTCTATCTTGCAAATATGGTGTTGTGAACGAATACACCTCGGCCGATCCCGTGTCACGGTACAGTCAGAAAGTTGGAGAGTACTACAGGAAAATCCTGTGCTGAAAGCTCCTCTCGGTGCCTACTGGGCGAGGAAGCGTACATTGAGGGATAACCCACGTGGTGTCCTCACCTATTACAGGGACGAACTCGATCAGTTGAGGGAAGAATTCATCAATTGGACCCCGTACACAGATGATAGGCTGCAACGTCTACCACCCATTTGCACTGCCAATAATCAGTTGTGGTTGACATTAGCTCCACTTGTAAACTTCTCAGTCGTGGAGTTTTATTACCCTGGCCGTGTTCTTCGCCAATTCAATGCACAACAACCCGTCCACGTAAACTCATTGTACGACCGTAGACTTCACAACATCACGGGTGAAGATCGTTTACCAAATATGGATTGGGCCGATCACCACCGTGCTCATGTAGGATGTTGGAATGAGTGGAGGTATGAGTTGGTAGTAGAGGGTATTGTATGGCCGTACGATGGATCAATGCAAACAGCTTATATAGCATGGTACCGCCGCACCACAAGGTTTTATGTTGTGCCAAAAACGGATCTTCCCGCGGGTATCCAACAACCGAAACCCGCGCACGAAGTTGAACCACCACCCGCACATTCAACTTCGCAACCCATGCATCAATCAAAAGATTCATCATACCGTCTAATGGTAAATAAGTTTGTTCGGTCAATTACATTTATTTCGATGAAATTTTACTTATGATGAATTTAATTATGTCTAATTTGGTTTACTATTATAGATCGACAGCACATGGGACATGGCGAGAAAATGTGCGAGTGTCTTGAAGAGTAACGCCAATAAGGCATGCAAAGAATTGACACGAGACCTCCTCTGCAGTTGTCGTACCTCTCTTGAAGAGGTTGGAAATGGTTCACGTTTGAACGAACTTATGCGGTCGACCGAAGTATCAACTCAACAAGTTCGACCTAGCGCTAGGCATGCTCCACCTCCACCACAACAAGCATTGGAATTAGGAGATCTCCTCGCACCTCAAACTCAACCTCAGACTCCGTCACATCATCCACGAAGGGGTAAGACCGTTCGCTTCCCTCCTACGCAAGGCGAATTGGCAAATTCGAAGATTGAAGTAGGATGAGGTGATGAAGAAGAAGGAGTTGGTCCAAGTGAACCCGCAATGCAAGAGACCCGGGAACGTAGACGGAAAGTCCCTGCTCGAAGGAGGAGAGCACCCCAACACTTCACGCCGAGTTAAACCGAAGAAAACTTTATGTATTATTGATCTTTCTTATTTTTTTGTAATTATATACTTTATGTAGTGCATGCTATGTAGTTGATGAATTGTTTAAGTATTTTTAAGTTTGATGTGCATGTTTTGAAAGATTTCAGTTGTGCATGTTTTGAAATTTGATGTGCATTTAGATTTCAGTTGTGCAAATCTGTGAAGTATTTGAAGTCTGTAAAATCTTTTGAAACCTGATGAATTGAATTGAAAAGGCATGCAAAGAAGTCTTGATCCAGTATGTGAAGAAGAAGGAGTTGGTTTGTGAAAATTTAAGGTGAGTTGAAAATTGATGAATTGAATTGAATTGACTTGAATTGAAGTCTGGATGTTGGTTTGTGAAAACATGCACATTAATGAATTGAAGAAGGATTTGGTATGTGCATGTCTGTCATGTAAAAAACATGAATAAAAGATGCTGTTATTTTCAATAACGGCATCTTAATCCTGTAACGTTATTCCGAATAACGGCATCAGCATAAAGGGAAAATTAGCAAATATGGAGTTTGCTGCCAATATTTCTGTCTCCACAGTTGTTATCCAAATTAACGGCATCCTAAACTGATGCCGTTATTGAAGATAACGACATCTTCGTATACCCCCCCTGTCCTCCAAGATAACGACATATTTGAAGATGTACATAAGTATGCCGTTATCCAAGATAACGACAACTTCAAATCCTGCCGTTTTTCAAAATAACGGCATCTATTAACTATGCCGTTGTTCAGAATCACGGCATCAGTTGAACATCAAAATTTCAAAATTTGAGATTTCTGCCAAACTTTCTGTCACCACAGTCGTTCTTGAAAATAACAGCCTAGAAAGAAGATGCCATTATTCACAACAACGACATCTGTTGTTTGAACAATTGTGCATGTTTTCTGTGCATGTTTTGTTGTGATTGTTTATTTACAACAAATTTAACTATATCAACCACCCATTCAAACAAAAAATCTCATTCCAAACAATTTAAAGTTAAATTGCTCAACATATAAAAACAACTTTATAATTTCATACAAACACTCACAAAAAAGGAGACATAACTAACATACAATAACAAGGAAAATATTCAAGTGCGTGTAGATTGTGAAGTCCCCACGCTTTGTACATTCTTACAACTCCGTCTATTGTGTCAACTCACACCGCATTTCGAACATACTTTTTCGCTACTCCCACCTTCTCGAGCATCCATGTCATTGCGGATGCGAGTACTCCTAGGTCTCCCCATCACCCGATGTAGACTAGAATCAACTATAAGTACTGGTGCGCTTTGGGTAGGCCAATAAGATTCGTCTGGTATAGGATTGAAAGTTGGTGCCCATGTTTTTGCTAACGAATCCGTATAGCAGAAGGGATCAATGTACGGTTGACAATCAAGCGCACGTGAA
Organism: Hemerocallis citrina; assembly: GCA_017893485.1. NCBI lineage: Eukaryota > Viridiplantae > Streptophyta > Magnoliopsida > Asparagales > Asphodelaceae > Hemerocallis > Hemerocallis citrina. The sequence continues at coordinate 48,798,225 of CM030358.1, forward strand.
GCACATGCCGCTAACACATGAGAGCATGGAACGTGGATCAGTTGGAAGTTGCCACATGTACAAGTTCGGCTTTCTAGGTCCACCGTATGCCAATGTCCACATTTTTGATATCCACCGTCCATTCTAATGCCCGTTTTGACCCCAAAAACACCATCGCGATTATTAAACATTATTGCCTCATGTAAATTGGATTTTTCACGGCGGACATCAATTAGTTCCTAAATCCGGGGTGCCCATAGTTTACCTTAACTGATAAGTGTCTGCGCGGCTTCACGGCGGTCGGTGAAGTACATGTTTAGACGGAAAAATATCTGTTCTACAATTGCGGTGACAGGTAAGCTACGAACACTTTTTAGAACCGAGTTGAACACTTCGGACATATTTGTTGTATCTATGCCCAACATCAGCAGTAAATGCCCACTTCTCAATTGCTTTTTCCTTCACCCAGTTAGCCGCATCAGCATTGCTAGCTTCAAGTTGTGTCATCTTTTCATCGTACTTTTTCCACTGATTTTGACACGCAATTACCTTCAACTTATTCATAAAAAATTTGGAACCTAATTTTTTATGAAAATTGCTAGCAAAATGCCGCATACAGTACCGATGATATGCAAATGGTTCCCTCCACGTACCAAACTCATTTCCCATTGCTGATAAAATACCGGCATGTCGGCTAGAAATGACACAAAGACCTTCACGATCTGTAACAATGCACAGAATGCAGTTCATGAACCATGTCCACGTTTCTATGCTTTCACCGTCAACCAGTGCAAACGCAAACGGAAACAACCTTCCGTTTGCGTTTGGTGAAACCGCAATCAACAAACAGCCTTTATATTTTCCGTACAAGTGAGTACCGTCTACACTTATAACTGGTCTACATGACTTAAATCCTTCGATGGAAGGACCGAATGCCCAAAAAACACCCTTAAATGTTTCTATACCCGGACCGGTAGCAATCTTCGCCTAATGCACAGCCGTACCCGGATTTGAAGCTTGAATTGCATTGAGTAGATATGGTAATTTAGTGTACGCTTTTTCAAAAGAACCATATAGTTTCTCAATTGATTTATGTTTTGCCTTCCAAGCTTTCCAATATGATATTGTGTAATGGAACCTACCTTTCACTAAGTCAATTATGGCTCTTGGTGTTATTGAGAGTTGTCCCTTCAGAGTATCCATTATGACCATCGATACGACCGTCGAGTCAATTTTACTGTGATCATGAGTCAATGTAGGATTCACACATGTGTGTACACCTTCAAGCTTTTTCACCACAAAATAATTACGGCTTTTGGGAACAATTGCACGCAAACGCCATGGACAACCAACTACATTTTGAAGTGATGGATTTTCTGCAATCTCCTCAGCTGAATGGTTGATGGGCGCATATTTACATTTCACATGGTATAGACAATGATCTGATTTTACCGTCACGAATTCTCTGTGGTTCTTCACGGCGTACATCTTCACCTGATGTTGTAGAGCATCTTTGGCTGGAAATCTTTGACCTATGAAGAGTTCATTCAAGTTGGAAGAACCAATGGAAGACTGTCCATGTTCATGTATGGTGGCACGGGACATCCATTCACTTGATTGAGATCCATGCATCGCTGTACTTGTGTCCTGACTTGGCAACACGCGGGCATTGTTAACCGGCACATCAACATTGACTTCAACAACTGGAGCTTCAACAGCAATCTCCTCATCATCATCCTCGAGCCCGCGTACCTCATCTTCTTCCTCTCCGACCAAGTCATTATTTACAACGGCGTTGTCAAAGTCTTCCATAGCAATGCCAGCTACAAAAATATTTTGTGGCAATGGGGTCGGATGTACCTGCTCGTATTCGGAGAAAATAGGTTCCGTTGGAGTTGTGCTAGTATCTTCAGTTGTATTTGAAATCCTTGAGTGTGACTCTGCAGATGGTTTCAAAGTCCTTGTGGGCCTTGGACTTTCGATAACAACTCGTGTAGTATTTGGAAGCCTCGTTTGATTAATATATAACTCAACTATATTCCAACCACAACTTGGATGAAGTGTCCTAAGCAACATAGACTTCAGAGAACTGTCACTGTCTATGGGTACCAACATGAAATACTGCCCATCCCCTTTACCAGCAGAATAACGGCCTCTGAGTTTCAGACTCATTTCACTGCTATCCCAATTGGTGACTTCATATATCTTATCTATTAATTCTGCGTACGTAAAGTTAGGGGTAGCCCAAATAATTACCGGTTCAACATCACTATAAGAATATCCAATTTTCGGATCCTTAATTACTTCCCACCCATAATATAACCAAATAGGGATATCAAATTCCATACCTATACATAAAAATTAAAACATATTCAAGTTATTCACTACTTACAATAAACATAACATTAGAATAAAAATCAAACATAAGGTTAAGATGATAATACCTTCAAATTCAACAAAAAAACCACTAGCAAAAATTTCGTTGTGGATGAAGACTGCAAATGAGAGTGGGAGTAAGGAGGTAGGATGTATGGAATTTTACAGCGCTCAAATGGTTGGAATTTTTTGATTTTGGGATATAGAGTTTGTGGGTAACAGGAGCGATGAGAGAGAGAGAAGTTTATGAATCAGAAGGGGTAGGAAAAGAGGAGAAGGGGTTTTTCGATTATAGGAAGCTGTGCAAAATGATTATAACTGATGCCATTATTGTGAAAAATGGCATCAGTATAATCTATGCCGTTCTTTAAGAGAACGACACCAGTTATTTTCATTTTTGCATTTCTCTCTCGAGTCACAATTGATACTATACGATCTTTAGACAAAAATAAGCTATACCGTTATTCCCAATAACGGCACGACAATTTTTTAAAAAAGAGATGCCGTTATTGGGAAGAACGGCATCGAAATAATAGATGCCGTTTTTCCCAATAACGTTTGTTGTTGACGTGTCCTAAATAAGGGCATATTGCTAATTGTTTTGGAAAGTAGTGCAAGTCACTAATTATTTTCAAAAAAGAGGGCAGTACGGCGAATTTTTCTAATTTACACGTGCGATGCATGCTTTAATAATTTCAAAAAATAAAAATAAAAACTCTGACGTAGGGAAGATTTGAACCGGAAACATCCTTTATATTAGTTATGTACGTGCGTTATACATGTTGGTAGAATGCCAAAATGACAAAAGACACTTAGGCCTTCTCCCATTATAATATTAGATTAGATAGATTAGATTAGATTAGATTAGAGATAGTAATAGTAATAGTAGTAGATTTATTTATATAGTATTTTTTCTTCATGGGCCTGTTGTTAATTGCCTTTTAAGAACCAAATATTTACGAGTCAGATCTGGCCCGGCCCAATAAACCGCTATTTTAACCAATTGTAATTACTATGCTTAAATTACCCAGCATTAACAACCTCGCGTCCTTTAAAAGCTACCTTAGTGCACCGCCTAATTACATCTATAAATCCCTCCCCTTTTCTCCGTCCACTGCCGCCGATCAAATTAGGGCACAATATTTGGGACGATTGAAGGGCGATTAGGAAACATCATATACGCGCCTCCCATAAGAAAATCGTTAGGATTGCGGGTAAAAGACAATCCCAAATTCAAAATCCGACCCCAAATCCAAAACCTGATCCGAAATCCCAATCGCATCGGATCCCAAAATTCCCAATCTCCATCATCGCCCTCTTACCCGTTTCCGCCATTCTCGAGACATCCGCCGCCCAGCCGCCGCATCCCCAAACCCTAAAACCCTAAGCTGTGATACCGTTCAACTCTGGCGGTGACGTCATGGTGGTGAGTTCATTTATTCTGGCTTTCCTTTTCTTCTTCGAAACATGCATCTAGGGTTTCGTTTACTCTCTTGATTCATCAAGAACAAAGAAGGATTTTCGTTCTAGAATTCTATCAAATTGAATGATTACACGTTTCGAAACCCTAATCTTCTCGTTTCTTTATAATTTCCGACCGATTTCAACAAATTTTACAGGTTTGAAATTGGCCAAAAGTGAAGGAGAATTTTTCATCGCCATCAAATTCTAGGTAAATGAGTATTTTTTCTCTTTTTTAAAAATGTAAGTAATAATTTTTTAGCACGGATTTTGAAGCAATTTTCTTTTGATTTGATTTCAGGTACGAAGATGAAAAGAAGGGGCAGATGGGACAGGTTTGACGCCGAACTGGATTGTCTCTTTTGGTGCGAGAGTTAACAAGTATGTGTAGAGTTTGTGATTGTGCGAAAAAACTGGAAGTTAAGAAATTCAACTAATAATTTGCTGTTATTATTTATTAATGTGCAGAGTAGATGCCATTGTGAAGGATCAGTGCAGGTTGTCGTGGTTCTGTTTCTCTCTCTCTCACACCTAATAGAAATGATAGTTTTTGTTCATTAAATAACTGGTAAGACTCAATCATTTGTCATAATGCAAATTGATAAATAATTATTCAGTTAAAGAGAATATTAACTACCGTGTTCACTCATATGATACCCTATAGAGTCTATGAAGTAGTGTGTTAACATAGAATGATTTTTGCTAATTTCTGCTGCACTTCTTTATCTATCATGCTACCAGTCGACATCAATGTTTCCGTACATTTGGTTTACAAGTTAGTTTGTATTATGTATGTGCATTATTTTATCAAGAGTGTCAACCTTTTAATTATGATGCCATATATCATTTTATTAAATTTTTTGAATCATTTGGCTTGTGCTAAGAAAAAATCTTGTAAAGATTTATGGAATAAGTTGGGAAGTTTGCTGAGCTTCCAATTTTATTATAACATTGATATGTATATTGTAGTTAACTAGTGTTAGAACGACTGCAAGGATCCTTCCTCCTTTCCTTAATTTTCTTTTTGTGCATAGGTTTTAAAGGATTTTTCTTTGATTTTAGGTTTGAAAGATAAAAGGATGGGATGGGATAGGTTTGACGCGGCAATGGATCGTCTCTGCTGGTGTCAGAGTTCAACAAGTGAACGAGGTACAAGGAACTTTAGGCGAAATAAATTTATTTTTAGTGATTTTGTAAAACTGAAAGTTGAGAAATTCACCAATTTTGTTTTTATTAATATGCAGAGCATATTAGGTTGTGAAGAAGTAGAGTGATGTTGTGGTTCTGTTGGTCGGCCTAAAGGGTAAGCTCTCTCTCTCTCTCTCTCAAATAACTGTTGAAAGTTTATATTTGTGTATCACCGGGTAAAAATATAATAGACTGAATAGTGTATGGAAAATCTATTAGGTGAATTTACTTGAAACTATATACTACGTTAGTGAGGTGTTCTACAATGCATATTATTTTTTGATGTTATTGTATAGTTTATTAGACGAGAGAAATGAAAGTAGAATGGTGAAAAATAGATTTAAAATCCAATTTCATCAATACTCCAAATAGAAATCCGGATCTTCGGTACGAAATTCCTAGGAGTAAGCATGTCACTGAGATTCAGTCATTTCTCATATGATATGTGATTCTTCAATTAAAGATAATATGAAGTAGCATGCGCACTCATATGATTGACTATAGCATAAATGGTCCTTAATGCGGCTAAATTGATAGAATTTAATTTTTGCTGCTCTTTATCTAATAGTTAGCATGGTAAAGACACGATTTTTACTGTTTTCCATACAATTTGGGGGTAAACGATTTAGGTTGCTAACAAATGCTAACAATTATTTCATTGTTATGTGTTGTTAGGTTGAAACGTTAACAATTATTTGTTCTAGATTTCTATGAAAGTGAAATTAGTGGAAGTTTGGGAACCCTAATCTTCCTCTTTCATAGTTTCTAATTGATTGGATCACATTATTGCGTTGATTACCTGATTATTTGACCTTTTTCATTTTAGGAACCAACCTTAGGAGCCACTTATCATGAAAATCTAGTTATTTTCTTAATTTTTAGCCGTCAGATCCAAGATACAGAGGCCATGTTGTTAATTTGAATTTTATAGGGCAATAAGTGTGTGAAAATAAGGTACACTTAAAGGCCAAACATAATCTTGGAATGATGGTAAAGATGGTATCTACACTTTTTCCTCAATATGACTTGCTTTAATTTTCATTCACATCCTCTTAATTTCCATGTTTCATACACTGAATAATATCATCCAACTTTTTAGTTAATGCATATTCATTGTACTTCTATGGATGCCATACTCGGCTGCAGTCGGTGGCACTTGCTTCTTGGCTGAGCGTATATTGGAGAAGGGGTCATTTGGAATTGTCTTTCAAAGGTATCGTTACAGTCTGTTTCTCGGTCTCTTTCAGCTTTAATTTGCTTTCTGTTTCATATTTGGTAATTTTGTTTGCAGGCCAAATGCTTGGAAACATAGGTGACTCATGCTATTGCAGGACAGGATAAGATATCCAAGAACAGGAGCTGCAACTTATGCGGTCGATGGATCATCCTACTGTGATTTCTTTGAAGCATTGGTACTTTTTTACTCAAGTATGTTTCAAAACTTTGTTCCTATTCTTATTTCTGAAGCATTATTACAACGTGAACCAGAGTATGCCACTTATAAATGTGAACCTTTTCACTTGTCCGGTTGATCTCCTTTTCTCTGGCTCGTGCTTGCAATAGTATATCGGAAAATGGTTGGGCTGGTTAGATCAGTTAGGTGTTTATTATGCAGATCTTTAGAGAGCTGGGTTTATATATTCATGTTGTCCCAGAAGCAGAAATTTGAAGCAACAATATCTGCCGGTATTTTTCAGAAATCTTTATATTTAGTTTCGTATGAATAAATGTCTTTTTTTGAGTATTATTTACCTCCCAACATTAATGGCATTATGCAGGTTGATCCTCTTTCTCACCTGCTCGAGCTCTGTGATTTTGGAATTGCTAATTCGCTGGTAATATTTCCTAACCTTAAAAGGCACTTGCACTATAACATTACATTATTGATTATGCTAGTGAAAGAAACATCTTATGTGCTTTCCCTTAATACTCTTGCTTGATACTAGGTTACCAGAGAAAATCTATCCAACTCCATCATAGTGGAAAATTTCCTCGGATGTTTGATTTAGAGAAGTCTGTATTATTAGGGTTTTGTGCTCCTTAGAATTCATTGTCCTAATGTTAGTGTTACAGCAATTTTGATAACCTGTATGGCTGTATCTTTAGTATGTGACCACTGCGACGGTATGACTAGAGAAGATGAAACATTCTACAATCTATAGGTTTAGTTAATTAATTATAATTAATTTAGTGAAGTTTGATTGATGGCAATTTACTGTCCCATGGCAGTATTCCAAGACTTTCTTTTATCATTAGTATGTGCTTCAACTATATTGAATGATATGGAGCAGAATTAGGCTGTACTTCTCCTAGGAATTTCCGGTATGTTCAGTTAATTGGTTAGAGAGGGGGAGGTGTTTATTGATGCAAGTCATGTCCTGATGGGCATTATTACAACAGTTTCCTGATTACTTACATTTTTAGAATGTGCATGTTCAGACTATTGAAGAAAAGAAGATATATATCCACATTCTGCTTGACACTGATAAATGCCAAGAAATTTTCAAATAAGGTTTGAACTCAACTAATAAAATCTAGGTCAAGTCTAGACTCTTTTGAAGGTAGAAAATGAACATTTTATGAAATGTTAAACCAAACTAGTCTAAATACTGAAGACAAACTAGTTGCTTTATCTAAAACAAGACGAAAACAGAGGAGAAGAAGATAGGATTGGGTTTCCTAATTCATGAAGTTGTGAAATAGAAGAAATGTAAAACTATTGCAATATGATGATTGAAGCAAATAAGTACAAATCCTTGGCCTATTTAAAGGTGTCGACTTGTATCTATATCCCTAGATATCAACTTGAATCTCTATCACACCCTACCTTTAACGGACATCTTTGCTATTTCTAATTCCAAAACTAGTTTTAGCAATTTTTTTTGATTTGGATACATACTAAAATAAATAAACCATTAAACATTACATACTTCGGCCTGTCAGTTTGCCATAGACATATGAGAGGATCTTGGCTAGTGTTTAATAGAAACTCAGTCCATTGCCTACAACATAACTATGCCATTACAAAATATAGGGGTTCAATGCTTAAATAAGTATAAATACAGCTAAGTATTAACTAAATAAGATGCAAAGTGTGTGTGGATGCTTGCTAGATGAGAGTAAATGAACTTAAGTAAAATGCAAAGCTAGAGTATTCTAAATAGGATGCAATTTTTTTTTTTGGGATTTTTGTTGGGTTTTGAGATGTAATCTATAATCCATATTTGTGCAGTAGATTATAAAATTTTTGGGTTTTTTATTTTCAAGAATTTTTAGTGATTTTTGGGATGCAAAAATGCATCAATATAATAATAATATTATAATATAGAAAAATGCTTCGGTTGGAAATTTTTGCTGAGTTTTGGGTTTTGAAACTTTTATGGATATGCATAGGAGAGTGAATTGCTATTTATATGGTGAGAGAGCATCATTTTTGTCTGAAATTGTTAGATTCTTCTCACATTAACAATCTCTTTCTCAGTGTATAAGGTATTGTCATATGTCTGTTTTCTGGTTCCTTTATTTCAATTTGTATTTCATTTCATTTTTTGTAATTTTGTTTGTGCTTGGAAACAGTTGCGACTTTTTTTTTTATATAAAAAATTTGGGTGTGGGTCTCTGTTGGTAGCAGGACAAGAGAAATGAGAACCAGGAGAAGCAATTGATTCAAGTCAATGGATCCTACCGGTGTGATTCCTTGCCCTTTCTCATTGTGGATCAGAGCATTGTGACATTGTGGTAAAGGATGCCACATACATATGTGAGGCTTCAGTCTTATCAGGTGATATCCTTTTCTCTGGCTCGTGCTTGCATTAGTGTATTGGAAAATTGATGAGTTGGTAAAATCAGTTGGTGTTCTGTGCAGATCTTTAAAGGTCATCCTATATTAATGTTGTTCCGGGAGGAGAGATTTGAAACCGCAAAATCTTCTGGTAAGCTTTGTATTTAGTTATTTCTTATGATTATGTGTTTTTTCTAAACATAATTTATTTACCTCCTATCATTAATGGTATTCTGTGGGTTGATCCTGTTACTCACCGGGTTACTCACCAGGTCGAGCTTGTGATATTGGATTTGCTAAAACTCTAGTAATATTTCGTGACTTTAGAACTTGCTCTATAACATTACATTCTTGACTATGGATACAATTACAAGGTCTAGACTATAACATAAAGCCCTACATAGGTGATGATGACTCAAACTATAGAGCTCGAGTAAAATAAAAGAAACATGTAGAGAAAGCTATAGATGGGACCTAAGAAAACAAAGTTTCCTGAAGCTTGGCGAAAACTGAATCACTTGACTGTCAGGATTACTTAAACGTAGATGATGTGGGCTAATGCGTCAAAACTTTAGTTTGTATTATTCCTCAACAGGATGGTGAGAGACTTAATCCTTAAGATGGCTACTTGCTTTAGTACTAAGTCAAACATTTATATGGTAACTAGTATCTATCGGATCTAGTATTGATTATAATTATAACTATTTAGTGATGGGTTCTTGGTGAAGTGAGTTGGTACACTTGTTAGAATGTCTCATTTCATTACCCTTTCATATCATTTCCTTGTACTATGAGTGTATCATGAACAATAGTGCAACATACCCATGGTTTAGTATAAGTTTACATACTCTGTTTGATACCTGAAATGCACTTGTTATCTTACATAAGGTGATAGCCCATTTCTCAAAGGATTTACTAGTTATAGATCTTACTGCATAGCTATCCTGCATGTTTCAGTGCATCTTATTTATTTGCAGGCAAGATTGCATGAAGCTTAGTTATACAAACAGTAAAATACTTATTCAGGTGTACTACTATAGGTGGCAACTTTAGGATTTTATTGCTTGAAATAATTACATTGGGAAACTAGTGACAGCGATCTCTTTCCTTATTCATCTTCTAGTGCGATAATCTGAGAAATTCCAGAAGGGTTTGGCTGCTGAGTATTATTTGCTATAAAGAGACTGTTCATTGTTAGGGGGCGGATTACGGAAAAGTAGAGTAGGGTTCGACTATTTACATAGGTGAAGAATACATAGTTATAATATATTCATAGGCAAAATTTAAAAAAACGTCACAATAGTTTGACGCTGTTTAAAAAACCGTCACAAAACTTTGACTTTTTAAAAAAAACCGCACAAAGTTTAACTCTCAACTCACGGAATTATCCAACCGTTAACTGGGATGATAGTTATGTGATGTTTTTTTAAAACAAATGGGAACTTTTGTGATGTTTTTTTAAACAGAACAATAGTTCTGTGTTGTTTTTTTAAACAAAACATTAGTTTTGTGATGTTTTTTTAAACATTACGTATAACCTAGTTAACGGTTGGATAACTCCGTGAGTTGAGAGTTAAACTTTGTGCGGTTTTTTTAAAAAGTCAAAGTTTTGTGACGTTTTTTAAACAGCGCCAAACTATTGTGACGTTTTTGAAAATTTTGCCTCTATTCATATATTTCTATGAAATGCTCATAATTATAATGTATTCATATAGTTCTATGAAATGGTTCAACTATTTACATTTTTAACAAAATAAATATTATATATTTAACGTACCCGCCAACGCACCCGGATCCTACTTTTTTGTAAAATCACGCATCCCCGTACCTGTGACGTGTCGTACCCGCACCCCGTATCCGTATTCGTGCTTCATAGATGAATGATACATCTTATGTGCTTAACTTTAGTACTTTGCCATGTTACCAGGCTATTAGCTAAATCTAAATTCAACCCAATAATGTTCAGTTTCCTGGGATGCTGAGACTGGATTAGCTAAGTGTGTAATTGTTAAGGTTTGTGTTCCTTAGAGTTCATTATCCTAGTGCCAGTGTTGCACTTTCAATGACTTGTATCATCAGTATTCACATACTGTGACAGTGCGACTAAAGAAGATGAAACATGCTACAATCTTTAGGAAATGTTAGATGATCTGAAACAGAATTATGGCTTTACTCCAAAGCAAGTTGCCTTCCATCTTTGCTCGGTTGATTAATTAAACTTGATTTAGCAAAGTTTTATGGACGACAAACTATGGTCATAATGGCAGTGTTTCAGCAAGCGACATATATAATCTGTATGTGCTTTAAGCTATATTAGATGCTGTGGTGTAGAATTAGGGTGCACTACTCCAATTGAAAGTTCACTTTGATCTTAGTCAGTTAATTAATTACAGTTGGTTTAGCATGTGTTTGTTGATGCAATTTAGGATCACGATCTAATGTATTTCAACACTTATCTAACACTTATCTGATTACTTATATCTTGAGAATGTTGATTTTGATGCTTTTTTCTTTAGGAAAGTACTCAACCACGGGTACTATTAGCCGACCATAATGCGTGACGCCTATGGTCTTTTGAAAAAATGCGGCCCCTACCATAGATTAGATTCTCTTCGATCAGGTGCACGCTACAGGCCGAGCTCAAGTCACTTGCCAGTCCGGCCCTCTTTTCCATGTGGGGGATGGATCTAGTTGGCCCCTTCCCGAAGGCCACGGGCCAAAGACGCTTCCTCATTGTGGCCATTGACTACTTCACCAAGTGGGTCGAGGCAGAATCCATGGCCACAATAACCGAGCATCAAGCCAAACAATTTTTTTGAAAACACGTCATTTGTCAGTTTGAGATCCTACGTATACTCATCACCGATAACGGAACTCATTTCGCCGACAAGAAGTTACGAAGGTTCTGCGAAGACCTCGGGGTACATCAGCAGTTATCATCGATATCACACCCTCAGTCGAACGACCAAGCTGAAATGGCAACCACCAATTTCAGGTCTCAAAAAACGGTAGACAAATCTCCCAAGGGGCTGTGGGTCGACGAATTACTCAACTTCCTTTGGTCATATCAAACAACCAAGAGGATTCCCACGGGCAAATCCCCATTGAACCTGACATATGGGACATAGGCTGTCAGCCCCTTAGTGATCAGGCTTCCTTCGCCTAGGATCATGGGTTTCAACGAACAAACTCAAGCAATCTCAGGGCCAACATGGACCTAATCAACGAGATTCGTGAAAAATCCGTCATCAGAATAAATATCTATCATCAGTGGATTGAAAGGTTTTACAATAAGAAAGTCCGTCCGATCGATATTAAGGAGGGTGACTTTGTGCTCAGGAAGCATGCTATTTTCGATCCTACCAGGAAAGGCAAACTGGGCCCAAACTGGGAGGGCCCGTATAAGGTCTCTCAAGTGGTACACGTACCGACTAGAAGACTTGGGGGGATAAAGTAGTCAAGAGATCCTGGAACGCAGAGCATCTTATCAAATTCCATGAACGGCCATAAGGGCCAATGTAGACGTCAGTGGTTGTAATAGGCGCTACCCTTCTCCCCTTTCTTTTGTAGTCAAACATTGGATAAAAGCAATGAGATTTCTTTTTTCAAATTAAGTCAAAATGTCTCAACTTTACTTCTTTAAACAAGAGATTTCTCAATCTCTCAAGTCCTTGCCTCTCAAGTCCTCGCCGTTCGACATCGACCCTAAACACCAACGAGAGATTTCTTAATCTCTCAAGTCCTTGCCGCTCGGCGTTGACCTCAAACGCCAACGAGAGATTTCTTAATCTCTCAAGTCCTCGCCGATCGGCGTCAAAATGCTAACAAGAGGTTCTCAACGATCTCTTATCTATCACGTAGCAACCAAACTTTATTGATAAGACTCTTACATGATTATGAGATTACAAGAAACATAAAAATTACAACACGTGGCAAAACCGCCTAGGGGGCTCAGGGACTGACGCAGGTTAGCTCGAGTCCTGCCGAGCATGTCCGGTCTCCAATAGGCTTATCGACCTTAACCCTAGGGATGGCCAACGTCGACGTTCCAGCCATCGACCTTTGGGCGTCTCCCGGCTTCGGTGCCTCCAATCTGAAAGTCGGAGAGGGACCGCTTTCAGATGGCCAACCACTTCCTAGAGAAGCGTTCGGAAATGACCCACCCCGAGTGCGACCTTCAATTTTTGTATCTCCAATTCCTTGTCCACTATTACCTCACGAAGGAACTATTTCGAGGTCGGTAGTCAGGCGGAAGTACCAGACATCGACTATCTAGTCTCGGTGCTCCCAAGTTGTGGTCAGCAATCGTCTTTTTCAGACGAGCCGATTCCAAGCTCAGTTCCTTCGACTTGTCCATAAAATAAGAAATAACTGCTTGCCGATCCCGGACACCTTTGCGATAGCGCACCAAGATAGACTCCATGGATTTCAGATTACCCATAAGGTACTCAATCTCGAAATCACGAGGGTCGGCCACAAATGACTCTTTTATCTGACACAAAGGAGGAAAAGACAAGTCATTTCGAGCATCACAAACTTGGAAAAATCACAAAACATCACATCATAGGATATTACGCCAAAAATTCCAAGTCAAAAAGCTCTGTCAAAAATCTATTTTATTCATCAAAATTCTTACAAAGCAGCGGTGGCCAGTCTGCATTCAGCAAATACAAAAAAGAAATCAAGAAAGGGGGAAGCTACTTCTTAAATGAGAGTGGACACTTCTTCAGTCGCCGCTATGTCGACCTCGGGGTCAGCCGCGGGCATTGTGTTATCCTTATCGGGTGTCTGCTCGCCCCCCTCCTCAGGGTCTCCTCTGAGGGTCTTCGGGGGCTTTGAAAATTTTATGGCATAATGAAACTCCTCGAGCTCGCACTCGGGGTACTTAATCAGGACATGCTCGAGAGCCCAATTGTACGCCTTGTTCTGGGCCTCGATGACCTTATCTATGGTGCCGTTCCTCATCTTTAGCTCGTCGTCGACTGCCTTCTTCATCTCCCCTTCCACCCGAGCTCGTTCATCGGCGAGGGTAGTCAGTTCGGGCTTGAGAGCCTGCTCCTGGAACTCGGCGGCGTCGGCCCTCAACTTCTCATCCTTTATCTCATGCTCATACCATTGAGCGTTCTTCACCTTCGCTGGAGCTCGCGGGCGTGCAACCTCCTCTCCTGGGCTTCGACCAGTGTTGCCTGCGATCAGGGGGGCTAAGACTTAGAAAATTAGAAGAGGGAAAATGTTTGATTGAAGAGGTTGCGGTGTTCAGAAATACTCACCAGCACGTCGGTCTGAGCCCATCTCATGTAACACGAATCGAGTCTCGGTCGCGAGAGCCTCCCTATCGCAAGGTGTGGCTAGGTGTTCCACCACCTCGATCGCTATCTGCCCCGGGGTCAGCGAATCAGCCGTCTTCATAGCCCGATTAGGGACCTATGGCCTAAGCCCCTCTTCACCCACGACCTCCTAAACCGCGGGGTGGACGAGCGGGATACCGCCCTTCAACATGTCAGTAACCTTAAGGTTACTCGAGCTTAGTGCCGTCTCCGCCGAGCTTGGGTCCCTGGGATCGAAAGGGCTCTCTATTTCTTGGACTTCGGATCAGAAGTCCCGTCGGAGCCCCCTAAGGGGGCCTCTTCCACGACTTCGACTGATCGGCAGCCTTCTCTACTTGGCCAATTGGGCCCTCGTTGCGTCGATAGAGGCGTTGTCCATTACTGCAAAAAAACTAAAGTTATAAGAACAAAAGAAAAGAGGTAGACAAAAAAGGAAAGAAAAGACATACAAGAGTCAATAGGGCTCAGTCTAATCCGGGCCAAGTGTCTCTCGCTCACGTTATGCCAGTGGATACTCTGGCCCTGGCGACTCGCTCCACATCGTCTCACTTCTCTTTCGTCAGTTCCTTCTCCTTCGGGAGTTAGTGGTTCGGCTTATAGTTGGCCCACTCGGTTGGAATGTCCCAAGGTGTCTGGCTTCGGATGATAAAGTATTTGCCCTTCCATCCCTTAATAGAATTTGGGTGCCCATGAACTACCCGTTTATGAGGCCGAGGGGAGATGTAATATATCCCCTCATGCGCCCCTGATGAGCTGACGCCAAAAGCGGCTCGGAAATATTTCAACTTCAGCGGTATCACCCTCTCCTCACTGAGTAATATCAAGCATACCAGCTGCTTCCAAGAATTTGGACCATATTGCAACAGATTCAGACCGACCCAGTTTAATACTTCCTTCACGAACGGATGTAGGGGCAATCTCAATCCTCAGCTAAAGGTGTCGACCAGGAACATACAATACCATTTGGCCAAGTTGGCCGTGGGCCGGAGTCCAGGGTTAGGCAGCATTAGCTCGTACTCCAGAGGGATGACGTAAGTCGCTCGGATGACCGGGAGGTCACTGCCCTTCAACACGCTCTGCTCCTTATCTATCTTGAGCTGAGGACTACTCAGAGAAGAGGGATGTACCCCAAATTGGACTAAGTCTTCGAGGATGTCCGAATACATCCTAATTGAACCCGGTTGTTGAGGTAAAGGACGTCAAGACCATGCTTCGGGAAGAATTTGGGCGGTTCTTCGGAGCTGTCTGGAAGAGTCTACCTTAATCTCCTCCCTCGGTTCTGAGGGGCCTTCGCAGCGTACGGCTCGGCCAGAGCCTTCATTGGAGAAGTCTTGTAAGAAGGATCGACCTCGAGATCCTCACCTTCTTCCTCATGCCCTTCACCCTCGTCCTCCACCTCTCCTTCGTCATCTTCGACCTCCACCTCTCTTTCGTCAACTGGTGCACCTTCGTCGACCACCTCCATCTCTTCGACCTGTTCATCTGAGTTGCTCGACTCCACCACGAAGGGCTTGCGAGTTCGAAGCGGCTTGATATTGTACACTTTCGCGCTCTGCTCGAATTCTTCCCAGTCCAAAGAGTTGGAAAAACGATCATACTCATCTCGGCCAGACGTAGAGGCTGCGGAGCTGGATTGAGCCCTCGACATAATATTAAAATACTAACCTGTTATCTGTGCCGGAAAGTTCGTCGGAAAGCTGATCGCTGGTTACTGAACAGTACCTAGGGAGAGAAGCTTTTTGAATTAGAGAGAAATCTGGGTGAAAAATGATAAGGGAAGTAGGGGATATGTAGGCAGCTTCATGACGCCTCGATATCTACAAACAGTCTCAATCATCCAATCTAGATTTATTGGTGGATAAAATTTCGACGCATCGATTTCCACAACCGTGACGTCACCATCCCACGTGCAGTATGCATGCCCACTACAGCCACAACAAGCGTAAACTGATCTATCAAAATCTCGTCAAGTATGCTTCGCTCGACGTTTAGCATGCTCTTCGAGTCAGCTGCAAGCCTTCTCACTAAGTATACTCCGCCGATGCTCGGCATGTTTTCTCGAGCCATCTGTGAGCTTTCTCACCAAATGCATTTCGCTCGACGCTCATCATGCTCCTCGAGTCAGCTACAAGCTTTCTCACAAAGCATACTCTGCTCGATGCTCGGCATGCACCCCAAGTTAGTTTCTAGCTTTCTCACCGAGTGCACTTCGTTGGACGCTAGGTATGACCCTCGAGCCAGCTGCATGCTTTCTCACTAAGCGCACTTCGCTCGATGCTCGGCATGACCCTCGAGCCAGCTGCTAGCTTTCTCACAAGCGCACTTCGCTCGACGCTTGGCATGACTCTCGAGCCAGCTGCAAGCTTTCTCATCATGTGCACTTCGCTCGACATTCAACGCCCGTCTCCGAGGCACGAAGCTCGGGGGTCGAAGCTCGGTGTCGCAGAGCTGGGTCTCAACCACATGTCGCTCCGTGCAGGGATCTTCCGCTCCGTCCTTATGTGCACTGACGACTAATCTTCTCACGAGATTGGGCTACTCCTCGATGGCTGGTACATACAACCCTCCAGGAGTGGGGTTTTTGGCGTGGGTAAAAAATCCACCTCAATTTGAGACGTCTGATTCCCTCAGGACCCACAAATCTCTATAAATCAGGCATGTAGACCCTATGGCCGTCTGCTGTTCAGCACACCAAACACCAAACAGGTCCACAGAAAGAGGGTCAACCAGCCCATTAGGGTTGGGTTCCCTGTCTCTGCCTATAAATTCAGGTCTCCTCCTCACTTTGAAGGTAATGAAATTTTCTCCTCTCAAACTCGAACTCCATTTCTTCCAGCATTTGATTAGATCGTCGGAGGGCTTGTCGCCGGGATCTTTCCCGGCGTTTCTAGGCATTTTGCAGGTATCCGGCGGCCGTCATACACCACGTGATCCACCACACCAATCGCTATCCCAGCCACGAATTTGGACCAGATCTGCTTTTCCCTCGTCAAATAGCAAGAACTCACATCTGTTGCTCCCACTCCAAAATTGCAGCATCAATACATGAAGTGAAGCGGTGATGAGGGCGGTAGTAAAGAAGTGAGGTGAAAGTCTTGCACCACAA
This sequence comes from Hemerocallis citrina, assembly GCA_017893485.1. Classification (NCBI taxonomy): domain Eukaryota; kingdom Viridiplantae; phylum Streptophyta; class Magnoliopsida; order Asparagales; family Asphodelaceae; genus Hemerocallis; species Hemerocallis citrina. The sequence continues at coordinate 48,815,443 of CM030358.1, forward strand.
GTTAGAAAATTGTATATCTCACATTGACCATATCTCATTCCTAATCCTTCTAATTTGAAAAATGGGTACATGTTCAGTACAAACAGATAGTACTTGGATCAGTCATTGAACCTATATGCAGCGGGTTGGTAATGGGAACATAGTGTCCTTCTGTCAGAAGTCCAATCTCAATCCCCATGTCCAAAATTTAGAACAAGCTTCTCACTTTTTATCCTTGTATATAATTGCTCAATAGTAGACATAGCGATCAGTAGAGGTAAACCTAGGGAATAGCCTTTCAGAGAGAATCCAATCATTAGGCTGTTGTAGGTATAGGTCAGTAGGCAAGAGTTACAATCGGGAATATGGTAGCCTACTTTCCTGATGCTATATGTTCTTGTTTTAGTAGGTCAGTAGACCTGCATTATTAGTTTCTGGAGGGATTATCCTTGACTGATATTGATGTTTTCTTAAACTACTTGATCACTCTAATATAATTAAGAACTTTCCGAGCCCCATCTACTTTTATAGCTCTCTCAGCCTACGATGAGCAGCTCATCACATCAGTGGCTGGGGATGGAAAACAAATTTATGAATGCGGTCTCGTTAAAAAAAAATTCTTTCAATACATATTCAAGTTAAATTCTAATCTACACTCTCATCGCTGATGTTCAGCATTCCACAAAGAGCTACTAACCTTGGAAGTCTGCCATGCTTTCAATAACTGCCCACCAACTGCTCGATCAAATTCCTGATGTAAAATTTGTATTGAACTTGCAGAAAAAAGATCATATGGAAATGCAGGGAGACCTCTCCTTAAGGTATGTCTCTCTTTCATTATGGATTTGTATCAAAATGAAACTGTTTTTGGTGTTTGCAATTGAACTGATTATAGTCGATCTTGCTTAGGTGGATGAATGCAATGTTGATTGACTCTGATTTTAATGTGCTGAAAATTCGGTAAAACCCCAATCTTATTTGTATTTGGATGCTTCAATCAGTTTCCGCATGACTTCTATATTAATATTTGTCTGATATATCTACATATGCCTTTCAGGTGAATCATACAGTGTTAGTATAATTAATGGGGAACTGATCATCATCATATTTCGATGATTGAGTTCTCTTATATTCTGAATATACTTTTTATTTCTCTCTTGTATGTATGTATGTACTTTACCAATTTATCCTCCTCCAAGTTGCTCGTGGATTCAAATTGACTGAAGCTCTCAACCAAATCAACATCTGCCAGATATTGGCCCCAACACTCTTTAAGATGTGCAGTACTTGAGAAACAGATGATCCTTTTGAGGTTTTATTTCTTTAAGGAATTCTCTTACCTGTTTTTTATATATTGCATATTGTTCTATACTTATATTATCTGTAGACAGAATGCATGCCCTGTAAAGTAACAAAACTGTATTCTAATACACTATCCATATATAATTAGAGAATGATTTTTTTATTAGGAGCTTATAAATATTTAAAAGAATGCTAGGCACCTGAAAATAAATTGGTTTATGGCTTGGAGCTTTTAACTATACCATCTGTTTTTTGGGGTCAGTAGTTTGAATTGGACACAAAAAGAAGGCCCAGGCTTGACTATTTACAGTGAAATGTTATTGTCCAGGTCCATCTTTAATTTGCAGGTGCCACGCGCTTTGCACAAATGTGCTTTTATGATTCTATCGATTATATATAAAAAAACAAATGGCTTTTATCGGCTTATTCTTAATTACGTGTTTTTATCACCCTGAAACGCATTTTAAACACGATTTTTTATGTGAACTTAGAAATTAAGTACAACTAATCTCACACATGTCTGAACCAGGTGTTATTAGCATAACAGTCATTCTCCTAGCATAAAACAGCTGTATAAAATGGCAGGACAATCATTGGATCTCCTGAATACTGTGCTCTCCATACTAGGGCACATCTTTTGAGGCAATCTAAAGATGCCCGAATTCTTTTCCAAAATAACCCACTTTTTGAAAATATTTACCAAACTGACCCACTTTCGAAATTTTTTTACCACATCGCTGTTTGAGATACCGAGTGTAGGCTTAAGATTTCTCTACATTTTGGAGAAATAATTTCGTAGAAAAAATACCAAAGTCAGACTTGCTATCTTAAACAGCGAGCGTGTTTATACCACACTTGCTGTTTTACGATGAAGGCAGGGGCTCGAAGGCGGGGCTCAGGGTGAGGGAGACGAGGGGGAGCTCAGTTGGGTTCTGCGGTGATGATGATGACGGGGAGGGAGAGCGGTGGAAGAAGATGATGGCGGTGTGGGTTCTCGGGGGGATGAGAAGCCTGACAATGGCAGTGGCGAGGTGGTAATGGCGGAGCGGCGCTCGAGTTGTGGCAGTGAGAGCAGGCGGCGACTGTGGGTGAAGGTGGCAGTGCCAGGATTGCGAGGCGGGTGGCGATGGTGCAGTCGCGGAGGTCAGGGGCGCGACCAGGTGGGCGGAGAAAACGAGCGGTTGGGTGCTCTGTTTGGGTTTGGCGCTCTGTTTCAACACAGAGGAGGGAGGGAAGAGAGAAAGGGTGTCAGGGGGAGAGAGAGCAGGTATCTTTTGTTGAATCAGCTGAGGGTGTGGTTGCAGATATCTTTTGTTTTATTATTTTATTGTTGATGTTTCTCTTTGTTTTTCTCCATTTTCTTTGCTTTAGTTTTTTCTGTTGCCCTTTCTGCATTTTGTTTTTCCTCACCTCTGTTCATCCATTCTTTTCTTTCTCTTTTGCTTTCTGTCTTAGGTGTTGTCCTTGTGTGCTCTTTCCCTGCTCATGTTCTGTTTGATTCTGGGACAACCCATTCTTTTGTCTCCTCTCGATTTGTCGCTCGCCATCAGTTGGAGTGCAGCAACATGTCAGAGGCTTGGAACATTGTGACAGGTGGTGGAATTGTCATTTGTTCCTGGGAGTGCAGGCAGTGTCCCGTAATTATTGGCAACGCTAATTTCAAAGCCAATCTGATTGTAGTTGGGAATTCGAGGTTCCACGTTATTTTGGGTATGGATTGGTTGGGTGAAACCCATGCCATTATTGATTGCCGTGCCAAGAAAGTTTTGTTCCGAATTTCAGATCGCGCAGAGTTTGAGTTCCATGTCGGGAAGTCTTCCCTTGGCCGAACTGCAGTTGATCGGGAGGTTTGTGCGATGGAGTTGCATTCAGGCTGTGAGGCTGTGCCCTCTAGTAGTTCGGAATTTTTTAGATGTTTTTCCAGATGAGTTGTCTGACTTACCCCCTGATTGGGAAGTGGAATTCGGTATTGATGTTCAACCTGGAACAACGCCGATATCGAAGTCTTTACAGGATGACACCAATTGAGCTAGCAGAGCTTAAGGTGCAGATTCGACAGTTGTTTGTTTGGGTTTCATTAGATCTAGTGTTTCGTCTTGGGGTGCTCCGGTCCTTTTTGTCAACAAGAAGGATGGTGGTCGTCGACTGTGTATGAGTTATCGGAAACTGAACAGAGTTACTGTGAAAAATCGGTATCCGTTGCCCAGGATCGATGATTTGTTTGACCAGCTGAGTGAGGCTGCTGTTTTTTCGAAGTTGGATCTTCTTTCTGGGTATCACCAAGTCAAGGTGAAGGCTATGGATATACAGAAGACTGCTTTCAGGACTAGATTCGAGCACTATGAGTATCTTGTGATGCCGTTCGGAGTTACGAATGCGTCGGCTGTATTCATGAGTCTTATGAACTAGATCTTCTCTCAGTTCTTGAATAGATTTGTGGTGGTCTTCATTGATGATATTTTGGTGTATTCTCGGAATCAGGAAGATCATGCTGAGCATCTTGGAGTGGTTCTGCAGACTTTGAGGGAGAATCAGCTCTATGGAAAACTTAGCAAGTGCGGGTTTTGGCTCGACAGGATTTCATTTTTGGGGCACATTATCTCAGGTGATGGTATTTCGGTGGATCCGGCCAAGGTTGAGGCTGTGAAGGATTGGCCTATTCCCAAGTCAGTTTCAGAAGTTAGGAGTTTTCTCGGTTTGGCTGGCTATTTTCTGAAAATTCGTCCAAAATTTTTCGAAGATAGCAGGATCGTTGACTAAGTTGATTGGGAAGGATCAGAAATTCTGTTGGTCTGATGAGTGTGTTGGTGCTTTTGTTGAGTTGAAGAACAGATTGACGTCATTGCTTGTGTTGACTATTTTCAATGGTTCAGGCGGATTTGTAATTCACTGTGATGCTTTTGGTAAGGGTCTTGGAGCAGTTTTGATGTAGAAGGGCCGAGTCGTTGCGTATGCATTGAGGCAATTGAGGCCGCATGAGAAGAACTATCCGACTCATGACTTGGAGTTAGCGGCAGTGATTTATGCTTTGAAGCTGTGGAGACATTATTTGCTTGGGGACCGAGTGGAGCTCTTTACAGACCACAAAAGTCGCAAGTACGTCTTCACCTAGAAGGAGTTAAACATGAGGCAAAGGCGTTGGTTGGAGCTTATGGCCGATTATGACATCAGTTTGCAATACCATCCTGGTAAAGTAACTTGGTGCTAGATGCTTTGAGCAGAAGACCGGCAGTTATGTTCTTGACTCAGCAGAAGGATTTGATTGAGCAGATGAGGAGGTTGGAGTTGGAGGTTTTGTTGCTGAGTTCTGATTCGGAGTTGTTTGGTGCTTCAGCTGCAGTCGTCTCTTGTTGATCAGATTAAAGATGCGCAGGCTAGTGATGCACAGTTGCAGAGATTTCGAGCTGAGGTTGAGTCTGGGTCTAGGACGAACATGGTTATTCATTCTGATGGATCGCTTCGTTTTGGGTCCAGATTTAAAGCTTCATTTCTGGTGGCAGGGTATGAAAAGGGCTGTGGCTCAGTTTGTTGCTCAGTGTTTGATCTGCCAGCATGTTAAGAAGACAGAATATCAGTGAACCGCTGGACTTCTTCAACCGCTTCGTATTCTATCCATCCTGGCGGTACTAAGATGTATCGGGATTTGAAGCTTCATTTTTGGTGGCAGGGTATGAAAAGGGCTGTGGCTCAGTTTGTTGCTCAGTGTTTGATCTGCCAGCAGGTTAAGAAGGTAGAACATCAGAGAACCGCTGGAATTCTTCAACTGCTTCCTATTCTTCAGTGGAAGTGGGAACATATCACTATGGATTTTGTGACAGCTTTGCCGATGAGTCGTAAGGGTCATAATGCCATTTAAGTGATTGTCGACCGTTTGACGAAGAGTGCTCATTTCATTCATTTTCGTGTCGGGCAGTCTACTGAGAGCCTAGCTAAGAGGTATATGCAAGAGATTATTAGACTTCATGGGGTTTCAGTCGGTATTGTATCCGACAGGGATACGAGATTTAGATCTCTGTTCTGGGAGTCTTCAGGCTAGTTTGGGGAGTAAATTAAAGTACAGTACATTTTTTTATCCCCAGACTGATGGACAGTTAGAGCGGACTATTCAGATTCTTGAAGACATGTTGAGGTCCTGTATGCTTCATTTGCATCTCGTGGAGTTCTCGTACAATAGCAGCTTTCAAGCCAGTATTAAAGCTGCTCCGTTCGAGGCACTCTATGGGCGGAAGTGCAGATCACTAGTGTGTTGGGATGACATTGGTGAGAGGAAGTTGTTGGGTCCGAAATTGATCACCAAGATAGTTGATGCTGTGGTCCAGATCGGAAGCACTTGCAGGCAGCTCAGGAGAGACAGAAGCAATGGGCTGATGTCCATCAGAGAGCTTTGAAGTTTGGTGTTGGTGACCATGTTTTCCTAAAAGTATTGTCGTGGCGCAGTGTCATTCGGTTCGGTGGTGGGGGCAAGCTTAGCCCGAGGTTTATTGGACCGTTTGAGATTTTGGAGTGAGTAGGCAAGGTGGCCTATCGTCTTGCTTTGTCGCCATCGTTATTTGGAGTGCATGATGTTTTCCATGTCTCACAATTCAGGAGATATATCCGAGATGAGAGCCACGTGATCGACTATTCTGAGTTGACTGTTCGGCCGGATTTGACTTGTGAGATTCCGCCAATTGCTATTGTGGATCGGTGGGAGTAAGTGCTTAAAAAGAAGGTCATCAAGTTGGTTCGTGTTGCTTGGAATCCTCACTCGCCGGGTTAGTCGACTTGGGAGCTGGAGGAAGAAATTCAGCAAAAGTTTCCTCATTTGTTTGAGTAGTTGTTTTGCACTGTTTTTTTTTCTTTTCTTCGGGGTTACCCTATTGATGCGGTTTGTTTTTGGTCGCAGTGTGGATGCACCAGGTGTGAGTTCGGACTCAATTTGTAATGAGGGAAGAGTACGGTGCCGGACGGTGAGCGAGAGGCTCGCTTCGGCGCTTGAGGATCGGCTCGGATGGCCTCGCCTCGAGTACCTGCAGATGGTCCTGAAACACCGGGGTTTATCCTGGTGGCGGACCCTCCGACGATCTAGTCAGTCTCTGTGAGAGAGTAGCAATAACTAGGAGAATTTAGGTAGCAAAGATTGATTACCTGAAAAGGTGGGTGAGAGTCTGGTATTTATAGGGAATTCCAACCGGGTTTGGATCCGCTTGGGGGCCGGGTCTGAACCCGAAAGCCCATGGGCCTGACGTGGCAGGAGACCCAGGGGGTTTAGGGCGGACGTGGCAGTGCCAAGAGTGGTATAGGGCTGACGTGGCAAAGCCCTAGGTGGTATTTGGAGCTGACATGGCTGATCATGGGGCTCCTGTGCCTCCGGGAGAATCGGATGGCCTAGGTTGTGCCAGGTCATCCTCATTCCTCGCCAGGCTGGGAGGACGGCCCGTGGGGCTGTCGCGGATCGGAGGCCGAGGGCCATCGAGGCTCGTCGGATACGAGGAGACCAGGTCTGTGGGGGTGAATTTACGGCTCGGTGCCGAGGCTGTAGTGGTCCGGGGCCGATCCGGATTGATTTTTATTGTCCTTTTCGAGTGAGCCATCCTGGGCCTTGGTTGGGCCCCAGGCCATTTTTATCCTACCACACAAGCCCCCCATTCCTGCGGGAATGCGGGAGTTAGCCGTGGAGGAGTGTTTATGGTCGTGGAAATGGGATGGCGAATCGTTGGGCCTTCATGAGGAGGCTACCCTGGTGCTAGACCGAACCTCGAGCTGGTGAGGGATTATGGGTCGGCAAGGGTGATGGCGAGCCGTTGAGCCTTCCTGAGAAGACTACCCTGGTGTTAGACCGAACCTCGAGCTGGCGAGGGATTACGGGTCGGCAAGGGTGATGGCGAGCCGTTGAGCCTTCCTGAGAAGACCACCCTGGTGCTTGATCGAACCTCGAGCTGGCGAGGGATTAGGGGTCGGCAAGGGGGATGGCGAGCCGTTGAGCCTTCCTGAGAAGACTACCCTGATGCTAGACCGAACCTCGAGCTGGCGAGGGATTAGGGGTCGGCAAGGGTGATGGCGAACCGTGGTGCCTTCCTGAGAAGACTACCTTGGTTCTAGACCGAACCTCGAGCTGGCGAGGGATTATGGGTCGGCAAGGGTGATGGTGAGCCGTTGAGCCTTCCTGAGAAGACTACGTTGAGCCCGGGGCGCCTGTCTAAGGACGGCGCCTTAAATCTTAAGTAAAAAATTTTCTCCGCCGAACACTTCATCCGAACCGACCTCTGTGTGGTCTCCAACCGGCGCTAGGTGACGTCAGCAGCGCCAGTTTCTAGGATGACGTGGCGCTTATCTATTGGTGGTAGACGCGCGCTATTCGAGGAATAGTAATGCGAAAATCGAGGCGTCACCTCTCTCTCTATAAATATCCCCCCCTCTCCCCCATTCTGTTCATTTCCCTCCTGCTGTCTTCTTAAAAAGAAATCAAACACTTCAGCGCTCGGCTTGACTGTTTAGTAGCACCGGCTCGTCAGTCCGAGGTAACCCAAAGGTTAGTTTGTAAGTTTCTTTTGTTAGGCATAGATGTCTAGGGCTCAGTCTGGCTTGTCAGCGTCGACGTCGAGGGGGGAAGGGAACCCTGTCTCAAAATCGACTTCGTGGGAGGAGCCAGTGTGCGAGGAGTCAGTACATGATGAGAAGCCTTCCGATTCGACTTCGTGGGAGGAGCCAGTAGGTGAGGAGGAGCCGGTGTACAATGTGAGGCCGTTACGCTCCCGGAAACCTTTCGTGGTGGAGAGTAGCGAATCTGAGGAGGCAAGCGACAGTTCGGACGAAGTCCAGATTCTAGAGTTGACTTCCGAAGGGGAGGGTGGTCCAGAAGAGGGTGAAGCCGAAGGGGCTCGGATAGGAGGTGCGGGGGGGAGATCCACAGGTCAGGGTGTGGGTTCGAGCTCCACGCTGACCGGTCTGGGGCGATTATCTACCCCCTCGCCGGAAAGAGCCAAGAAGAGGGTCCCGAAGAAGAAGGGGTCGAGGACCGGTGGCTCGAGCCAGGTGCCCGTTCACCGCAACTTAATGACAGGGTCGCCCGTACAATCGAAGCCGTTCCGTCGGTACCCCGACGACCTTTCCGACAAGGAGCTTTTTGGGGTCCAGCCGTCTTCCCCGAGCCGGAAGAGGGTGAAGATGGACACGCTTCCGACCGTCTTGGAGGCTGGTGACTTGGAGGCTTTGCAGTTGGCGTACCACATAGGTTCCGGCTACGAGCTCATGTTGCCGAACTCTACCCTGCGCCCGACCGACCCCCTGCCCGCTTGGTACTGCGTCTTCCCAGTGGACGCCTTCATCTCTGGACTGAGGCTGCCGGTCCATCCGTTTGTTCGGGAGGTGTTGAATTGGGCGTCCCTGGTGCCGATGCAGTATGGGCAGAACTCCTGGAAGCAGATCATCTGCTTCGTGCTGTTGTGCGAGGAGCAGCAGGTGCCCCTTCGGTTGGGCGTGTTCCGAGCGATGCTGGGGATCAGCTCGTCGGGGGAGTCGGAGGGTGTTTATTATATCTCGCCTCGGAGTAAGGGGAAGGTCGTCCACGGTCACCCTGGACTCTATCAAGGAGTGGAAGAAAAAATATTTGGTGATCCGGAGTGAGGAGCCTTGGGACATCCCTACTCGATGGAACCATTATAAGCCGAGCTGCAAAGCGCCGAGGTCGAGGGACCTGACGGCCGAGGAGTGGAGGTTCGTTGAGCGCCTCCCTCTGTCACACAGTATCAGTTGGCCAAAGGTGACGGAGGGTCACCTGGCGAGCGTCGGACTGAGTCCGGCCGTGCTTTGTATGTAGTTGTTTCTTTTCTCTCGGTCTTGTTGTTCTTTTGCGCTCATTGTTCTCAATGGATCTTTTCGCAGGTATGGATCCCGAATCAATCAAGGCAAAGAGGCTCGCCATGAAGAAGCAGAAGGCCGAGACGAAGGGGGACGCGATGAAGACGAGGGGGTCGTCCCAGGTGGTCTCCGAGGTCCCAGACGAGCCTCCGGCAAAGAGGACGCACTCGGAGATAGGCAAGGTGGTGGTTGCTCGGAAGAGCTTGGACCCGAGCAAGGCCGCTGATCTTGATAGGGGGAAGGGTCCCCTGGTGGGGTCAGAGGTAGAGGAGAGGTTGCGGCGACCGTGGGTGCCGGGTTGGTCTATCCGTGAGGGTGACTGCTTAACCCGAGGGCGCCAGGCCGTCGAGGTGGCGGATAAGCTGGCGACCCCCCGGGACCGCGCGGAGATGAACGCCGAGATCCTGGAGGATGCGTACACGCGCCTCGCGCAGGCTAATGTGCTGGTAAGTCTGCCGACCTCGCTCGCCTTGTGATCACTTCGTAAAGGAGGTTTTGTTAGTAGTGCTTGGATACTGCAGGCGATCGTGCACGGGGCCCACGTGAGAGGCCTTTATGAGGCGGCCTTGGAGCGGGAGCGAGACCGGGCTGACAAGGCCTTGCAGGAGATGAAGGCGATGAAGATAGAGCTCGAAGGCTCGCATCAGAGGGAGCAGAAGATGAAGGTCGAGTTCGACGCCAAGGAGGCGGAATGGGGGAAGATGGCGGCTCTGAAGAAGTTCGCAAAGGAGAGGGAGGAGTTGACTGAGGCGGGTCAGAACATGGTGATCAAGGCCCAGGACCAGTGTTATGCGAAGGCCCTCAGTCATGTGAGGCACTTCTACCCGACCATCGACCTGTCCAACTTCGACTACGACATGGAGATCGAGGGGACACTGAAGACCCCTAATGAAGAAGGGCCCGTTGATGACCCGGCTGCCGACCTCCCCGTGAACCCGGCCGATGTTGAGGTGGGAAAATAAGTTGTATAGTTTTGTCTTTCTTTTTCCATCTCTCGATTGTATTTGCCTACCGCGGACTGGCCACTGCATTTTTTGTATGAAGTAATTCCATTTATAAAAGAGGATTTTTGACTGGCCAAGTGTTTTGACCTCAGATATTTCCGAACCTCCTTGCTTATGTGTTTTGAGTGGGCTGGTTATCTTGTAGGTTACGGTTCCCCTTCCCGAGGTGGACCCCCGTCGTTCCGACGTGGCGTGGCTCCGGAGCAAGGTTGAGGCCCTGGAGGCCACGTTGGTTCGCTACCGAAAGGGGGCTCGTGACAATGATGCGGCCTTTAACTATTATCGAAACAAGTCTGAAGCCCTAAGTGAGGAGGCGAGCCGACTGAGAAGGGCGATGGTGGATCGGGACCTCGGGAGTGTCGGTCTTGGATATACCATGTCGAGTGCATCGGTGCAGAGGCCCTCCTCTGAGAGGCTACTTCGTGATGTCATTGTGGAGAAGGAGATGGAGATACACCGTTACAAGACGATGCTGGGTGTCTCGGCATCCTCCTCGGGAGGTCGGCGAGCGGAGGGGGTTCCCTCTGCGTTGCGGCTGTTGGAGCGTGTGCGACCAGTCGATGCCCAAAGCTCCGTGGCTGGTGTGTCGACCGTGGCTGAGCCTAAGGACCATCATGACGAGGAGAGGGCTCCCAGTCGTTCGGTCGGAGTGGTCCCGCCATTCGTCGGACCCGAAGGGCCCCAAGATGGCGGCTTCCTTCAGTTTGAGATGAGTGGAGTGGTCCTGTCACGATCTTTATTTGTTTTTTCAGAACTAATAAGGGAGTATGAATAAAGAATTCTTTTCACTCTTTGCTCTGGTCAATAGTGTAGTGAATGATGGCGGAAGTGAGGTTCGGCCCCGTCGATCCGTGAGGGATCGGCGCGGGGCATTAGGAAGATTCCCTGGCCTGAAGTCGAGTCGGACCTACCGAGACGTTGGGGACGATACCGAAGTGAGGACTCGGGTGCCGATCCCATTGTCCGGTGTTAGGTCGGGGCTGCCGAGGCGTTTGGAGTTTGACAAAAAGGGATTTCTTTCATATATGATAGGGAGGGTCGTTAAAACGGCCCTTTACACATGAAAGCTTACAAAAAATATTATTTACATTAGCCAAGCTAGAACCTATGTTCGCTCTTCCAGGAACTTCATTAGGTGCTCGGCGTTCCAGGGTCGGCTGATCAGCCGGCCGTCCATATCTGCCAGTCGGTATGTACCAGGGCGTACAGCCTCGACTACACTGTATGAGCCTTCCCAGTTGGGAGCCAATTTCCTCTTCTTGGTTGGGTCGGAGACGGATAGTTTTCGTAACACGAGGTCCCCCGCCTTGATGTTTGTGGGGCGGAACTTCTTGTTGTAAAATTTCTCGATCCGTTGTTGGTAGATGCTCCTTCGGATTGAAGACTTCTCTCTGACCTCGGCGGCGAGGTCCAGGTTGGCCCTCAGGCCGGACGAATTGTCAGCTTCGTCGAAGGCCATGATACGGGGAGAAGGCAGGCCGACCTCGACGGGGATAACTGCCTCTGTCCCATAGGTCAGACTGAACGGCGTCTCCCCCGTGGGGATCCTCTTGGTGGTTCGGTGTGCCCATAGCACGCTAGGTAGTTCTTCGACCCACAGCCCTTTGGGGGAACTGTCGAGGCGCTTTTTGAGGCCGTCGAGGATTTGCCTGTTCGCGTTCTCCGCTTCGCCGTTGGACTGAGGGTGGCAAATAGCGGAGAAACGTTGCTGGATGCCGATGTCTGCGCAGAAAGTTTGGAAGTTCTGACCTTGGAATTGGGTTCCGTTGTCAGTGACGAGGACCCGAGGGATTCCGAACCGGCAAATGATGTTTTTCCAAAAGAATTGTTGTACTTGGCGCTCGATGATGCTGGACAGAGGCTCGGCTTCGAGCCACTTGGTGAAGTAGTCGATGGCGACTATCAAGAATTTCTTTTGCCCTACCGCTACGCGGAAGGGGCCCACGAGGTCCATGCCCCACATGGCGAATGGCGTAGGACTAGCCAGGGATCGGAGATTGGCTTGAGGAAGCCTCTTGATAGGGAAAAACCTTTGGCATGGGCCGCACCTCTTGACTAGGTCTTGCGAGTCTTGGAGCATGGTCGGCCAATAGTACCCCTGATTCAGGGCCTTCCGAGCGAGTGTCCTGCTCCCCATGTGGCATCTGCCGATCCCCTCATGAAGATCTTTTAGTGCGTACCTGGTCTCGTCGCTGGTGAGACAGCGGAGATATGGTTTGCCGTCGGCCAAGGTGTATGAGCATTTGAAAAGGACGTCGTCAATCATGACGAACCTCTTAGCTCGGACCCTGACTCGTCTAGCTTCGGCCCGGTCTTCAGGAAGCTCGGCACTGACTAAGAATCTCCGGATGGGAGTGGTCCAGTCGTCTGGACTGGTGCCGTCTTGGACACACATTGCCTCCTGGTCTTGATCGTTGATACTCGGCTTCAATAGGATTTCGATGAGTACCGTTTGGTCAAGACCCTCGAAGGAGGAAGAGGCGAGTTTTGACAACGCGTCTGCTTGAGCGTTCTGCTCCCTACGGACTCGAATGACTGTGGAGTGGCAGAAGGACGCTAGGAGACATCGAACCACCGCCAAATAACCATGCGATCATCGCGGGCTTCGTATTCTCCGGTGATCTGATTGACCACGAGCTGAGAATCGCTGAAGGCCCGGATTTGCTTAGCTCCGGCTCGGTGTGCTAGGGTCAACCCGGCGATCATGGCCTCGTATTCCGCCTCGTTGTTGGAGGCCGGAAAGTTGAGACGGAGGGAGTATTGGAGTAGGAATTGGTCGGGGCTACGAAGGATGATGCCAGCCCCACCCCGTTTCGCAGGATGATCCGTCGACAAAGACCTCCCAGGTCGGATCCGAGCCCTCGATGTTGGGCTGCTCGGAAACGGTGCACTCAGTTATGAACTCGGCGAAGGCCTGTCCTTTGATGGTCGACCTCGGCTGATAGCTGATGTTGAACTGACTCAGCTCAATTGACCACTTGACTAAGCGGCTGAAGTTTTCGGGCTTGTGGAGGACAGTCTTCAGTGGCTAGGTCGGTCAATACTTGGACGGAGTGGGCCTGGAAGTAAGGACGGAGTTTCCGGGCTGCCATGACCAAAGCATAGGCCACCTTCTCTATCTTTGCGTACCTCGTCTCGGCTGGGAGCAGGACTTTGCTTACATAATACAATGGTCTCTGAACTCCATCTTCTTCTCGGACGAGGACGGCGCTGAGGGCGCTATCCGAGGCGGACAGGTAGAGCCATAGTGGTTCGCCCGATTCAGGCTTGCTGAGGGGAGGAGGGTTGGTGAGGTAATGCTTCAGCTGTTCGAAGGCTTCTTGTTGATGGGTACCCCACTCGAAGCCCCCTTTTCCGCGTAGGGCCTTGAAGAAGGGGAGAGACTTCTCCCCTGACTTGGAGAGGAAACGGCCGATTGCAGCCAACCGGCCTGTAAGCCTCTGAACCTCCTTGACATTCCGTGGCGAGGCCATGTTAATAATAGCTTGGATTTTCTCGGGGTTCGCCTCGATGCCGCGCTGGCTGACGATGAACCCCAGGAATTTCTCAGTGGAGATGCCGAAGGCGCATTTAGCCGGGTTGAGCCTCATGTTGTGATGCCGGAGGACTCCGAAGGCTTTCTCGAGGTCGGCGACGTGGTCCGGCCCGGCCTGGCTCTTGACGAGCATGTCGTCGACATAGACTTCCACGTTGCGGCCGATCAGGTCGTTGACGAGCCGTTGGTATGTGGCTCCGGCGTTTTTTTAGCCCGAAGGGCATAACGCGGTAGCAGAAAAGACCCTGGTCGGTGGCGAACGAGGTCTTGGAGATGTCCGGTGGAAACATCCGGATCTGATTGTACCCCGAGAATGCATCCATGAAGGATAGTAGCTCATGCCCCGAGGTTGCGTCGATTAAGGCGTCAATGCAGGGGAGGGGGAAAGGATCTTTCGGACATGCCTTATTTAGATACGTGAAGTCGATACAGATCTGCCAGCCCCCGGTTGCCTTCTTCACCATGACGACATTAGTCAACCACTCGGGGTAGCTGACTTCCTGAATAAATCGAGCAGACAAGAGTTTGTCGACCTCTGTCTTCACAATTTGCTGCCTCTCCGGGGCGACTTTGCGCCTCTTTTGGACGACCGGCTTAGAGTCCGGGATGACGCTCAGCCGATGCATGATCAAGTCTTCGGAGATCCCGAGCATGTCGGAGGGCTTCCAGGCGAAGAGATCAACGTTGCGGCGGATGCAGGCGATTATGCCTGGCTTCAAGTCCTCAGGGAGCGAGCGGCTTACCCGGAACCATTTCGATTCATCCTCGGCACCGAACGGGACCTCCTCCAGCTCGTCGACAGGCTCGGGAGCGGGGCCGTCCCTCTCGGGTTCGAGCTCAACGGCGTCGAGGGGGAACACACCCCCTGCGATGGCGGTCATGTAGCACGACCGCGCTGCTTCTTGGCTACCTCGGACGATGCCGACCCCTTGCGGGGTGGGAAATTTAAGTTTCAGATGGTAAGCTGAAGGTACCGCTTGAAGGGAGCACAGTCCGGGTCGGCCGAGTATGGCGTTGTAAGCCGCCTTGACGTTTACCACCATGAAGTCCATGGACTCGGTCCTCTTGACAGGAGCCGATCCTGCGGTAACGTCGAGAGTAACAATCCCTTCTATTACGACAGGGACGCCGGAGAACCCATGCAAGGTGTATCCGGCTGGCTTGAGTTTGCCTCTGGGCAGCTTGAGATTCTCGAAGGCTTCGAGGAAGAGAATATTTATCGAGCTGCCGTTGTCGACGAGGATTCGGCGAACCTCGCAATTAGCCATGTGGAGGCCAATGACGAGGGCGTCGCAATGAGGGAGGCGAACGCCTTCAAGGTCCTCTCCGGAGAAGGAGACAGGCACCGGTTGCAACCTGGGCGAGGGGTTGTCTTGGACAGCATTCACCTCTCGGATGAAGGCTTTTCGGGAAGTATTTGACTCTCCCCCCATTGGTCCTCCATGGACACAGTGCAGAATGGCCGGCGTGCCTGTGGCTCCCTCGGGTTCGGGGTCCCGATCCTGGATGCGGTTCGGAGTAGGGTTCGGAGGCGAAGGCCTCCGGTTCCTAGCATCTCGCCGATCCCGTGGGCCTTCTCTGGTGAATTCTCGGAGGTACCCTCGTGCGATGAGTTCCTCAATCTCGTCTTTCAGGGCCTGACATTGGTCGGTTTCGTGCCCATGATCTCGGTGGAAACGGCAGTAGAAGCGCTGATCTCGCTTCTTGTTGTTACTTGGTCGGGGAGGTAGTCGGATAATGCCTTTGTCTTCGATTTCTAAGAGGATGGCGGACATGTTATGTGTCAAGGGAGTGTACCTTTCGAAGCGAGGGATCGGAGGTGCCCTCTTCGCGCCGACCCCTTCCTTTGCTGTTTTCTTGGCAGGTTCGGTCCCATCGACCCTGCGCTTGCCCTTCCCCACGGCTTCTTTGCTGCCCTCTGGGTTAAGAGCTTCTTCAGCTCGTATGTACTTTTCGACCCGGTTGAGAAGGTCAGGGAAGTCCAGAGGTGGCCTCTTTGCCAAGGAGACCTTTAGCTGGTTGTGCCGGACATTGTGTCGGAAAGCTGCCGAGGCGACCCCGGCGTCGAGGGCAGAGACGGATCTGGCCTCGGTTGTGAACCTCTTGACGAAGTTACGGAGCGACTCCCCCTCCCTCTGGGTGAGGTCGAGCAGGGAAGCGCACGTTCTCTCAGCCTTCCGGCTAGTGATGTGGGCCAGGAAGCTGGCTTCCAGCTAGTCGAACGAGAAGATCGAGTCAGGGGAGAGTTTGGAGAACCAATCCCTGGCCGGACCCTGGAGGGTGGCCGGGAAGGCTCGGCACAGCAGGGGATCCGAAGCGCTGTGAATCATCATGAGGGTTTTGAAGCCCTCCATGTGATCAGCTGGAGCACCCTCGCCGTTGTAAGTCTCGAACTGCGGAGGCCGGAAGTTCCGGGGGATCTCCGCTTCTATGATGTTGACGGAAAATGGAGGTCGAGAAGGCCCACGACCTTGGACTAGGTTGGGATTCCCGTCGCCGATACGCTCGAGGCGATTCTCCATCTCTAGGAGGCGTCGGAGCACCTCGTCTATGTGCTCAGGAGGGGGGTCGGCGCACGAGTGTGTCTCCTCCCTTCGCTCATTTGAGGGGGTCGGCTGTAGGTCGCGGACCTTGGCGCCCCATGGAGGGCCTCCATGATTTCATCTCTGAAGTTTCTGAACTCGGCCCTGGTGACCGCGCCATGGTCGGAAGGGTCGGGTCGGGGCGTAGGAATTCGGCCGATGCGGCTGAGTGCAGACGGCCTGTCCCCTTGCGCAGGCCTGGAATGGTTCGGGGCCGAGTTGGAAGCGGTCCCTCCCCTAGCCTGGCTAGCCCTTCTGTTCAGAATGACCCGACGAAGGTCGGGTTCGGCGACGTGCGAAGCGCTTCGTTGGGGTCTGGGGTTTCCACCCGGATTATTGGATGCTTGTCCTCCGTCGAGGGCCCCCTCGGGAGGAGGCCCGTCTGGTCGGGCGGAACGGGCTGATCTTCGGGCTCGGGGAGCCATGGGAGATCGGGTCGAGGGAGAGCGTCGGTGGCGAGGCTCGGACTATCGTCCGTACCGGATAAAGTGTTCCCACAGACGGCACCAACCTGATGCGGTTTGTTTTTGGTCGCAGTGTGGATGCACCAGGTGTGAGTTCGGACTCAATTTGTAATGAGGGAAGAGTACGGTGCCGGACGGTGAACGAGGGGCTCGCTTCGGCGCTTGAGGATCGGCTCGGATGGCCTCGCCTCGAGTACCTGCAGACGGTCCTGAAACACCGGGGTTTATCCCGGTGGCGGACCCTCCGACGATCTAGTCAGTCTCTGTGAGAGAGTAGCAATAACTAGGGGAATTTAGGTGGCAAAGATTGATTACCTGAAAAGGTGGGTGAGGGTCTGGTATTTATAGGGAATTCCAACCGGGTTTGGATCCGCTTGGGGGCCGGGTCTGAACCCGAAAGCCCATGGGCCTGACGTGGCAGGAGGCCCAGGGGGTTTAGGGCGGACGTGGCAGTGCCAAGAGTGGTATAGGGCTGACGTGGTAAAGCCCTAGGTGGTATTTGGAGCTGACATGGCTAATCATGGGGCTCCTGTGCCTCTGGGAGAATCGGATGGCCTAGGTTGTGCCAGGTCATCCTCATTCCTCGCCAGGCTGGGAGGAGGCCCGTGGGGCTGTCGCGGATCAGAGGCCGAGGGCCATCGAGGCTCGTCGGATACGAGGAGACCAGGTCTGTGGGGGTGAATTTACGGCTCGGTGCCGAGGCTGTAGTGGTCCGGGGCCGATCCGGATTGATTTTTATTGTCCTTTTCGAGTGAGCCATCCTGGGCCTTGGCTGGGCCCCAGGCCATTTTTACCCTACCACACCTATGTATCCTTCTTTTTGAATTTCGAGGACGAAATTCTTTTTGTTAGGTGGGCAGGATTGTAACTTCTGTTTTTCGTTTTCGTATTTTTGGTGTATTTTTCTTTTTTGGTATTTGTACTCTTGTATTTCTCTGAACCATATATTGGAGTTATTTTCAATATATATTCGTTTTATTTCATGTTGAGCTCTTTGTGTTTGATTAGTTGTCTCTTTTGTTTCGTTCTTCTATTATTTGATCTTTCTTTCATTTGGTCTCGTTCTCTTTATTTTTTTATTTTTATTTTATTTTTTTGGGTGTTTGTGGTGGTGGTGGTTGGTTGTTAACCTATTCCCAATCCTATGGTTTGATCCCTAATAGTATTATTAAAGCCAAATTAAAATCCACAATCCTATTTGATATCCTATACATTTGTATCATATTTGAAACCGAATTAAACAAATCTTACTACTACTCTTAATTACCCACAACCCAATTACCCATTAACCCATCTCATACACTAACCCTAATTACCCCCTATAAATACCTCAAAACCCTAACCCTAGCCCCCACATCTCCACACCCGGCCTCCCCCCTTCCTCTTTGTTTCCTTGCGCCCCCCGCACACCATCAGCCTGACGCACCCACTGCCCAGGCCGACCACCCCCTCCAGCCTGTGCACCTTCCGACGCTGCAATAACCTAAAACCCGAGCCCCATCAACCCCCTTGGCCGACCATCTCCTTGCACCACTTTGCACCATATAATCCCTAATCTCTCTCTCGTGGCCGCAAGCCACTATTGTCATCATCTCTCTTGGATCATCTCTCTTTTGGTGGAGTTATTCGTGCGGAGATTTTCGCTCGAGTTTGCTTGGATTCATTTATTCGTGAATTACCGTTCATGGGTTTTGCTCGCTGTCGGGAATCTGCTCCGTTATTCTTGATTTTCATCGTTCTTTATCTTCGGTTAAGGCAAGTAACTTGTACTCAAAATTCCTTGTATGATACAAGTCAAAAATACCACCTATAGTGTAGTTGGGTGTAGAGATGATTCTTGTTTGTGTTATTCTTGATGGGTTTTGTTTGTATAGTGCTATTTGACCATAGATGACTCACGACATAAAATTTGACATGAAATAACTTAGGTTTTACCCGTTTTTGATTTGATCATGTATGTGGGACTTTTTTGAGAATTCGTGATTTTGTTGAAACCCATGTGATATAATTGGTGTGGACTTGCTAGATACCCTAATTCATGATGTTTGGACACTTGGTAGACTCGTTTTCATGTTTGGTTGTGTTTTGAACAAGTTTTGTATGATTTATGTTGAGTTGTTGTTGAAGGGAAAATTCTGTATTTTGTTGCTGATCTGTTTTGTTTGCTGTTTTGGACTGTCTTGAAGTCAGTATCTTAATTTCAGTATAAAACAGGAGTTTAGAGAATTTCGTCTATTTTCAAATCCCTCTGACCTTGCTTGATTTCGTTTTCGTATGTGTGAGTTATGACTGTTTTACTACAGAGGTGTCGATCTTTTCCAGATTTCGTTTCTTGGTGTTTTTGCTGACTAAATCATTTTAATAACTGTGTTATACATATTATTTGGATCCAAAACTTTGGTCTGTTTTTCTTTATCTAGTTAGGGATTATCCAGAATTTTGGTGGATTTTATTGGTGAGTTTTATTTGTCGTTTCATGCTCGTTTGTGAAAACTGTACTTGCTGTATTTTACTCGTTGTTCTGTAAAGAAACGTATTTTCACCATGATTCCTTTTTCATCTCCCTTTGGCGGATTTGGATTTCGTTTCACTGGTTGCGAGATATTATAGTTTTTGTACAACAGTGTTGAGAATTCCAGATTTGCCAAACTGTCGTTTATTGATATTTTCTTATTTTTGATGACTGATCTAATTTTACTGAAAAATTATGAAACTTTTTATTTAGATACTGGACATATAGGGGAATATCCCAGATTTTTTGTGGATTTATTTAATGTGTTTTCATGCTGCTTTACTGCTCTTGAATTTATTTTCCTGATTTCTGGCTTAACCTATTTTTAGTATTCAAATCAGTTTTGAGCTTTGTTTTTGTGAATTAATATGACTTATTTATGCTCGCTGGATTCGGTTGGAAGTCGTCGTTTCGACGGATTCAGATTTGCATGCTTGTAACACTGGGAATCACTGTTTTACCACAGTATGGTCTTGCTATCCCGATCTTGAGATTGTCTATTTTATTCTTTTATGAGATATCTTGCACTCGTACATGTTTATCTTGCAACTTGCACTTGTTACATGATCATGCCATGTTATTCTTGATATATTTTGCACATATACATGCTTGTTTGACATTAATAATAAATATCCAAGTCGGGGTTTAACGGACAAATCTAATAATGGATAATTCAGAAACGTTTAATCGGAAGGGGATCCACTGATTCTATGTGATTACTCGAGACGTGATACTTGACACGTGAATACTTGACACTTGCACGCAAGACACGATACTTGTCACTTGCACAACTGGACACATGATACATGATACTTGGAGCATGGAGCTCGATTACTTGACTTGTCTCTGAGTATATTGCCCTCTATGGTCCACTATGAAATCTAAAGCAAAACTGTTTGTTGTAGCAACCATGTAAGGTGGGCTGAATGAAGTGCTACCTAGATAGTAATCACTACAAGACTTGAACATAATACTTGAACATGATACTTGAACATGATAGTAATCACTACAAGACTTGAACATAATACTAGAACATGATACTTGAACAGGATACCTAGATAGTAATCACTACAAGACTTGAACATAATACTTGAACATGATACTTGAACATGATACATACTTGCTTGATACTTGACTACATGATACTTGAGACTAGAAACTTGATAATTGATACATGATTACATGATATTTGACTCTTGAAATATGCTACATGATACTTGTTCACTTTGCCATGCTAATTGTTTATTTTGACATCATGATTATACCTAGTTAGGTTTGTTACTTAGATTTACCTATCCCATGTACTTGTATCCTACTGTATAAGTGACTCGTAAATTGCAATTGACGGGTACTTATTTTCTCTTTCCTTCTTCCCTGCAATTGTGAATTGCAGATTTGGAGAACAGGTTCCAGACGGTATTGGTGACAAGAAGTCTTAGTGCTGCATTTTATTATTATTATTATTTGTAGTTTGCTTGAACAATATTGTATTTGATTACTTGGATTTATTTTTGTATTTGGGCAATGTGATCCAGGATATTTGTTTTATTCAAACCATGACTTTTTGAGATATGTATAATTGTTTTAAGTATTCTTGTTGGTATTTTGGTTCATATGTGCTTGTTGGTTGATTCTTTTGCTTTCGACTCTGATGATTCTTGTGAATGTTTTAAAGATTCTTGAACAGCTTATGGATAATGAAAATCATTCGCTGGGCTTTTGTCTCGTATCCGTATTCCGTATTCTTTTTGGGAAGCGGGGTGTGACAGTGTTTCTAGTCGCTGTCCCCGCTTCCCAAAAGAGAGTACGGAATACGGATACGCGACAAAAGACCAGCGAATGATTTTTATCATCCATAAGCTGTTCAAGAATGCTTACAACATTCACAAGAATCATCAGAGTCGGAAGCAAAAGTATCAACCAACTAGCACATATGAACCAAAATACCAAAAAGAATACTTGAAACCAAATATATAAATCTCACATAGTTATGATCTAAATAAGTCAAAATCCTGGGTCACATTGCCCAAATACAGGAATAAATTAAAGTAATCAAATACAATATTGTTCAAGCAAGCTAAAAGAAATAATAATACTAAAATGCAGGACTAATACTTCATGTCACCAATACCGTCTGGAACCTGTTCTCCAAAATCTGCAATTCACAATTGCAGGGAAGAGGGAAAGAGAAAACAAGTACCCGTCAATTGCAATTTACGGGCCACTTATAATGTAGGATACAAGTACATAGGGAAACTAACTAGCAACATGGTGTAAGCATGATGTCGAAATAACAACTAATATGGCAAAGTGAACAAGTATCATGCAGCATATATCAAGAGTCAAGTATCATGTAATCATGTATCAATTATCAAGTTTCAAGTCTCAAGTATCATGTAGTCAAGAATCAAGCAAGCATGTATCATGTTCAAGTATTATGTTCAATTATCATGTATCAAGTCTTGTGGTGATTACTATCTAGGTAGCACTTCATGCAGTCCACCTTACATAGTTTTTACAGCAAACAATTTCGCTTTAGATTTCATAGTGGACTATAAAGGGCAGTATACTCGGGGACAAGTCAAGTAATTGAGCTCCAAGTATCTTGTAATCACTTGTCAAGTTGTGCAAGTGGCATGTATCGTGTCTTGCGTGCAAGTATCAAGTAATCACGTGTCAAGTATCATGTCTCAAGTAATCACGTCGGATCAGTGGATCCCCTTCCGAGTATTTATTTCTGAATTATCCACTATTAGATCTGTCTCATAAACCCCGGCTTGATTATTTATTATTAATGTCAAACAAGCATGTATATGTGCAAAATATATCATGAATAGCATGACATGATCATGTGACAAGTGCAAGTTGCAAGATAAACATGTACGAGTGCAAGATATCTCATAAAAGAATAAAATAGACAAATCTCAAGTTCAGGACAGCAAGACCATACTGTAGTAAAACTGAAATTTCCAGTGTTACAAGCATGCAATTCTGAATCCGTCGAAACGTCTAGAAAATAGACTCCCAACCGAATTCGGCGAATATAAATAAGTAATATAGTAATTCACAAAAACATAGCTCAAAACTGATTTGAATATAGAAAATAAGTGCAGCCAGAAATCAGGAAAACTAATTCAAGAGCAGGAAAACAGCATGAAAACTCAATAAATAAATCCACGAAAAATCTAGGGTATTCCCCTATATGTCCAATATCTAAATATAATGTTTCAGAATTTTCCAGTAAAATTAGGCCAGTCATAAAAAATAAGAGAATATCAATAAACGAGAGTTTGGCAAATCTGGAATTCCCAATACTGCTGTACGAAAACTTTAATATCTCGCAACGAGTGCAACGAAATCCAAATCCGCCAAAGGGAGATGAAAATAGACAAAATATATTAACTTTCATATTTCACAAACATTTTTCATACAGTAAAAGGAATCACGGTGAAAATACGATTCTTTACAGAACAGCGAGTAAAATACAACAAGTATAGTTTTCAGAAACGAGCATGAAACTACATATAAAACTCACCAATAAAATCCACTAAAATTCTGGATAATCCCTAACTAGATAAAGAAAAACTGACCAAAGTTTGGATCAAAATAATATGTATAGCACAGTTATTAAAATGATTTAGTCAGCAAAAACACCAAGAAATAAAATCTGGAAAAGATCGACACCTCTGTAATAAAACAGTCATAACTCACACATATGAAAACGAAATCAAGCAAGGTCAGAGGGGTTTGAAAATAGACGAAATTCTCTAAACTCCTGTTTTATACTGAAATTAAGATACTGACTTCAAGACAGTCCAAAACAGCAAACAAAACAGGTCATCGACAAAATACATATTTTTCCCTTTAACAACAACTAAACATATATCATACAAAACTTGTTCCAAACACAACCAAATATGAAATCGAGTCTATCAAGTGTCCAAACATCATGAATTTGGGTATCTACCATGTCCACAGCAAGTATATCACATGGGTCTCAACCAAATCACGAATTCTCACAAAAGTCTCACATACATGATCAAATCAAGAACGGATGAAACCTAAGTTATTTCATGTCAAATTATATGTCGTGAGTCATCTATGGTCAAATAGCTCTATAGAGACAAAACCCATCAAGAATAACACAAACAAGAGTCGTCTCTCGACCCAACTACATTATAGGTGGTATTTTTGACTTGTATCATACAAAGGAATTTGAGTATAAGTTACTTAACCGAAGATGAAGAACGATGAAAATCGAGAATAGCGGGAACGGATCCCGGTTGATCAAGAACGGATAAAACCTACGTTATTTCATGTCAAATTATATGTCGTGAGTCATCTCTGGTCAAATAGCTCTATAGAGACAAAACCCATCAAGAATAACACAAACAAGAGTCGTCTCTCGACCCAACTACATTATAGGTGGTATTTTTGACTTGTATCATATAAAGGAATTTGAGTATAAGTTACTTGCCTTAACCGAAGATGAAGAACGATGAAAATCGAGAATAGCGGGAACGGATCCAGGCAACAAACAAAACCCACGAAGAAAAATCCACGAACGAATGAATCCAAGCAAATTCGAGCGAAAATCTCCACACGAACAAATGCCACAAATGAGAGATGATCAAGGGAGATAGATGACGACAATAGTGGCTTGCGGCCACGAGGGAACACCAACTGAGAGACTAGGGTGGTATATGGTGGTGTAGGAGGTCAGGATGGCCAAGAGAGGCGGTCTCGGGTTTGGGGTGTTGCGGGTTGGAGTGCAGGCCGGAGGGAGGGGGCTCGGCTTGGGGGTTTGGGCATCGGTTGTGGTGTGCGGGGTGTGCGCAAGGGAGGGGGCTCGGCTTGGGGGTTTGGGCATCGGTTGTGGTGTGCGGGGTGGCGCAAGGGAACGAGGAGGAAGGGGGAGGCCGGGGCTAGGAGATGTGGGGATATTAGAGTTAGGGATTAAAGTATTTATAGGGGGTAATTAGGGTTAGTGTATGAGATGGGTTAATGGGTAGTTGGGTTGTGGGTATTAGGAATACCAGTAGGATTTGTTTAATTGGGCTTCAAATATGATACAAATGTATAGAATATCAAATAGGATTGTGGATTTTAATTTGGCTTTGGTAATTCTATTAGGGATCAAACAATAGGATTGGGAATTGGATGAGCCACCAATCACCACCACAAGCACCCAAGAACACAATAAAGAAGACAAGAACCAAATGAAAGAAAGAACAATAATAATGAAGAACGAAACAAAAAGACAACCAATCAACCACAAGGGCTAAAAAAAGGAAATAAAACGAATATATATTGAAAACAACTCCAATATAAGGTTCAGAAAGAATACAAGAGAGAAAATACACCAAAACGAAAAATACACTCAAAAATACACAAAATGAAAAACAGGGGTTACAATCCTACATTATAAGCTCTCAAGCTTATAATGTACTTGTATCCTCTTATAAGAGTGGCAGATACCACTAAAAACCCTGTCCATAGTCTGCAATTCAAACCACTAAGAGTGGTTCTGATACCACTAAAAACCCTTTCCAAAGTCCATCGGCCTGGCTGGAGGTAGCGCAGCACAGGGGGTTGCAGCGGGTGGCGCTACAGGGCGGACGAGCATGGGGTGAGCGACTGGCGTCGCACGGGGGGGGAGCACAAGGCGGCTCAGGGGAGACGAAACGGCTACAGGGAGTTGGCATGGGTTTTTATAGGGGTAAAAGAAATAGGGTTTTAGGTGGTGTAGGTGACGGCTGAACATGATAGTTAGGGTATCGGGTTCGGGTTTGGGTATGAATAAATGGGTTAAAGGGGGTTATAGGGTATAGGATGAAGATAATGGGTATTTGGGTTTGGTGGATATAGGGTAAGGGATTTTATAAAATCCAATAAATAAATAATATTTCATTATTAGATAAATTAGCGTTGATAATAAAAAAATAATAAAAAATAATAATGCAAATAATAACACTGACTAAAATAATACTGATAAAAATAATGATAGTATTAATAATAAGATTTGTATAAAAATCATTGGAAATAATTACAAATAAAATTATTGATCGAAACTAGATTTTTAATAGAAGATCCAAAAAAAATACATTGATGATGATGATGGGGATGGAGAGCGGTGGAAGAAGACGATGGCAGTGTGGGTTTTCGGGGGGATGAGAAGCTCGATAATGGCAGTGGCGAGGTGGTAATGGCGGAGGCGGCGCTCGAGTTGCGGCAGCGAGAGCAGGCGGCACTGTGGGTGAAGGTGGCAGCGTCGGGATTGCGAGGCAGGTTGCAATGGTGCAGTCATGGAGGTCAGGCGCGCGACGAGGTGGGCAGAGAAGTCGAGCAGTTGGGTGCTCTGTTTCAACACAGAGGAGGGAGAGAAGAGAGAGAGGGTGTCGGGGGGAGAGAGAGACATGGGAGAGAGAAAGTGCAAGGGGGGGTTATTATATCATATAAATAATTTTATAATGGGGTGGGTTTTAATAGAGGTAATTAATTTGGAGTTAGTGTGGTAGGTTATGATGGGTTTTTGTATAGTGGGAGTTAGGCAGGTTAGAAGATGAAGAGATTGAGAGTTGTCATGAATTTCTCTTTGGGTTGAAGTGGGCATGAGAGTTTTGGGCTACACAAAAATTAGGATAAATAATTGAGTTGGGCTCCACAAATAAAATTGTAGAATGGGCTGGGAAAAAATATAATAACAATTAAAATAGATGCTTAAAATTAGAGTGAGGAATTCTAGAAGAGACTAAGAATTTCATATGGGCTTATAATCAAAGATAATTATGAAATAAGAAGGAATGTAGAAAATAGAATTACCATCATATGGAAAATAAAATACAAAAATAAAATACAAATCCGTATAATCGGAAACGGGGGTTACATTAATCCTAGTTCAAGTTTCGTACGTGAAGTGCCGACACATGAGATGACTTCTAACCTAGTTCATGAATCTTGGAATTCTACCATCCCCACATGAAAACACATTCTCAAATACAACTAGCTCAGATCCTACAGAATTTGAGTTCCCACGTCAACCTAATTCGATTCATGATTATGTTGAAAATGACCATGTTTTTGAAATATTTGAAGTGCCGACACATGAGATGACTTCTAACCCAGTTCATGAATCGTGGAATTCTACCATCCCCACAAGAAAACACATTCTCAAATACAACTAGCTCAGATCCTATTGAATTTGAGTTGCCACGTCAACCTAATTTGATTCATGATTATGTTGAAAATGACCACGTTTTTGAAATATTTGAAAATACTACTGTTAGCAACGAATTATAGAAGATGATGAAGAAGCGGAGGAAATGGACGATGAAGTTTATGAGAGTCTAGAAAATGATGACGAAGTGGATGAAGATGAATATGCAAATGTTAATATAAATGAGGGGAACGTTAATGATGGTTATGCTAATGCGAATGCTAATGCTAATGTTACCAAGGAGATGGCACTAAGTGCGAGGGTACATCAACTTTCACAAGAGTCGTCCGGTTCGTCCATAGACGAATTGTACATTGGGCAGGAGTTTCAAAGTAAAGAAAATATCTAGCAAGCTGTGAAGCTGTACTCCATTGTACTCCATCAAGAAATATCGGAAATTTTGTCACATTGAAGTCTATCCCAACCCTATATGCGGTGAAATGTAAATTGGCATCTCTAAAACGTACCCTTGAAGAGATGGTACTAATTCCCCCAGTCGTGAGGGTGGTTGCCTGTGGAGATTACATGCAATCATTCCAAAAGGTGGGACAAATTTCGTGGTGAAAAATATATTAGGGCCACATACATGTTTGAATCCTACGTTGAATCAAGACGACTGTGAAGTTGATGCTAAACTTGTCTGCAATCTGATTGTGAATGTTGTTAAGGCTGAGATAGGAATAACACCAAAGGCCATTATTGAGATAGTCAGGCTACAATGCAATTATCAGATTTCGTATAACAAGTCTTGGATTGCAAAACAAAAAGTTATTGAGAGGTTGTTTGGTTCCTTTGAAGAAGCAAACACTAAGTTACCTTATCTTCTATCGGCAATACAAGCAACAAATCCAGGAACTGTTGTCCATTGGGATAAGTATGAGTCTGGTCCAGCGAGGAAACATTCAACGAAGTATTTTGGGCATTTGGTGCTTCGACTGAAGGGTTCAAGACATGCAGACCTGTTATTAATTGGATTATGTGTTATCTCTGATTGTCATGCAGGTCTCTTCGCCGCCATGGAAACACAAAACGGAGCATGAAACGAGCCTCATGCATATCATCGTTATTGTATGCGACATTTTGCTATAAATTTCTTCACCAAATTTGGTAGCAAGGCTATGAGGGAAAAAAAGCAAATTGTAGCATGTTAAAACCAACCCAATAAGTTCTATACAAAATTCCCTGAACTTGAAAATGTCAATATGGAGGTGTATACTTGGTTGGAAGAGAAGATGAAATGGACATTTTTTGTAGATAGAGGTCGACGATATGGCATAATTACTACGAAGTTGTCAGAAGTTTTCAACTTAGTCTTGAAAGATGTCGATAGTTTGCTTGTAACTGCGATTGTGGAGATGATTTTTATCGTCTGAATTCACACTTTGCAACCCGTCAAGTAGCGAATACTATTAATTGGATTATGTGTTATCTCTGATTGTCATGCAGGTATCTTGGCCGCCATGGAAACACAAAACGGAGCATGAAACGAGCCTCATGCATATCATCGTTATTGTATGCGACATTTTGCTATAAATTTCTTCACCAAATTTGGTAGCAAGGCTATGAGGAAAAAAAAACAAATTGTAGCATGTTAAAACCAACCCAATAAGTTCTATACAAAATTCCCTGAACTTGAAAATGTCAATATGAAGGTGTCTACTTGGTTGGAAGAGAAGATGAAATGGACATTTTTTGTAGATAGAGGTCGACGATATGGCATAATTACTACGAAGTTGTCAGAAGTTTTCAACTTGGTCTTGAAAGGTGTCGATAGTTTGCTTGTAACTGCGATTGTGGAGATGTTTTTTATCGTCCGAATTCACACTTTGCAACCCGTCAAGTAGCGAATACGCTTCTAAGTGAAGGGAAGATCTTTGCTCCGAGAGTTCAAGATTTGCTCGATATACGGCGCGCGAGAGCAAACTTGCATGAGGTGGCCATGTTTCATCACCAACCTGGAGTTTTTGCAGTCAAAATAGGTATACGAATAGTGGGAATCGAAAGGGTGGGAACTTGCACGGTGTTCACTTGGGAACTAAAACATGCACATGTCAGAAATTCCAGCATTATCATATTCCATGTTCCTATATGTTGGCGGCTTGTGCATCTCGTGCAATTGATTACAAGTCTTATGTTGATACATTTTATTCCATTAGTACCTTAGCACAAATATGGGCTCTCACCTTTCATCCTGTACTAGATCCAGCATATTGGCATGTTCATAGTGGATCACGGCTCATAGCTGATGCGTGCCTTCGACGTTCTAGTAAAGATCGGCCAAAGACTACGAGAATTCGCAATGACATGGATGTAAGAGATGGGTCGAGCACGGGTATGGGGATAACTTGTTCAAAATGTAGTTTAAAAGGACACAATATGCGTCGATGTTGGGAAAAAAATTCAAGCCAAACATCTCAAAGCCGGTTCAACTATGTAAAGTTTGCATTTATTTCAAAATCATGTATTTATGGACTTATGTGATGGTAGTGATGTGTTGTTTCGATGATTTTGAAATATGAACAAGTTGGATTATTTGTTGTTTTGTTATGGTTGAGTCATGATAAACTGAAAATTTTGCCCTACTGCCCCACTTTTTGAAAATATTTAGCGCTCTGCCCTACTTCCCAAAACAATTAGCGATTTGCCCTTGTTTAGAACACGTCAGCAAGATACGTTATTGGAAAAAACGGCATAGGTTATTTCGATGTCGTTCTTCTCAATAACGACATCTAATTTACATTTTTTTTCATGCCGTTATTTGGAATAACGGCATCAGTATATTTCTCTTACAGGTGTGAATCTTCTAACTTTAAAAAGTTCTAAGTGTGAAAAAAAATGTATAAATAATGCCGTTATCCTGAATAACGGCATTCGAATGACTGATGGAGATATCGGCATCAGTTATATATAAATATGAATTCTTGCTGTTGTTTGGAAACAGAGAGAATGAATAAAAAATTAAAAAAAAAAATTATAACTGATGCCGTTATTTGGAACAACGACATCAGTTATAATTTTATTTTATTTTTTTTTAAACTTATTCGTCAGAGAGGATGAATAATAAGTTATTTTTTTATTAAAAAAATTTATAACTGATGTCGTTATTCCAAATAACGGCATCAGTATTGAGAATGCCGTTATTTGAAATAATGGCATCTGTTATAAGGTTCACACTTGCAATTTTTTCTCTAAGTGTAGACTACAAGCAGTCGAAAAACAAAACAACCTATGCCGTTATTCCCAATAACGGCATGACCTATTTTTTTCAAACAGATGCCGTTATTGGGAAGAACGGCATCGAAATAACCTATGTCATTTTTCCCAATAACGTTTCTTGCTGACGTGTCCTAAACAAGGACATCACTAATTGTTTTGGGAAGTGGGGCAGAGCGCTAAATATTTTCAAAAAGTGGGGTAGAACGGCAAAATTTTCTGATAAACTCTTGATGATATTGATGCTTGTGTTTTGGATGTTTGAGTAATGAAAAATGAATATGTTGTATACAGGAAAAACGAATATGTTGATGCAGTTTGTTGTGTTTATGAGCATACCTACACGCTATCTTAGATAGCGAGTGTGGTGCAAAGGGGCACGCTATCTAAGATAGCGATTGTGGTTGTGAGGAAAATTCTAGAGACTTGTGAGTCTCTGGAAAACTTCAAATCACACAACTGCTATCTCAGATAGCGAGTGTGGTACAATTTCATTCGCTATCGCAGATAGCGAATGTGATTTTGGAATTCACAGAGACTTGTTAGTATCTGGAAAACTCCAAATCACACAGTCGCTATCTCAGCTAGCGAGTTTGGTACAATTCGAATTGCTATCAATTCTGTGTGATTTGGAGTTTTCCAGGGACTAACAAGTCGTAAATTCCAAAAATCACACAATTGCTATCTGAGATAGCGATTCGAATTGTACCAAATTCACTATCTAAGATAACTACTGTGTGATTTGGCTATTTCTAGAGCCTTATTAGTCTCTGGAATTTTCCTCACAACCACACTCGTTATCTCTGATATCGTGCCCATTTGTACCACACTCACTGAGATAGCGAGTGTAGGCATGCTCATAAACACAACAAACTGCATCAGCTATTTTTTCTGTATACAACATATTCATTTTTCATTACTCAAACATCCCAAACACACGCATTATTCATTTATCATTACTATCATCCATTGTTTATCATGATAAAACCATAAGAATAACACCCAAACATACAGACAAACAGACTAACATCTATCAAACCAACCCAAACATACAAATAAACTAAAACACACAACAAATTCATCCATAGCTTTACATATTAGTGGAAATTGACATGATAACACAAACCCGCATCTAACCTGAACAACCCAAAACGAGTGGTGCACCTTAACCAACCCAAACAAGTATAACTGAGTGGTCACCACAACCAACCCAAGCAAGCTGACACAAAAGTCCAGTGCACACCACATAAGTTGACTTATACATGAAAATATTGCATAAATTTTAAATAAAGATAAACGATAGGAAATCATGGATCTCGGGTGAACAAGTTTGGGGGTTTCCTCTTCCGTTTCGGACGTGTTGGAGTGGCTTGAGTAACACCCGAAAGGAGAATTTCATCACCTTCGTCTTCTTGTGGCTCTTCAACATATGGTTTCTCCTCTACTTCTTCTAAAACTCTGACGATATGGATGTCTGGAGGCCATTTTCTTACGACAGCCTGTTTGGTGCACTGGAGTCGTCAATAACGAGTCTAGTTGCTCCTTCACCAACGAGATCAGCTTGTGCCCGACACGACTTAACCATTTTCTGTGCAAACTTCTTCATTGGTTCGGCAACATTGCTCTTTTTAACACGAGCACATTCTTTCGCTTGAATCGAATCGGTACTTGTACACCTGCTGGTATTTGGGATGTCCGAGAGATATAAAGCCTAGTCATTCTCTGATACCACATCATATATGTCCCATGTACGCAGTCATCGAATGGAGGAATATTGACAATAAATTCATTAAAACGGTGCGCATCCCACATGTCGACATGGGTTCGCAAACAAGAAACCCAATCGCGACTCGGCATTCTACCCATACCCATTATAGCATGCAATTCGGCATTATATGGTTATACGACCGAAATACCATGAAGGAGACCAAATTGTCGAAGTACTCTATCGGCGAAGTAGAACTCCACTATCCCGAAGTTGACGACTGGTGCTCTTGTCAACCATAGCTCCTGACTCGCTGTGTATGCAGGTGGCAGTCTCGCTAAATGATCCTCCATAAATGGCTCTCACTTAACACAGTCATTTGTCAATGTATCTAACTCGTCCCTATAGTATGTCAAGCAATGGTTTGGGTTAGCCTTCCATGTGAGGGACCAGGGACCTAGACCAATATACACCTTATGGAGTTAACATGTGTCGGTCCTTGGGAACATGCAACCACTTTGATGATTGCCTACTGATACAAGGCCGACCAACATGTATACGTTCCCAACTCCAAATTTACAGCAAAAGCATTAGCCCATTCATCTGAACCACACCGAGAGCGCAGTTGCACAAACTTTTATGCAGTGTGGCCAATGTCGCACTATCCCAATTGTACGTTCCAACTTTTTGAAAAAATGCGATCAAAGATAAGTACATTAGCGGCACCGAGTGGCCAGTCGAGTTTGAGAACGTGACACCTCCAAACAATGACATTATGTATGCCCTACAATAGCACTCGACTTCGAACTTGTTCGAATTATCGTTCAATTTGTTGGTGAAAGTATCCTTCAACCATTTCAGCCGAAGAGATTTCCCGATAATTGCCTTAGGATCCGTCTGAACGCCAAAGGTATTCTGGGACTAAAATTTCTGGACCGAAGTCCATCGTTCCATTGATGGGAAGACCTGTGATCACCACAACATCCTGTAGCGTGACAGACATCTCTCCTATCGGCAAGTAAAAAATGTGTTTCCTGGCACCATCTCTCAAGAAGGGCAGTTAGGATAGGTCATTGGCCTTAATTGAACTCATCAAACCAATACCGTATAACCCTCAATCCCATAATTGCTCATGAATACGTGGATGCATGGGCAAGGTGGTGTGCCTCCGAAAAGTACACTCCTTTGATTTTCTGTTTCGGATTTTGAACGTTGTTGTGCTTGCAAGGTCAATAGTCTTAGGTCGAGAGGACTGGGACCTTCAAGTGGAATATAAGATGATGAAGACGGGGCCGGTTCATTTGACGAATAAGACGGGTAGGTAAGACCTACACAACAAAAAAAAACATTAGCATAACAATATATCATTTTATTGAAGTAAAATCAAAATGATCGAAGAAAGAAAACTTCATCTTACATTTATATGTCCGGTTCCACCACCGCGACTACTACTAACCAGAGGTTGTCCGTAACAAGTTCGTGGTCCCCCACCTCGGTTACTTGGGGGTACTCCTTCAGTAGACGTGTTCTTCAAAATTTATTCAATATTTGTTAAATACTACCCAAACAACGTATTCATAATCTAACTAAATAAATAATACGAACCTGTGGTCTACTACTCGATCCTTCTTGAAGATTACCCCGCGTTCGTGCCATATATAATAAGGTAGAGTACACCACAAGTGTGATTGTATTTCAGTCTAGTATAATTCAATACTTCAAAAAAAAACTTACATAATAATTCAATACTTTAAAACACAAATATAACTTACACCGATTGACAAACTAAAGCTAAATAAACAACTCATTATGAACAATTCAATATTTATCAACAATTATCAACAATCTATTGATCCCACAAACCCTATCCAACAACCCATTGATCCGACAACGGTTTTTATCAACGTTTCATACTAACGTTCTAACAATGTACATTAGCAAGAATTCAATGAACAAGCTAGATCATCCCCCAAGTCACTTTGACAACCCAATTCTGACTACACCAATCCAAAAAATCCAATTCCAACAACACAATTTGTCAACATTACAATCTATCAAACTCATTCTCAAAATTAACCCAAAATCCAAAAGCAAATGAATGAATACATACTGGTCGATAGATGTGTGCTTTAGGATGTATAGAATGAGGATGAGATGAATGAACCCGCTTCCGCCGCAGTCCTCTTTACCCTTCCCGAAATCAACAAATTTGGGGACTTGGATGATAGGTTTAGGGTTTTGATAGCGGGAGGAGAGAGGGTTGTGAGAGATGAAGTGGATTGGAAGAGATTTGGAGGATTTTTTGGGTGAGAGGTCGAATTTGATAGCTAGGGTTTTGGGAGTGAGGGTGGAGAGAGGATGGAGAGAGATGAAGTGAAGAGGTGAGAGAAAGAGAGTTTGTTTTTTTTAAAATCAAAGTTAGGATCGCTATCTCAAACAGTGAGTGTGGTACAAACACGCTTGCTGTTTGAGACAGCGAGTCTGATTTGGTTTTTTTCTTTCAAATTTTTCTTCAAGTTGTGGAGTAACTCGTAATACTACACTTGCTATCTCACTTAGCGAGGGTGATTTCACTAAACTCGTTATCTGAGATAGTGAGTAGGTCAGTTTAGTAAATAGTTTCGAAAAGGGGTCAGTTTGGTAAATGTTTTCAAAAAGTTAGTCATTTTGGAAAAAATTCAAGATGCCACCCCTCCTTCCTAGAATATTTTATGCACAAATCGGCATAAATTTCTCTTTCCTTCCATTGTAGTCTTCGTCTAAAATCACATCAATGTATAAACAGTAGACAAGTAGACAGCAAGTCAGAATTCCTTTTATTTATGGTGAAAGTAGTTATGATCATCCAGGATATGTAAAGTATATACTTCTTCTATATTATGGCCTATCATTTATGGTCCGATCATTTTAGACTTTTTTAGGTCCGTTATAAATGTGTACAAAAGTTTGACATTTTGTAGAAAAGGCTGCTTTAGTCTGTGTTTGATCTTTCTTTATCTTGTCTGCTCAGTTGTAAACATAACGCAGTTGAATATGTTGTTAGGCTGCTGCCACTAACATATGGGAAACAGTCGTGGACAGGAATTGATCCTTGGCACCCCCTAGGAGCTAATCTTCCATGCATTTAGATCCTTAGGAAATGTGCCTCATTTTGGAAGGGAAAAACATGTTCACGGCGATTCAGGGGATCTTTAGCTAGATGTTCGTTTTAAATCTGTCCGTTCATTTTTTTAAGTATATTACAATTGCCTCTATTTGGTACATTAGCAAAATAGGATAATGGGATGGAATCTTGGCAGATGCTTTTTCAAGCTATGCTCAGCCTGACTTGATCCCGGTCCTCATTATTATCAATGCTTATAATGTTGATGCCAAAGATGGGACGGTTTAGTAACCTAAGGCTTCCGAAGTAGCCTACTGTCATACAAAAAGTTCGCCTTACAAATCAATCAAGTTATATTGTTTACCCACTTGTCATTAGAGCTATGTTGGATTTGCATCCAACAGTGAGAGAACAAGTAGAAGAGAATTCTCCCTGGGTTTCTCTGTACTTATTGTTTCTGCTAATGGTGTTTAGCCGACATCAACATAGAGGCAACTGAATGGATATGCAGTAATAAAAGTTGTCAATTATTCAATGGCATATATTGCACAATTTAGGATGCGTATTTGCTTAGTAGTAGCTTCTCTTGAATCTCGTCAATATATTGGCTAGACTTTTCACTGGTTAAGCCAGTTGTATACATATGATTATTTATGTTTTCTATGCTATGTGATCCCTTAACTGCGATGATATTGACTGGCCAGACTGTCTCCAGTCTACTTGACAGGAGGCATATAGGTGTAGGTACTTGGAAGCCACCCATCCACTTTTTCATTAGGACTGCTCAAGCCTTAATTCATACATGTTCAATAAAAAGAAATTATCTACTTATGTTGACTACAATTGAATCTTCTAAAATCATGATAAAACCAATTGTTGTTGTAAGTTATAAAACACCGAGTCTGTAGTTACTTGATAGTATTTCGTATTTCCTGAAATACTATCACAGGAGGAAATCCTGACAAACCCAAATCAATTGTACTTGATAGTATTTCCTAATTTTGGATGAATAGGATATAATCAGCCCCTAAGCCTTTCAAGTATGCAATTGGGATCATTCTAAGCCCTGTAACAAATTGTTAGCATCTAATACATTAGGTTATGCTTTTATCAAAATACACTTTAGATTTGGCCAGCCTCTTAATTGTCGGATTTGTTAATCCACGAAGGCTTTGTTGGGAAAAAGGCTTTCTTGTTGTTGTTGTTAATCCACAAAGGTAGCATGTCATAACTCGCGATTATTGACAAATTAATTTGCATGAAGGAAGTACGGGATTATATTATGAGCATGTTATGCATTTTCTGTGGTAGTTTTCTCGTTCCATCTCAGTTAAGTGGATTATACTATTTATGATTGACATGTATAGGTTTTTGTATTTTGTTACCATATATCTCATAATTTGGGATTACTTGTAGGAATTGATGATGTTTGTCTGTTTTGTTTGGTTGAGATTTATTTAGATATGGGGTTAGGCCAAGACAATAGGCGACATATTCGATTGTTTTAACTTGTGGTTGTCAAGATTTTAGTGCTAGCTTTCGCTAAGTTCTTTGTGGGCTAGCTTGACAGTTGACTGTTGAGCCATCTAATGTTTCTCTAGTATATCAGATACTATTAGTGTTAATTTAACTTGTTTATATCTTAATTTTATTTTATCTTATTCTTTATATAGCTGGGGCTTTGCCCATATGGTTCATAAGCATCCTGCTTTAACAAAGGCTTTGTTGCTGCTGCCAGCTCGGCGGTGACAGTGGCTGCTTCCAAGTGAGATATATTCTAACTTTCTTTCGATTTTTTATTTGCGTTAATTATTCACTAATTACCTGGTGTTTAAGCAAATAAGGTGCACCAATGGACGGCTCTGTAGCGGATGAGAGCAATGCCGTGATTTTCATGTTCAACACTTCTGCTATCACGCAATGGCTACAATCGGAATTTCCTGCAGCTTGAAAGAAATTGAACTAGTTGAAGTTGAGTATTACAGTCAACAGGTAATCTGTTTGTCTTGTACATATGTATATATATTTTTTTGCTAATCATAATGCGTTTTTTTGTTTTGCTTATTCGTGAATCATAGTAGGGTGAGAAAATAGTTTGGGGATGTGTAAATATATAGTTAATGGGTTAGGCTTCAGATTAGGCTTACAGGTTGTGAGAACTTCCAAATCTCCAATTTCGGAATATGTGAGCTGAAAATGGAAACATATTAGAAGCCTGATCAAAAGTGGGTTATAACACCAGTGGAAAAGCCTACCAGACATGTATTATATATTTTCTTTGGAAATAACATTTATTTATGAATCTATAATTGAATGAAATTATAACTACAAACATCAACCACAAAATCAAAACTAAAACAACATGAATACTTTTCTATTTTAACATTGGGTTACAACTTATAAGTATTTATTCTTTCGTGTGTATAAATTTATAAATACTAAATTTGGGGAAAGGAGGAGGGGATTAGTTGTCAAGAAAATAATTCCAGAAGGGTACGAACACACATGGCTTCGTCAAATGTTTTGTCTTTTGTGAATTCACTTTCGGGATTATGAGTATGACCTGATTCCAGCTCGGCTGTTCCCTTTCTAGCCTAGTATATATAATCATGTACACCAATAATTCACCAATATATTTGTACTAATCTGGAGGACTACAGCCCCAAACCATGCATATATAGAAGACAAAAAAGTTTGTGGTCCATAAATCAGTATGATTTTTTCATCTTTGGATTCGCTTCAGTGAATGTGCGCCTCTAAAGGATCCGTTCGTTGAAGTTCTTGTAGGGAGCACATTATCTGAAGCTAATCCAAGGATGAACATAACTGCCCTCTAAGTATCCGTTCGAGATCGGAAGATCTTGTAGGGGGCAAATTTCCTGGGCAAATTTCATGAAGCTAATCTGAGGATGAACAGAATTGGGGTCCAAAAAAGTTTGTCAATTCCTTACAAAAGTGAGAAATTGGGTTCTGATTATTCACATCGTAATGTCTCACACAATCAGGTATATATGGACTTCAGTATCATAAAACTGGATCAAAACAATTGGCAGATTAGATTCGACCGCAACTGGACCCTAATCAGCCTAATTATTTGAAAAAAATTGAAATGCTCACAAAAAGCGAATGATCTGGATTGAATTGGCTGATTTAGTTTAAACAGTCCAGGATCAACTGAACAATTCAAGAAATCATATTCAACTTTTTGACAAATTTGTACAAGTGGCTGGATTTGAACTATTTGTACTTGGCAACCAGTTAACCGGACGGATGTCCATATACCGAGTCAGGTTCAACCCACGTGAACCGGATTGGTCATCTTTTGCCATACCTTTAGTATGCAAGTTATCAAGTATGATGTATATATACAAAATTAATCGTAACTGGTACATATTAAGTTTATTTTGAGTGCAAACTATATATGTTAGAATGTTTAATTCTTACGAAGCTTGCCTAATATTTTTCCACTGTCTTTGTTTTGAATGTGACCGTCTCCTACTTCTTTCAGTTGGCTCCCAAATTAAGCAATTGAGTGAAGAGTGTGCTATAGGATCCTCATCTCTTTGTAACCATTCTCAACAATTAGACTGTGATGAAAGACACAATATAAAGGAGGGACATCAATCTAGTAAGCTCTCTGTCTGATCTGATTTAAATTGACACACTTAAGAAACCAAATATAGAAGAAGCATGCATATACACATGGCTTACTACGAGAACAAAACTTATCAGTTCAAGTGGAAGAAGGCAGCAACATTCTTCTGGACAATGAGAGGGTTGTTCATGTGGGTGACTTTGCACTCGCAAAGTCCTTGCAAGATTCGAGTAGTTGAATTGGGATAAGAGGAACCACTGGGTATGCTGCACCAGGTAAATTTTCTATTTATTTTGTTTTCAAAAAACTTGTACTGAATATTAACGTATTAATATATTATGTGATTAATGATGTGCCACCTACAATTTTGTATTTGTCTAAATGTTACCCACAATTTTGTATTTGTGTAAACCCCAACCCCCCACAAATTGAGTATTTGTGTAAGCATAACTAACAAATTAAGACACGCCAATAAGTAGTCATATTTAATTATAGTTAGAGCTTCTTCTATGGAAATCTACTTCTTTACCATATTGTCCCTCATCCTTTACATATTCTATGGAATAGAATAATATCCACCACTTATTCTCATATTGGTTTATCAAAGAAAAATCTTGTTCTCATATTGGTTTATAAAAGAAAAAGCTTAATCCAACAAATTGTAAAGAGTGTTTAGACAAATACTCAATTTTGTGAGTAGTGTTTAGTCAAATGCGAATTTGTGGGTGGTATTTTGATAAATACACAAATTTGTGAGTAGTGTCTGGTAAGGCTAACAATTGACCTGAACTCAACCCAAGTCGACTAAGTCCTACCCGTTTTTAATAGGGTATGGGCCTGGAATTTTCAAAAAATTTCGGACTCGGGCCCAAAGAATTAGGATCTGGTCCTAATCTTAATTATTTGTTATGATTGTTTAATTAATGCTCTTTTACATCAATATATCTTTAGGCTTACAAGCTTTCATATGTGACTAGCTTAACTATATTTTTTCATTTCTGAAAATGTTTACTTTATTGTTTGGAATCAGTCCTGCTTTGCTTGGTTCCCTTGTGTTTTGTTTTGCACTACAGATTGTAGCTTTAGGGTCTCCTTATACTGTAGTGCAACTAATGAATATATAAGACAAAAAAATATTGCTTTACGTTTGAAAGTATAGATCAATCCACTATTCGCTATTATATTATCCAAATTTAAGATTTTCAGGTCCATTAACTCTGGCCTGATATTATAAGTAACTTTTTCATATTATGGAAAGGAACGGTGCGTTTTCCATAAACTTTGTAATGAACCTATGCTTTAAATTTTATAGGTGGCATCATGTTGGATTTGAATCAGCTACAAGTCATTAGCTCCATTTCCATCCCATATGTATTTGACTGCTGGTAAGTAAATGCTCAATGTAGAAATTCTTTTTACTGTCTCGGTTATTATAATATCAGTCAGACTTAGAGCTTCATTATATGCATTGAGAATTTGAGATACTATGATTGCTATATCTTCCAGGAGAATACTTCATTGGAGGAGCATATCTTCTCGGGATCCCTTGTCTTTCCCACTTAAAATGATACTTAATTTTCCTCAAAATTGTAGGGACCTGAACACCATTATACTGAATAGCTTACCGATGCTGTTTGCAATGCAAATTTAAGCTAATTCATGATACTAATGTGGATAGTTACAACCTTGAATTTGTTGCCTTGTCAGTCAGCTAGCAAGTCTTGCTAGTAAAAGGGTGATGGTCATATTTGGAGTTTTGTCCGATTTTACTTATAGGAGTATGATGTAGAGTAAGTTTTCCAAGTACAATATTATGCATGATTCCTCTGATTATCAATCCACCTTTATCAAAAGGTAGAAAAATCATGAGGAATATTCATAGAATCAAGTTGATGTTTCTCAGTCTTGCTGATTTGAATAGCGTAGCCTGTAATCTCGATCCTTGAGTTTGCGTGGAACTGTAGCATCTAGTTGAGAAAAGCTAGTCAATTCTCTGCTTTTTGCTGTTGCAGACTTTCTCTCTATGCATTGTACACTTCCTTTTGGTACTGGGTGGTAGTTTTCCCCATCAGAAAAGCAGATTCCTGAGAATGATCACCACCGTGAGGGGGATGTGGTGTATTATTGATGAGGACATCTTTCCTGTTTAGTTTATTTCATTACCATTTTTTTATTTCTGGCAATTATAGCCATATGTAATCTTTTTGTAATTTTTTTAGATTTTGAGAATATTTTGGAGATGTGTTTTAAGATGTATTTGAGCCTATTTAAAGGCCTTGAGATTAATGAGAAAGCATGCCATTATTGATAAAAAAAATCTGTGTCGAGTTTTTGCTCTTCCTCCTTCTCCTTTGTGTGATACAATTGAGACCCAAATTAGGGTTTGTGATAAATCCTAATCTAGTTTTAGAATTAGTGATTAATTCTAAAATTTATCCCCAATTAAAAAATCCCAAATACAATCTCCCCTAATCCCAAATAAACAAAAACCCTAATCAAAAATAAAAACCCTAATCCTATTTCTCCACATACCCAGCCGCCACCTCTTAACAGTTCTTCATCCTCTCCAGTTTCTTCCTTCTCCCCTATCCCGATCACCACCAACCTAAACCCACTCCTCGTCTTCTTCTTCAAACCCGCCCCACCTTCACGCCGTCACCCTCCCCCTCTCTCGTTACCAACACCTGAACCACAAATCCAGAAGCCCCAAATCCCCTCTCCCGAACCCCTCCCTCCTTCACCTTCGTCCCGACGAACCCAATCCTGCACCCCCACACTCCGGCAACCCATCACCACCACTACCGAACCTCCACCCCGCAACCCTCCTTCTCCGTCGCATCCAGCCGTCGCCGACCCGCTCGCCGCCTCCTCTCATCGCCGGAATCAGATCTGCCCACCCACGTGGGTCGTTGCTGCCGTGGTTCGCTGCACTGCTGTGTTCCACCAAAGATCTACGCTGTTTCTTCACATTCGGTATACTCTTTCCCTTATTAAGTATTTGTGTTTACTGCCATATTATCTAATTTGCCTGTCGACCACAAAATACTGAGATTGAGTGATCCACATGCTAGATTAGAGTACGAATCAGTATTGCACTTTTTACTTGCTAAAACACGTAGGGATTTGCTTATTGATTAAGGTTGAATTATTAATTGGAACTGTTACATGTGATTCAATTCTTGAAAACTCATCAAACCTGTTAACTGTTTAAAATTTCTAACTTAGATCCGCACTTTCATGTTGGTAAAATTAACCCATTAAAATTCTTGGAAATTCTCTATTTTAGGGTTGGTTTTACATCAATTATCCTGCTACTTCACCATGTGTATCAAGGGGACTCAAAGCAGACCATACAAATTGGTCGTGGGAGCATTTTATTTCAGGATGCGAATTTGATGCTGCATTAACAGCTTGATGTCTATTTCAGTCATATGTTTTATGATGATGTCCTTAATCCCTATAGAGAGGCTGAAAGAGTACAGATTGCAAGTGTAGTTTACTTGATATGCTGCCAGATTCAGATTCACAGTGGAGCAGCGTGTGCATGTGTTTACGACATAAAAATTGAAGTAGAATCAAGATGAGCCAAATGAAGAACTTGGATAATGTAGTGTAAGAAACATGGAGGACCGAAGCAAGTAGATATTGGAAAATATGTAGATGTGACATTATTATGACATTGAGGAACTGAGTTGAGTTGGCATCTGGGCCAATTTCAGGGACCATCTGACAAGATATCAGCCTAGCTGTCGAGTATAATAGGAAGGAAAGCGGCAATCAGGTGTTTGCAAGTATGTGAAGAAAGTCAAACAAACTTATCGATGTAATGAACGCTCTCATTTCCTCTTTTTTTCATTGCTTTCCCACACTGAACGCTCTCATTTCCTCTTTTTTTCATTGCTTTCCCACACTGAATGCTCTCATTTCCTCTTTTTTTCATTGCTTTCCAACACTGAACGCTCTCATTTCCTCTTTTTTTCATTGCTTTCCCACACTTACTTTGCTTCATCTATTTACTTTCTGAAATCCCAATTATTATTTGCTAGTGGTATAGACAGGACAGACACGAACACGAGTCAGGTGTTTGAAAGCGTGTGAAGAAAGTACACCAAACTTATCAACAAAATTTATGCTTACATTCCACATTTTTCTCTGCTTCATCTATTTGCTCTCAAGACTCAAAGCTCCCTTTTGGCACTGTGGACTCTGAACTCTTCACCTTTTGGGATCAGGTGATTGGAAATTGAGGAAATAGAGTTTTTTTGGTGTCTACAAGAGATGATGATCTCTCTCTCAACATTCTTCTTTCCCAAAATCTCTCTCTATAAAAAAGACAATGATCTCTCGCTGACTATTCTTCTTCTTATTCTCTGTGCTTATAATCTGAGAAGTTTCACAAGAGGTGATGATGTTCTTGTTTTGGTAGGTGGGGAATTGGGAAGTAGCGGGTGGAGAAGTAGGGTTTGGCTGCCAAAGATGGTAACCCCCTTCGTCTCTCTCTCCCACTCTCTCCCACCCCATGTTTGTGGAATTTCTCAGATTTAGGCTTTAGAAAGAAGAAGAATGAACCCTACTTGTTGATTTGGGAAGAGTAGTAGAGAAGGTTTTGGCTTCCAAAATTGGGGACCCCCTTCTCTCTCTCTCTCTCTCTCTCTCTAAAAGACGAAATATACCGAACAAATGACTTTCTATGTGAAACTTCCCAAAACCCTACTTCCTTCTCCATGTGTATAGCACAAAAAAGTATGGCCAATACACTGTTAAGTCAAATATTTCTAACATACATGTGGCTTATAGTCAAGGGAGGGGAAATTGATAGTATGGATTATCACACTCATTATGCTGATGGATTTAAGGCGAGCTAATCTGATCCTCCGTTCTCTTATGCTTTTCTTTAATTTCTTTTGAATTAGCTACAATTTGGGCCCTCATTTATCATTTCAATTGTTGTTTCTTAGTTTCTATATATAGTTCTATTTTATTACTTCACTAACGCTGTCGTTCTTGTTTACCTTTTTGAAATTCAGGTTAAGACATGCATTCTATTGAGGAGGATATGGGAGATTTTCCATATTCAGGTTTGTGAAATTTCTGTAAATAAGCCATTAAAATCATGATCACCCTTTAAAATTGAGTTCCATATTTCATTATAGATATGGTGTGTGCAAGCGTAACTCTTATATGTTTTAAGTTTTGTACATAGTAGCATCATTTATATGATTCACACACTTTGGGAGACATACTGTGAATCCCACATAAACTAGTTTGATCTTGAGAAAAACTCAGTAGTCTCTGCATTCTGTACAGAGAATTGTGCAGTGAATGCTTCAGGCTGGTACTGTTTCAAACTGGGTTCTACTAAGGAACTATCATATTAGCACTGTTGTTAGCTGTTTTGGTGATCAATTATATTTGCATATTGGTTAATTATTACTAACCATAATGCAATAAGAGTTATGATTATGTGTATACATATTTATTAAGGGGCCTCTTAGCTAATTATACATGAACATATCTGCAGCACTGACCCACTAGAGGTTAATCTAGAAGTCGTTTCATTATTTCTATCCGCAGTGCAATAAGAGTTTGTATACATATATTTATTAAGGGACCTCTTAGCTAATTAATAATTATGCATGAAGATATCTACAACACTGACCTACTGGAGGTTATTCTAGAAGTTGTTTCATATAGTGATAAAGAAGTTTGTTTCCTTTAACTGAATAGTAGATCTGTCTAGTCTGGAAAAATGTTGACTAAATTGAAAAAGAGAAGTTAACCTCTTATGATAGACCTGATCTTCTTGACTCTCTCCTGCATACTTGACTGGATTTGAGAAGCCATGACCCATTGACTCATGCACTAGTGGTATTACTGTGACCACTGTAGCTGGGCAGCCTAAACTCGATTTTGTTTCGTACTCTGTACCTGCAATGATAGCATAGACCCTGTGTAATCTGTGAAACTGACAGAGAAGACCCTGCTAATATCAGCTGACGCTAGCTATTAGTTAGTTCCGATGCTAGAGAATCTTGTAATCTTCTCCTTGTTGCTCTCCTTTCCTTCTGGTCTTTCAACTAGTATATTATCAACTGTAACTATTGACCTTGGTTCATCATCTCCTTTCCTTATTCTTTCTTAATAATTTCCATTCTCCATATGTTGATTCATAGTCCTTGGTTTAGAAATGTCGGGAGAGCCATAGCTCCATTTTATGCTGTGTCAACTGTGAAATATTTATGAACTTCTCAATTCTAATTCATGCACGTGTTTGGTTTAAAAAAATATATAGTTATGTTAACATAGAGCTTTAGTGTTGGCTTTAGATTCATCTTTAAAATATATTGTTGTGCATGTTTTTCCTATGAATTGTAAAGAGGTGAGATGGTATCATTTTCTAAAGGGAACTAATTCATCTTTACCTGCAGTTAAGATTATTTACTTCTGGATCGTGTCATTTTATGTTTCTGGATTATAAGATTTAAAATAGTTCTTATGATCACAGGGGCATTATGATTTTCTACTTTGCTGCCCAACTAGAGTCGGATATTTTAAAATTTTCAAATAAGCAGCTTTATTATGCAGTGCCCTATTCTAATTAGTAGTGCCTAATCTACTTATTATCCTTGTGATTTATCGCTAGAATGTTATAAATCGTCCCATATTGGCATTGATTAATGCTGAGATAGCATCCCTGATTCAATTTATTGAGAAGTTGGGCATTCTTCACACAGGAACAGAGACATGTCTTTCTGTTTCTCCTGTTTATACTCGGATAGTCACAGAAGATGGCATGTTAACTCAGGTGGAATGAACCGTGTCCCCACAGCCTGCCGATAAGTGTTCGAGGCTTCGAGCATCTTGATGTTAATTGGTCTTACCTGTTGAAGATCAACTTTGTCCTGCAAGCTGTTGGTAAG
The DNA here is from genome assembly GCA_017893485.1 of Hemerocallis citrina. Taxonomy (NCBI): domain Eukaryota; kingdom Viridiplantae; phylum Streptophyta; class Magnoliopsida; order Asparagales; family Asphodelaceae; genus Hemerocallis; species Hemerocallis citrina. Next base: position 48,860,412 of record CM030358.1, read on the forward strand.
ACTGTATTCACATTTTCTCCTCAATATTTGAATTTAGATGTTTATATATTACTTTGGAAATTGGAGGAGTTATCTTTATATAAATGTTGTTTGGGTTGGCCCATAAGTCTCTTTAGAATTTGTTTTCTCGATTAGATGGACATTTTTCTGTGAAGCCACACAACTGACACTAGCATCTAAGGAAAATCTGATTCCAATTGATAAATGTTCCAAGGATTTCCAGAAAAAATGGGAGCCAAATATCTGTCACAAATAATTGTAAATCACATGTAATGGTTACGAACTGTCGTACGAACTGTCATATCTAAATTTAAGATGTGTAAATCGTTGTATTTGTGGGAACATGTGTGTGTGTGGTGGTGGGGGTGTGATAAGTGATTTGATCCATTTGGAGATGGTAGCTATTTGTTATTTTGGTTAGTAGGTTGTACTTCCGAATCGATGGGAGCCCCTACTGCCAAGCACCTTATTAGCCTTTACTATTGTTGGAATGCCAGATTATTTAGTTGTTTTTTTTTAAATTTTTTTTTTGAAGAACTACAAAGAAATGACATGAACATACTAAAAAACCCTCCCAACAACATGATTTAAAACAAAGTCCTAAGCAACATGGTCTAAGAAATACAACAAGTCGACCCCTACCGACCAAGTGAATGGTAAGCAACCTACCCTTGGTGCTCCGTCTCTAGGATCCATCCTTATATGCCCATTTTCCTCTAGATGCGACCACTTCCTTGAATTGCCAACTCCACGACAATCCAACTTTCCACATATGCCAATGTGGTTGATCCAGTATTATAACATACACCACTGTGGTTGAGGTCGCCTATTGTTTACAAGACACAATTAAATAAAGCGTAAGGCCATGTTTGCAAATCTCCTTCTAACCACATGCCTTAACCACTTTGTCAATCGTGTTACCTCGTTCCATGACTATCCCAGTCGATACGGTCACTAGGACCTGCTGCAATGCCCTCGTTGGCATTGTAGAATGAACTCTGACTTCAATGATAGGATGAAGATGCGCCCAATGCAACTTCATTGTTAGTGGTGAGTGTCCCTTCATCGCAGCTTCGATAATGATCTGGTTTGACGGGTGTGGGGGCCACAATTGACTCGAAGGTGAGCCAGCTTCTGAGATATCTGACGAGTTGACCCATTTAGGCCCAAGGCTTAAATGGATTTGATGCTTCATAGATTTTTTTTAAAGAAAATAGAGGAAGGCGGTGTGAGAAGATGAGGGGAAAATATTTCCCATTTCTCTACTTCGGCGATTCCCTCTACCTTTATGTCTTCTACCTCTTCTTCCGTGATCTTTTGTTGTCCGTTTTGGGGATGATTGGAGGAGGGAGGCATTCTCTCCGAACACCACAACCCCATGTAGATCCGACCATCCATGGTGGCTAGTCCCTTATCTTTGTCTAGACACTGGTGTTCCCTGCGCGGTGGAGGTGGTGCTCTGCCGTTGGGCACTGGCTTCAAATCTCGTCCCACCGGCTGAAGGTTGACCTCTCCTCTCCTCTCCTTTCCTCTCATCCCTCCCTTCAATCCTACAAAGAAGGAAAGAAAGGTGGGGGACGATGGGGGTGAGGTAGGGGAGGGGGTGGTGAGGAGAAAGCAGAGAAGGGAGGGAGAAGAGGAGAGGTAGGGCCATAGGGAACCAAGTTGCTGAAGGGTGGCGGGGGGCGGCGGCTAGGGCGTGCCACCCCATTAGATTGGAGATTTTTTTGGGGGGGTGGCGGTAGGGCTTTTCGGTGAGAAGAATCTGGCAAATTTATGTTTGATGGATTGTTGGCTACTTGACAATGCAAGTAAAACTGCAGTAGTGATTATGAAGTATTTTTTACCTGATAGTCAAGTTCCTTATAAAAAATTGGTATGAAGTGATGGGAAAGTGATGAATTACTTCATAGTTTTATTGGGACCACATGAATTTGCTTCAAGTAATAGAAATTGCCCATTTAGGGAAATTGAAATCTTTTATTTTCCTTTATTGAGCTTCGCTTAATTTGTATCTTTTATTTGTATTTTTTTGCTGTTATCTCCAATATTTTTGGCTTTTGTGTTTCAAGTTTCTTCTCAAATTGAATATATGTCGAACTTCTAGACAGTTTGTTTTTACAAGCCAGGAAAACATATATGCCATATTTTTCTATATGCCAGTGAGCTCCTTATATTATTCTTTTACAGTACTCGTCAACTTGATATGAGCTAAATACATATTGGACCTGATACGAGTTAAAGTGGTAGTCTCCCTCATGCCTTGTGTCACTTAATGGTTGGGTCGATCATAGTGAAGTCATCCTAAGTCTATAATCCTAAGCTGATGATAGATAGATTTGTTGGTGATCTGTTCACCGTCAAATGTATAAGGAAGGTTTTTCTGTAGATTTTTAAGCAGGATTAGGGTAACAAACAGGGTATCTAGGCCACAACAACGGAGATCTGGTGACACATGATACCTTTGGTCTCTGTGTGTGGGTAAACAATTTTTTTCCCCTGGGGTCAAGTTTAACTTTCAGTTTTGACTTACCATGATATCTTTGAGCTAATATATTGAATTCCTTTATGCATAACAATATCTGTGTGTGCAATCTTGATGTTTGACAACTGATTTCTTTCGATGTTTATTTTACTGAATGCGATAAACTCTTTGTCCTCGGTGGTGTATCACACCTTTGTGACAATATTGTTACTTAACTTTTAGCTTTTGGAAAAAATTCATATGCTTAATTGGGCATAAAAAAACATATGGCAAAAGACGAGAGGCTTTAGATTTGTCAAACCATGCCCACTACATTTTACCCCTTGAAAATCGGTGGTCATGTAGGGGCAAAGTTTTTGAGGTTGTTCAAAGGCAGTGATTGCCTTTTGGGCATATTTTTTCCCCCTAAGCTTGTTGCCCATCTATTGCTTGTACATTTACTTTTTATTTGTTTGTCTTAATCAGGACATTTCTGGCACTTCACTATACTATGAAAATCTGAGCTGCCTAGTACTGTTATCACATGCTTGACATGGTCTCCTTGATTGTCAGATATAATTTGTTTCTGCCATAAAGGCAGATTCTGACTGGTTTCTTCATGTTTTCCGAAGACAAATTGCAGTTGTATACAACTTTTTTGACACATATATTTGTTGAAACAAATATTTTTGTTGAAAGGATTCTTACCTTAGTAGTTAGTGTTTGTATTCTTGCTCCAAAAATGCACTATACAATGTTGCAAGAGAGAGCTCCCGAAGAACTTTAGAATGAATCCTAGGACGTAGCTTACTTTTACTTATAGTTGAATTACGCTTAAATATTTTAAGCGGAGGATCGGGTAAAAGAATAAAATTGTCTATCAAGTTGGTTTTATGGAAAATAAATATCTAGGGAAAGAACAGTTAAAGTATTGTCTAAGGAGAAGATTGTGGTACTGGAATAATTATGTAGTGAGGTTTCGGAAAAAAATACGTTACTAGTTATATTGATGCGACTATGGATATTCTAAGGATATTTTGACGGATTAGTAAATCGTGTGAGAGCAATTAGAGTGGACTATCAATTTCTTATTGTCAAAGTTTCACATCAGATTTTATTTTAATTTTTTTTAGTGGGTTCAGATTTTGGTTTGAGGTGAGAATTGTTGTCCCTCCTTATTACAAGAACCTGGAACGGGCTATACTCAGTTCTAAAATGGAGCTATTTTAATATAATCAATATTTCCATCACTGCGTTACACTATTTGTAGGCGTGCAAATGTTTAAATAGACAGTACTGGGTCTTGTATCTCTTTTATAACGTTCTTTGCTGTCATTAATTGTATTCTGTTGGTTGATCCTCTTACTCCCCAGGTCGAGCTTGTGATAATGGAATTTCTAAATTGCTGGTAATATTTCTTGACCTTAGCATGCACTTGCCCATGACATTACATTCTTGACTATGGATACAATTACAAGGTCTAGACAACAGCATAAAGCCCGTGATGATGTCTCCAACTATAGAGCTCTAATTAAAGTAATGAAACTTGTAGAGAGATCTAAAGATGGGATGTAAGAAAACAAAGTTTCCTGAAGCTTGACTAAAAATGAAATCATTTGACTATAAGTCTCAGTAGATTCTTGTAGGTGTGAATAATGTTCTTAGTTTTATGTAAGTAGACCTAACCTAGTGTCTACCGTGGAGGCGGTGTGAGGAGACAGTGACTTATTCCCCACTTGTAGCCTCAAATGCCTAGACTCTCACTTATGAGGCCTGCCGCCTGACGAAACTAACCCATCTCTTCCTGGCCTCATATACCCTGCACTTTCTTCGAAGAGTGAGTTCAGCCTTCCCACTCTTCCTCCAAGAGATTTGAGTCCCATTGACTCTATCCATTAACCTCACCCTCTGTTACTTTTCAGTACTGCCAAACTATTCTGTTCACTATGGATCGCTGTTGGACTCCACGAGTAAGTGCGCTCTTCTCATCTTTCTCTATTGATGACACTTCAAATCTATACATGTTTAGGCTTAGTTGACCATGTCGGCTGATAGAAACTTGTTCCTCCCAGCTCTTAGAATCAGCATATGGGTGTTTGTATGGTTGTTCTATTACTTTGGATCATTACCTAGGTGAATATGTTGGACAGGATGAGGATTTGATTTAACGCCAGAGCTCACTTAAATTGTCGTGCAAAAAGAGTGTACTGCAATGTCTTATCATTGACGGGCAAGATGAAGGAGAAGTGGAAAAGGGGTTCATTAGCATTCTGGAAGAGATAAGCCGGGACACTCATCTTATTCTTTCTATCAGAAATGTCCTTCGTTTGTTTCCTGACCAACCTCTGTCTGATTTGATTCACTGAATTTAACAAGAGACGCATGAGATGGAGGTTGACAATTCAGATCGTTCGTGTGTCTGGTTTGACAATGACACATCATGGATACTCCTCAATCACATGTTATTTCTTACTTTCTTCATACATATATTGCTACAGACATCTAATTGAACCTGCAATCTGAGTGTTTATGTTTTGGCTTTTTGGGTTTTTCTGTTATTACAATTATTACTTCAGACTGGTTTCTGTTGAAGCTAAACTCTTGTTTAAGTATGCATGTACATATGTACCCCAGAAAGCCTCTTGATATAGAACAAGTTCTCATATTGGGAAGTCAAATCTTGTAACTGAATCAAGTATATTTCCTCATTTTGTAGTTTGAATATGTACTGGACTGCTCTTTCTTCCTTCATTTTTTCTTTCATTCTTTCTTCACTTCACAAGTTAAATTCACGAATGCTGGAGGCCCAATATGTGCAGTTTTCTCTGTGTGATGTTTCAAAGAACTGCTCAATCATTAATTCATATATTTATTAAAGTTCAAAAATAAAAAAGAGTTAGCTAGTTATGTTAACTGCTAGCTAAGTGGGATTGTCTACTATGAGATATAAGTTGCGAGAGGTTTTAGTCGCCTCGTTTCATTTGATACTCATGCATTTATTGTCTATACCTGTCTCTGTAGTTTTGAAAAACGATACTTGTAGGTGTTTTGACGATCTGTTCCTATTTCAGGTACTATAGTTTTGTAGAAGACATTTAACTGAGGATTCGACGGTAATTTTAGATGTGAAATTCCAACTAGGGACTGCAGGGCCGAATAGGAGTTGACTACTTTCTCACGGTAAGGACATGATCTTTACTTGTTTTATAGCTGTGGAAGATGGTAATTTATGGTTCACTTGAATTGGTTGTTTTATAGCACTCAAATTGAGCTAAAAGAACTAGCCTACTCCTTTTATTTGCCAATACGTGGCAGAATTAGATTTGTCTTTTGTTGTTTTCCTACATTCATTAGGTTATAATTTGGTGGTTATTTTCATTTTCTAGGCTGTTGTGATTGTGATGAGGACATCGATTCAGACAACTAAGGTGTTTCTATCAGCGCAGGTATCGTCTAGGATGGTTGTTCTATTAGCTTAGTATTTTATTTCAGTATTCATATTTATTTTTGGCAATTATGGTCATATGTAGTAGTTTTGCGATTTGCATCCTTTATTTTATGCATTAGAATATTTTGAAGATTTGTATTTCGATTTGTTTTGAGCCTATATAGGCCTCTAGATTAATAAAAAATAATAAAGCTATTATTGATTAAAAAAATTACTATGAGTTGAGTCATTGCTTTGCATAAGAAATTATTAGGGTTTTTGAGAAATCCTAAATCCTACCTTCCTCTCTTCAACCTTCATTGCTTTGCATAAGAAATTATTACTGTGAGTTGAGTCAACACTTGGGATTTGGTACCTGTACCTTCTGGTAAAAATACAGTTGGTCCTCGTTGGGTTTATTAAATCAAGACAAAGTCCGATGGATCAGTTGAGCGCTACAAAGCTAAATTGGTTGCTAATGGATTTTCTCAGCAGTATGGTATGGATTATGATGACTACAGTTCGTACTCGTATTGTAGTTGCATCTGTTCGTCGGTGGCATATATCTCAAATGGATGTTAAGAATGCTTTCTTGAATGGTGATTTGCATGAAGCAGTTTATATGGTTTTTTCGCCTGGTGTCTCTCATATTCATGGAGAAGTTTGTAAACTTAAGAAAGCATTGTATGGTCTCAAACAGGCACCTCGAGCTTGGTTTGAGAAGTTCTTTATCGTTATCACATTTCTTGGATTTTCCTCCAGTAATCTCGACTCGGCTCTCTTTGTTAAGTGTACCTTTATTGGTCGTATCTTACTCTTTATATGTTTGATGATATGATTATTACTGGTGATGATGTTGATGGCATTGCAGTATTAAAGTCAGAATTAGCCCGTCATTATGAAATGAAGGATTTGGGTTCTCTACGGTATTTTTTGGGTATTGAAGTTGCATTTTCTCCAAGGTTATCTTCTTTCTCAATCTAAGTACACTGCTAATATACTTGAGCATGATCGTCTTAACTGTTGATACTCCTTGTGCGCTAAGTGCTCTAAAATGCGGCCTAGGCGGCGCTAAGCGGCCCTCCAACGCCTTGCCTAGGGGTTAGGCGTTTAAGAAAATCAGTTAATGGTTCCACGCGGTTAAAAGCGGGTCTAGGCAGCGTGTAATCGGCCTTTCAACGCCTTGCCTAGGGGCTAGGCGTTTAAGAAAATCAGTTAATGGTTCTACGCGGTTAAAAGCGGGTCTAGACGGCGCGTAATCGGTGTAAGCGGGTCCAGGCTGGCTAGACCCGCTTAGGACTTAATTATTAAAAAATGGGATTCAACTTATTCCAACTCGACCGGCTCTAATACACTCAAACCCCTAAAACTTTTCTTTTTCTTCTAAATCCACCGTAAAAAAATTCCAAATCAATTCTATTCTCTAAATCTCTGATTCCTCTTCTCTAAAACTCCCAAATCACCCCCTCCGCCTCCCTCATCTCAGTCGGAGGCTCGCAGCTCGCAACGCGCTTCAATTTCGACCTCCTCCGCCTCCCTCCTCCTTAGCCTCCCTCCTCGCAGTCGCCAACACAATCTCCTCTGCCTCCCTCCTCACAGTCGCACTCTCACTCACTCTGTCACTCAGTCGTTAAAACCTCCTCCACCTCCTCCTTGCAGTCGCAACTTGCTTAGACTTCAACCGACGTCAACACAACCTCTTTCCGCTCTCTCAAACTTCTCCTGACGCAACCCTCCCCCATCTCCCAACTCAAGCCTCCTGCTTCCCCACGTTGTTTGCTCCTTGAACTGTAACAACCGAACAGGTAATCTCCACTACTGATCTTCATCATAGATTTATACCAGTCTGATAGATGAGTATAAGTCTATAAAAAAAAAAACTAATAATAATACACCGATTCAATTTCTAATCCTGCAATTGCAAGGAGAAATATCAAGAGTAAGAATTGGTAACAACAAAACAAAAAAAATGATAAAATATATAAATAAAATATATACATAAAGAAATATATATATATATATATATATATATATATATATATATATATAATATGTAAATAAAACCGCTTAGCGCCTAGCCGCTTTAGCTCCGCTTACAAGGCCTAGGCACCCATCGGCCGCCCGATTACCGCCTAGCGACTTTTAGATAATTGGCTAAATGTTCAGTATGCTCCTTCTAATGGTACTCTTTTTTCAGATTCTACTTTTTACCTCACTATTTTTGGAAGTTTGGTCTACCTCACCGTCACCCATCAAGACATTGCTTATGCTGTTCATATTGTTAGTCAGTTTGTTGCTTCTTCTGCCACTGTGCATTGGGCAGTTGTTCTTCGTATCTTGCGATATCTTCGAGGGACCATCTTTCAGAGACTTTTGCTTCCATCCACTTCTTCCTTGGAGCTGCGTGCATACTCTGATGTTGATCACGGGTGTGATCCTGCAGATCGCAAGTCTGTTATTGGTTTTTGTATCTTTTTGGGTGATTGTCTTATGTCTTGGAAGAGCAAGAAACAAACTGTTGTTTCTCAATCTACTACACAGGCAGAGTACCGTGCTATGCCATCCACTACTAAAGAGATTATTTAGTTACGTTGGTTACTTGCATATATGGGTGTTGTTCTTTCTCATCATACTCCTATATATTGTGACAACCAAAGTGCTATTCAGATTTCTCTCAACTCAGTTTTTCATGAATGGACCAACACATCGAGATTGATTGTCATCTTACTTGTCACCACCTCAAGCATGGCACCATTACTTTAGTGCTAGCTCCATTCATGCAGATTGCAGACTTTTTTTACCAAGTCACATTCTATTTCACGTTTTCGTTTTCTAGTTGGCAAACTTTCGATGCTTATTGCAGCCGCATCGTGAGTTTGAGGGGGGGATATTAAAGTAATTATGCTTATGTTGTAAGGGTGGTATAGTCTTTTGTTATTTCAGCTCTTAAAAGCTCTCTCCCTCGTGTACTGTTAAGTTATTGCAGCCCCCAAATTATGTGAAGCCCTACTTCTCATTTTCTCTCCACCATGATTTCTCTTTGGTTCTTTGAGTTTGGTTGTAGATCTTGATTTGATTTTGATGTTTGATTTATCAAAGATCAACTTGAACGGTGCGGATCGTAAATTCTGATTGTGGATAATGGATTTTTAGTGCGCCATAGGAGGAAATTGACCCCCAGTATCCTCTTTTTAAATTTTGTCAAATAAATTGCTATATATTTGTTCAGCTTCTTCAGCTACTTAATACTTTTTTATAATTTATTTCAATATTGGTTCATGGCTATGCTGGTTTAGTGCCAAATACACAAACATAGATGGCTTAATAGCAGCCCTGGCCATAATCGGCCAATGTTTGACCGATTATGGTTGTGCAAGAAGGTAATCATTCACTTAAGGTCATCTGGAGGGGTTTGGAACTAAGCAAGTTTGAATTTTTTTAATGTTATCTATTGGAAGTAAACTTTATGTTAATGTATCTCCCATTTTACATGCTAACGTACCTGGGAAAAGTTAGAGATGATACACTGAACTTTCCCATTGTTCTTGCAACAAATGGAAGAAACCCAACATCAACTGCATTTGCTAGTGTTCCATAGGTTAGCATTTTTAGGCTAAGGGTAAATAGTAGGATGGGTAATCTCTTTGATAGTCCATGCATAGGAACAATTGTAAAGAGTGGCTACTGTATAACCAATACCAAGTTTTTCTTGGTAGCTAGAGCATATGAGAACCGTGGCTAAAGCATACCCACTCACAAAGAAAAAAGTGGTAGGCCATCAAATTAGATTACAATCTTTACATTTACATTGACCTGCATGTCATAAAAAGGTCCATTCTTGAAAAAGCATGTCTTTCGAGGATGTTTTTTTCCCATTCTTTGAAAAGCCTTATGGTGTTTATGTTAGAAATTCGTGAAACATGTGGTTTTATCTAGGTGCAGGCTACAACTTAAATCCTTGCACAAGTGACGATAAGTCCAATTACAGATCTGAAAACAAAATTAAGGTAACATGTAGCGATATGTAAAGATGGGGCATACCGAAAAAAATGGCTGAAACTTGACTGAAACTGAATAATTTGGCTTCAAGGCTGGCTTAAACAGAGATAATATGGGCCACTGCGCCCAAACTTTAATTCTTTGTACTGATCACCACCAAAAGCAAATGGTATGGTCGAAACCAAAACAAGATGGCCAGAAACGTAACCCTTTAACCAAGTCTGCTTGCTTTCGGGCTAAGTCAAACATTTCTATTAGTATAGTAATCAGTATCAATCACTTGTGTAGTTATGTTATAGAATCAGTACATGTCGTCTTAGCTTTTTCTTAACCGGCAATTGATACCCATGCGTTGGACAACCAAGTGTTGCCTTGTCTTTAAGAACTATATTTGTGGAAGGTTTGGATTTCGAATTAGTGCTAGCATTTTAAGGCATTTGAATCAACTGAGGCTTGAAGTTAGTTGATTTTTTTTCTTTTTTGACAAATGACTGCGCTGTGAGTCCGATTCTCTGCTTGTTTATCAGCCTTCCATGGGAAAAATGCGTGATGCAATGTAAGTGGGTATTTCTGTCGACACTTTGCTTTAAATGTTTGCATTTTCTGCACTATTATTATTTCCCTTATCATGAAGATGTTTCTTTTATTTTAAATTTTGACAATTTTTATCTTTCTTGGCCAACAACCTATATAGCGGACGAGTGAAACATGTTTCTTGCACTTCCAGCTCATGGATTCTTTTTGAGAATTAACTATGTCTGATTCTTGCATGCCTTAAGAGGATTTTCTTTCCATGTTTAGGTTCTGAGGAGACGACTCAGAGGTGAGGGAGACAAAAGATATTGTTTCCTTTTGGGTGATAACCTGGGCAAGAGAAAAATAGTGTAAGAGAGAGAGAGCACTAAGAAGCGAAATGGATAGACAAGGTCAGTTTCCTTTTTGGTGATAATTATTTTGAACTTTTGACAGAAAGGTTGGGAGGAGTTTGCTCTTTGATGTTGCACGAACAATATCACAACTCACAACTCGGAATTCGATTCCGTCAGATATTCTGAAAACTAGACACATGGGGTTACAATTCATATTCAGAAACTAATTCAAAATTATCATTAACAGAGTCGAAATTATCAAGCAAGACCAGAACAACAACATTCTCAAATTTCTTTTGCTTGAAATGTAACACGATTATTAGCTACCATGGATCTAAGTTAATGTGTGATACACGTTAGGGTGTAATTACTATTCAAACAACACTCATGTCTATTCTCAACTCATAAAAAGAGACATCAACATATACATCGTACAACCAACATTCATAAGTTATGGTGATTCATAAATTCATGTAGCTAAATAATTAGATAAATAGTTAAATCTAACTTGTGTTGAAATGTGTGTATTAACGAATGGTTGTGACTTTTACGATTATGAAATTGATAGAGACAAACAAACGAGTAGAACCAAGATTATCAACTGTAAACAAAAGACGAGTCACAACAAAATCTACTTGCGGTATTTCAAAAAGGTGCTTGTATGGGGAACAAAAGAATTGTACAAGTTATTTGCCTGATGATCGTGATGATACCCCGAACGAAGGTCCAACTTCGAAAAGACTGCAGCACCGCCCAACTGATGAAATAGGTCATCAATCCTGGGTAGTGGGTACCGATTCTTCACTGTGACACTGTTCAGCTCTCGATAATCAATGCAAAGTCTGCAGCTTCCGTCCTTAGTGATAGACAAGACCAGAGCTCCCCATGGTGAAACACCGCTGGATCTAACAACCCCTGGATCTGCATTTTCAGTTCTGCGAGCTCAATCAGTGCCATTCTGTAGGGACTCTTTGATATTGGCACAGTACCCGGCTGAACTTCAATGCCAAACTCGACTTCTCGGTCTGGAGGTAATCCGGGCAACTCTTCTGGAAACACATCTAGGAATTTCCGCACTACTAGAGGCGCAGGCTCACAGCCTGCGTGCAACTCCATTGCACAAGTTGAGCGAGTTAAAGACTTGTGGATATTGATCTAGCATAACTATAACAAATTAATTTTGATACATCATTTCGTAGATGATTAGTTTGCAAATGTCTCCATGCACTACAAACCGCAACGCCTATTCCAACGTTTTTTCCCCGACATTTAAAAGAAACGCCGGAATAGAGTAGTCCAATTTTCAGCCAACTCTACCCGACATTTTGTACCGGCGTTTGTAGAAAACGCTGGAATAGGAAAGGTCTATACCGGCGTTTCTGCAAAAAACGCCGGTATAGGACCAAAAAAATCCTCCCCCAAAAAATTCATTTCCCTCCCATCACCCCCAAATTATTTCATTTCTCCCTCTCTCTCTTTCCGATCTCCAAATCCCTCTCTCTCGTTCTCTCTCTCATGGCACTCTCAACATCCACCGCCGCCCTAGAACCCTAAGCCGCGACACCGTTCAACTCCGGTTGTGACGTCACAGTGGTGAGTTCCATTAATTTTGGCTTTCCTTTTCCTTTTCGAAACATGCATCTAGGGTTTTGTTTAGTCAAGGATAATGATGGACTTCCGTTTTAAATTTCTAACAAATCTGAAATTAGTACAAGTTTGGAAACCCTAATATTTCCCTCTTTTTGTTCATAGTTTTCAATCGATTTCCAACATAGTTTACAAGTTTGGAAGAAAGGTGGGTTCAAAAATTGGCCACAAGTGAAGGACAATTTCTCATCGCCGTCAAATTTGAGGTAAAGTATCCTTTCTTATGAAAGGGAACTTTCGATTCACATGAGATACAAAAAAACAATAAAACATCACAATCTTCCTACATTTAAATCTTCATTACTGTTATGCATCCTCTGCAAAGTGGTCTAAGATTCTTTTACAGTTTGGTCCAAAGCTCAAGCTGTAATTTGATTTTTTGTGGAAATGTAATTGAGATAGTTTCTAATCGTCAGCAACGAGCGCTGTTTAGGTTGGCGAATTCGTCAGATTTGGACAAGAATCTAGAAGGTTCAGTTGTTTATTCAACAGTACTTTTCTTGTTTACATTGGGATGTAGGAATTGTTTTCTCAAATGTGCCATTCTGTTTGCAGCCAGCCAATCTTAAAATATATTTGAGATTTCTTTGTTTTTTTCTTCTCCAATAAATTTTCAGTTGTTTATTCAATGGTACATGTTTTTACCAAGAATTGCTAATTTATTGGAATCCAATTCAGAATGAGGTGAACGACTAAAATTGTTTTATTGGAGAAGAAAAAAACATACAGTGCAAGAGAGAATCGAGGATTGAACAAACATGAAACTAACAAATCCACCTGATTGTGTCAAGAACCTTGATTACATGTTACAATAGTAGAGATGAACAAGTGAACTTGAGAACATGAACAGAATGCTACAGCTACATGTGTCATGGTGAATAAAGTCAATTAATACTGATACAAATCATCAAGATGACAAGATGAGAAAAGAATTAGCAAGTCCAAACATTTTTTTCATCTGAATTTTTCGTTATAGTGAGCTTAAATTGTTTGTTTCATGTATATTTCTGTTTGTTGTGAATGCTTTGTGATCTATGCAGGTGCATAGAGTGTGCATTGAGAGGGGGATTTATTCACTGTTGGATCATGCCTTTCTTCCAACACTGTACACTTCATTACAGGTAGGTATTCTCTTATCATTATAAAATTTAGCTGTCTAGCTTGTGCATTATGGACATGCACAAAGTAGTATGTTCATAGATAAATCATAGATAAAGTAAACATAAATATAATCCTTTATCATCTTTTAACAATCTTTCTCATTGTACAAGTTTTGATCCAATGGTACAATGACTTCTCAGATTCTAGAATATACTAAAAAATACTGAACCAGATGATAACAAGATTCTGCGATAATTCAGTATTTCTTTCCAATAGCTTAAAATAACATACTTTATATGCTTTTTGGTAATCAACTGACCCTCACCCTATAATATGCACTAATTTAACTCTGTATTCCTCAGACCACAACCCACGTTTGTTTTATAACAGACTTTTGTCCTGGGGGAGAGTTGTTTGCTTTACTAGACAAGCGGCCTATGAAGTTTTTCAAAGAGGAAACTGCATGGTAGAAATATATATGCATGTGGAAACAGTATTTTTTTTTACTTCAAGTTTTTCCTTTTAAACAATTTAATACCACATTGGTACATCTCAAACAAGGTTACATATCAACCTGCAAATCATTTTTTCATTTTTACATTCCCCTTCTGCATAAGATGGTTTAAGTCAGATTTCCATATCCTTCTTAATATATTCTTAACCCTTTATGTATATATAATTTTCTTTTCAGGTTTTATGCAGCTGAAGTCGTTATTGGTCTGGAATATCTTCACTGTCTAGGTAATTTCATTTGCTTTGAGTTCACTTATTCATCCAGTTTCCTAAATCCTCTCCTTTAAGTTGTGTATATAAATGTTTAACAAGTAATAATGAACCAAAGCAGTTACCAAATTTAACTGTTAAATTTCAACATTATGCTATTTCTTTTATCCAAAATGGAAGGTAGAGTGCACAACTGGCAAGGTATGTATTACATCTATAACACCACAAGTTTTAGTATCTTAGGATAAATTGATTTTTCTGTTTTTTAAGTGGAATGCGGCTTGAAAACAATCTACAAGATTACATTTTTTCTTTGCAATCTGTATTTCACATTTCCCTTGCAGCCAAATAAGTAATATGCTATAAATCAAAATTTTCATATTTAATAACTTTATTGTCTGATACAGGAATAATTTATTGTGATTTGAATCCAGAGAACATTTTACTCCAGAAGGATGGCCATGTTGTGTTAACAGATTTTGATCTATCTTTATTGACATTATCTAAACCTCACGTATGTGACTTTACTTACTGCTAAATTATTGATAATACCTTTTCTACATTACTTGTGTACACAATAACAGCTGGTTCTTTTAAATTACTCTCGTATTCTCTGGCATTGGACATTCAAATTTACTGCAATTTAGCCTTTTATGATATGATTTCTCTTCTCCTAAGTATAATTATTTTTAATTGTTTATGACAGTTACAGTTAAAAAACTTTGGGGTCAATTTCAGAACCTTCTCTTTCTCTCTCAGAAGAGAACTTTGATTACCTTTTTATCACTTCTACTGGCTACTGCTCCCAAATTAAATAGTATAGTCGTCTTTATTTTCCTTTTATATTTCTTCATGCAACACATAGTGTCTGATAGTCTAAGCCTTTTAAACAATCTGAGTAGAAACCAGAATGAAGTTTAAATTAGTACCACACCACCACATGCCACTAGGAATTAGGATATCAGGATATGTAACAAAATGTTTTTAAAAATTGTTATGACTTTATTGCCCAGTTATGCCACATCATGTCAATTATAATATTTGGATATTTCAACTAAATCAGGTGATAGCAGAGGCATCACCAGCAAGGAGAGAGATCGAGGGACCATTCCTATCCAATCTTTGTCCATTCCTATCCAATCTTTGTCGCAGAACCCAGCACACAATCAAATTCATTTGTAGGAACAGAAGAATACATTGCTCCAGTATGTACCTATCTCATTTTTTGTTGTTATCAAGTTGTTTCCATAAATTTAAATCTATAACATGCATAGATTAGCTAAGCTCAGTCAAGGTTACATATGCATAAGAAACAGTCTTTATCCCATTAGTTTCAATTCAGCTCTTTATGGCCTAAATTTTGTTGAGTTATTCATAGGCTAGATCATGGCACTTTCTACTATTGCCAGTTGTTTCTGTATCAAGTCTTGACAAAACATAGATACTCATGCAATGCCTTTAAGGCACAATGATTTGGGACACATACTAGTTTTTATTGCTTATTACGTTCTATAACTTTGAGGGGTTTTTGTTTTTGTATTTTATTTTTTGTTTCTTTTTTTCAGGTAAGGAAGCAAATGAGAATATAGAGAGTTGTAACTGTAATATATTGGTGATGCCTCTTGCAATCGTTCAAAAGATCTTAATTCACATCCAGTTCACATAATTGGAAAGAGTTTTCTTAAAATTAGAAAAGAATAATTCACCAAAAGGATGCATTATTAGTCATATTATTTAAGTAACAATGTGTCAAGTTTGTGAAGAGTTCTAAGTTCAAACAAGTCTTGACATAGGTACATGGATGTTATGCCCCAATTGTAACTTCTTACGTATCCTGTATTGAAGATTATTATTTTGCAATTGTAGCTTGTTACATCCAAAAAGGATGGAACATTGATAATTATAAGTTCTTGTATTGTATTTTCTTAATATCCATTTATAAATTTAACAGGTGATATTGGTGGCTTTTGTTACATGGCTTAGTTGGTTTATTGCTCTTGTGCTTTAGTATTAGCAACCCCATTTGCTTCCATGGTTGCCACTGGTAAAGGAGCATCACAAGGTGTTCTTATCAAAGGGTGGCAATGCCCTTGAGAAGGCTCACAAGGCAAGTAGTAGACTGACTTAACATAATGCTTTGGCTATAACTTCCCTTTTTATTCCATTGCTTATATACGGACTATATGCCACAGGTCAATACTTTCATATTTTATAAGACTGGAACTTTGACTGTTGGAAGACATTCTGTAGTTAATTGAATGCTCTTCTCCAAGATACCATTACAGGAATTCTGTGATTTGGCTGCTGCGGCAGAGGTGAGCAGTTAACCAAGATAAAATATTTTGCAGCATTTTCTTGTTATACCTATTGCATGAGATATGTAAGTCTATGTTAGATAATGAAACCTTGAACGATAACCGGTTGAAACCAATTGCATGAATTTACTATTTGAATGTGTCATCATATTGATACAGATTGGATATTGGTGGGTTGAACCATTGAGGGATCCAATACATATTGCAATCTAATGTAAAATATGCTATACTTATTGTCGATTGCATGATGGTATAGAGTATCTGTATTTATTTATACACTATGTGCTGAATTTCGAAGATAACCACCTAATAAAAGATGATCAACCATCAATTTTCCAAATTTTCAGGAAATTTTTTAATATTTTACAAAACTGCTGAAAATTATGAAGAGAACAGCGATAGTGACAGGGAAATTTGCCCGTATGTTAGTCACTTGTGTTGAAATAATATTTAGTTGTACGTTGCAAATAAATATCTGATAGTTACTGGCATTATTAGAGACCATTAATATGGGATAATATCTGAATTGGTAAAAGACATAAATTGGTCCTGCCTAGAATCGGTTCAGGTTAATGTATCACTTTTGGTCATACTCAAGTCACTTTTTTTGGGGATCCTGAACTAATAATGATGCATTTATACAACCTTTAAACACCCTTCCCAACAAACTGTTTTCCTCATCTCAGGCTAGCAGTGAACATCCTTTGGAAAAGACTGGTAGACCATACAAAAAAGCTCCACCAGCTATATGGATCTCCAAACGATAACATGTCAGAAGCAAGGGACTTAGAGGTGCACCCGGGTGCTGGTGTTAGTGCTGATGTTAGGGATAAACACATTGTGGTTGGGAACAAGAGGCTCATGCTTGCTTCCAAAGTCCCAGTAAGCCCTGAGGTTGAAGAGTTCATGTCAGAAACTGAACAGCTAGCGAGGACATGTGTGCTTGTTGCTATTGATGGTACAATTTGTGGAGCTTTGGCGTGTCTTGATTCCATGAAGCCTGAAGCTGGCCGCGTAGTTTCATTTTTGAATCTATGAGTATCTCCAGCATTATGGTGACCGGCAATAACTGGGCTACTGCGACTGCAAAAGCTAGGGAAATTGGAATAAGTGCAGTATTTGCTGAAATTGGTCCAGTGGGGAAAGCCGAGAAAATTATAGACTTGCAGGTGAATTGATTTTTTTGATTTTCTCTACTTTTAATTCCATTTCTGTGGGCAACAAACTTTAAATAGTTTGTTTTTCCTACTGATATGGGTAAAAATAGTGCTAAATCGGGACCGTTCAAATCGGGCATGGATCTTAAAGCTCCAAGGGGTAAAACGGTAATTTCAGCCGACACAGGGCCGACAAGATAAGCTGGGCTATTCTCAAGCCCGGCAAACTGTTCCACCCTGCAATAGAGACTGCAGTAGGGACTGTTACAACCGCCCTACCACAAAGGAGTCCAGATTCGTCGAACCCAGTTGAAATCCCCATATTCAAGGGGGTAACCGACTCTATCCTATCCATACACAAGGGAGGATCTGAAAACTCTATCTCTCCATCAAGAGAAGAGTCCAGTCCCGATCCCGTCACATGGATGGCATAACTGACTCTATCCTATCACCGGGAAGTAGAGATTCAACCTCATCTCGAAACTGATTCCGGAGTCGACCATACAAACTCTCCTCCCACTGTTGCAAGGTAATCAATTTTTTCATACCAAAAGCTCTTTCATAATCATTCAGATTACTGACAAGAGCGTCGGAGGGTGCGTTGCCGGAATCAATCCCATTGTCTCGCACTTTTTGCAGGTCACGGCAGCAGCGGGAAACCAGTCAAACGCCGGTGAAGGTATTCAGGTTTGACTCATTCGATTTTCTTCGAACTCACAAATTTTATCTGTTTGCTTCCACACCGAAAAAAGTAACAACAGATTGGCGCCGTCTGTGGGAACATCGAATAGCAATCCACCCTTCTTCCACCAGTTAAGACCGTCTCCAGCCATGCCTCCAAGGAAAGTGAGATCTACGACCTCCAACCGTAGAGCAACTCCCATTCCTCCACAACCGGAGGCTCTCCTCCAACCTGTCCAACCAGTCTAGCTACAAGACAGCTTCGTTCTCAATCTGTCCAGCCATTGCCGCAGGGGAAGCATCCTCTTCAAAATCTTTAACCCCAGCAGCCTCAACCCGGGCCCCAAAATGCTGGCGTAGGGACCTCTTGTCCTAATCCCCAGAAACACCTCTTCACCGTGATCATATCTCGGTACATAACTCTTCCACCGACTCCATGGCATCTCATAACCCTAGGTCGTCGGAAGATCTCCGCAACATCATAATCAACCGCCAGAATGAGGAAGACCTTCGCCGCCGTTTGGATGAGAGGCAAGCCCGAGAGGGGGGTTCCCGCCCAGAACGTCCAAAGGCTCGATCTCCTCGCAGGCACGGCCGCAAAAGGTTCGCTTCCCCTAGGAGGCAGTGGGAGTCCCCCCGATACCGTCGATGGAGGAGCCATTCTCCCGCTGGTCGACAGGCCCAAAGGGACCAGAATGGACCCATCACCAGGGAAAAATTTCAAGAATTTTAGGCGGCAGTCTTGTGGGCCCTCAATGTCGCGCCTAACAACATCAAGAACATCCAGAGGGTGCCTACTCCCGAGCCGGTTTGGAGCCCTTGCGATCGGTCCCAAAGTCCTTGTCAAACTCCGAGTCACCGCCATCACATTCCCAGTCCTCACCAGTCTCCAAGCTACCATCGCCGTAGCCTTCGTTCCCCCTCATACGAAGACGAGTCTCGAGGCTCGCCAAGGTGCGGTTGAAGGGAGGACGCTGTCTACCGCCGTCTCCACGAGATGGAGAGGCGCCTCGGCCGACTCGATAGGGACGAGGTACTAAGAGGGAGGAATCTTCGCTCGAGCTGGCCTCTATTCTCTCGTACCATCATGGAAGCCCCTGTCCCGGCAAATTTTAAGCCTCCGCAGTTCGAGTCATTCACGGGTGAGTCGGACGCGGTAGATCACATAGAGAGTTTCAAAACTCTCATGATGATCCATCAGGCCTCTGATGCCCTCCTCTGCAAGACCTTCTCCGCTACTCTCAAAGGTCTTTTTCCCGAGAGTGGTGCTACTGACTCGCCCCGTCCTCTATCTTCTCTTTCGACCAGTTTGAAACCCTCTTTATAACTCATTTTGTGAGTAGCCATCGCTCCGAAAAGACGAGTATCTCGCTACTCTTCCTCAGTCAGAAGAAGGACGAGAACCTGAGAGACTGTGTCAAGCGGTTTACTGTGGAGGCTAGATCCATCGCCTCCCTCGATCAGTCTGTCGCTTCAACCGCCTTCCAATCCAATATTCTCAACTCCGACCTCAGGGCATCCTTGGCCAAGAAGCCCTATCGGGACTTCTCAGAGCTCCTCCGGAGTGAGAAGTACATCCGAGCGGAGGAAGCTATCCACCGCCCCACCTTTGAAGGGTCGTCTTCCGGAGCAAGCGGAAGACCGCGGAGGATGAAGGAGCTAAGAAGCTCCAGAAGGACAACGGAGGCCAGCGTCGCCCTCCTCTTCGGTTTGAGAGGTTCATTCCTCTTAACGCCAACGTCTCGGCATCTTGATGGAGGTTGAGAAAGAAGGAATTCTCCCTCCTGCTCCTAAGATGAACACTCCTGGGAAAAAGAGGGACAGGGGGAAGTGGTGCCGCTACCACCGCGACCACGGCCACGACACGAACGATTGTCGGGTCTTGAAAGACGAAATCGAGGCCCTCATTCAGAGAGGGCAGCTTGCCAGATTCGTGAGGAAGGACCGGGCTGATCCTCCTCTGCCCCTAAGGGGGGCTAACAAGCGATCTGAAATGCACAAGGAGACCCCGGACTATGAACAGGAGCGCGTCTGCACCTCATCCATGGAAGCCTTATGGGAGGAAATTCCAACTCCTCCCGAAAAGCCTTCATCCGGGAGGTGAACTCCGTATATGGTCATCCCCTCCCAAGGGCCTCGGAGTCCAAGTCGCTTTTTCAGATGAAGACCTGGAGGGTGTCCGAACCCCCCACTGCGACGCATTGGTTATCAGCCTCCACATGGCCAATTTTAAGGTGCAGAGGGTCCCCAGTGGATAACGGGAGTTCAGTCAAGATCATTTTTTTGGAGGCCTTTCAAGGGCTCCAGTTATCAAGGGACCGGCTGAAGCCTACCGGCTACACTCTCCATGGGTTCACAGGAGTGCCAGTGACGATCGAGGGTGTCATAACTCTCGACGTAACCGCTGGCAAAGCTCCTACTACCCGAACCGAGCCGATGGATTTCATGGTGGTTAACGTCAAAGCCGCATATAACGTCATCCTATGTCGACCAGGCCTATCGGCTCTACAAGCCGTCCCCTCGGCTTATCATTTGAAGATGAAATTCCCCACTACGTCGGGCGTGGGAGAAGCAAAGAGGCAGCCCGCAAATGCTACACGATCACGATCGGAGGAACCGTCCTCTCTCTCGAAGCTCTCGAGATTCCCCCAGGAGTGCACCCAACCTATATCAGAGCCGGACGACGAGTCGGAGGAGGTGGTCTTCTCAAAAGAAGATCCGATCCTTAAGTTCTTGATTAGATAAGCATGCCCCTTAGTTCTTCTGAAAGCATGTTAACTCCTTTTCTTTTTATCAAATGTAATAAAGGCTCGCATCTCTGAGGCAGCCACCTAGTTTTTCTCTCAATAAAATTCAGTTTGCCTTTCTCAAAGATCATTCTGTTGCCCTCAAACATTTCCACTCAAGTCTCAACTCAAATACAGCAAGCTAGTTCGGAGTCTAAGCTCCAACAATTGGCGACTACTCAAACGACGAGTTCGGAGTCCAGCACTTGGTTCGACGTTGCCTTAGCCGCTTGCAAATCACCATTCAGAATTGCTCACGCAACGAGTTGAAACATCCCAACGACGAGTTCGGAGTCCGACACTTGGTTCGACGTTGTCTTAGCCGCTCGCAAACAAGCAAGTGCGGGGCAGCTCACTATTCGGAATTACTCCCATAATCGTTGATGAATCTTAAACGACTGGTTTGGAGTTCACAATCATGGCTCAAAATCGCCCTCACAACTTGCAAGTATGTGGGTTAGGGGCTCAAACACGACCATTCGAACTACTCCCAAAACTAGTTGACTCCAACAAGCAGGTTCGAACAGTGGCTCTTTTCCAGGGCTATCCCCAAGGCTTGATTCACCTTTGTAGCTACTCATGCGGCTCGACAATCCTCATCAGTGAGCTCTGTAATCAGTTCCTCTCCCGAGCCAAACCAACAACTCCTTCACTCAAAGTAAGGGTGTTGGAGCCCAGCTCGTCCTAGAGGATCTCCCGCAACTAGTTCACCTTCATGAAACTGATATGGTACCCGACTCACTCATCGAGTTGCCTCTACAAGCGTGTTGGGCTCAAACAGCAAGTTTGGAGGCCAACTCCATCCGAAAGTTGCTTCTACAAAGCCTACCGGGTCCAAACGGTAGGTCGGCACCAACCCCCTCTTCAGGTCGCTTCTACAAACTTGTCGGTCTCAAACGACAAGCTCGATGCCCAACTGTCTTCTAGAGCCTGGTGAAGCTCTTCGCTCCGCTCGCCTCCTGAGCGGCCTTTTCCTCAGTCAGTTCGGAGCCAAAACTTTTCCCTAGAGTTGCTCCTCAAACTTGTCTCCCGAATGGTCGGCTCCTAGAGCCTGGTGAAGCTCTTCGCTCCGCTCGCCTCCCGAGCGGCCTTCTTCTCAGCAAGTTCGGAGCCAAAACTCTCCAAATTTGCCTAAAAGGGTTGAAACCATCACTAGTTAATCCAAGTCTCACATTGCGAGGATCTTCCGCATAATTGGGATATCTTTCATCGAATTTTTTTCAAGATTGAGAATCAGCAGGATGTCTAAGAATCCCATCATTATTACAACGTTCGGCATGCCATCTCATATCAGAAGAAGTTTTCGAAGATAGTCTTTGTAGCCTAGGAATCAGAGGAAAGTAACGCAATAGTTTGACAAGCTTCTTTCTCCTACTTCCCTTAATAGGCTCATTGGTTTGATCGTCTTGATTTGGTGGTTCTGCCCATTTTGAAGAACCACAGACTTCGCAATTCTCCAGACTTTCCTTACCTCTCGTGAAAAGCATACAGTCATGTGGACATGCTGCTATCTTCTCATACCCTAGATCGAAAGAATTTAGGAATTTTTTGATTTTATAGGAGTTTGGAATACAAATTTTTGGAAATGTTTCATTCAACAGTTCAATTAGCATAGTGAAGGACTTGGCAGACCACCCGTTTAAACATTTAATCTGAAATAGTCTGACAATGAATGAGAATTTAGAAAACTTGGTGCAATCACGATACAACGGAAAACTAGCATCTTCAAGCAACTTAGTGAAGGATTCATGTTGTTTATTAATTTTAGGGCCGGGCCCGGGCATTTCCTCCACCCCACCACCAATGTTTGATGTTTCTGTTGACTCATTATGAACTTGGGTTGTTGGAATTTCGGTGTGGAATGGAACATTTAATACAACCGTTCACTAAGGTGTCATGCACCAAAGCATGCCTCTCATCGGGAACACAAGTCATCGTTCACTAAGGGCTCATCTTCATTTTTTAATACAACCGGACAAATAGGAGCTGACGTATGACTCTCTCCATGACAAAACCACCGTGTGTACTCTTGAAGAAAATCATTGACAACCAAATGTGTATGTACTACGTCACATGTCCTCAAATTACAATTTGGACACTGGAAGCATGGACAAAGAATTAGGTTGGGATCACGGGAATTTCGTTTGGCAAAGATAATGAAATCTTTAATACCATCCCGGTACTCCTTGGATAATCGTGGTTTACTAATCCAACTTCTATCCATTATAACAATAGCACACAATCTGAAATTAAAATTTGATATACTAAATAGTATTAGATTTAAAAGACGTTTTTATAATTAATTTCACCTTTTTTAAAACCTTCCCTAGTCGCAATTAAATAAACGGTATAACAATTAACTATAAAATAAATAAATCTCAGCAAAAAATGTATTAAAAAAATTAAATCTCAATACAATCTACTCTATTCACGCAACCCTAAACCACCTTTGTGGAAATTATGTCAACCACCTTTGTGGCATTTTATCGAACATCTTGTGTTTTAGTCTAATTTTGATTCAAATATAGTTTCCCTTGAATTTGGCTATCCGTTCAAGTAGATGATGATAGTAAAGGATATTTGCTGTTGAGAGGAATAGGGCGAATAACGAGGATGCCGTGTGGTAAATATGATAACAAGAAGAACACGAAGATGCTTTATTTATTTTGTTCATTGCTACTTATTAGTAAAACAACATATTTAGCACAATAATAACAAACCAACGAGAAAAATAAAGCATTATACCACACTCAATGTCGAAAGTTGTCGACGGTGGGGGGACGGGGGAGGTTTTATGACTCTCGAAAATATTCCAAATGTGTTTGCTTTAAAACGAAACGATTGTAAAATAAATTCAAACAATCAATGAAAGCATATCTTCAAAAAAAATTATATTTTAACGACAAAATAAATGTTAAATATGTTTATAATTATTTCAAAATGTTCCACTAATATTTTAGATTAATTTCAACACTTTTTCTCATGAAAATACATGAATTTAGAAGCAAAAATAATGAAAATCCCCCAAAATTGGCTCTGTCCAAACATCAAACCTGAGCACACAGTGCCCCCAAACTCACCCAACAACCAAGAAGTTCATTTGCTATTGGTATAAGAAATAATACAAAAAAAAATATACTTTATGTTTCTGTGTTCTAATTATAGAAATTTAAATAATTTCAAAGAAGAAAGGAAGTCCTCCTAAGACTTGAACCCGAGACCGCCTACACTGTACACAGCAACTTAAGCCAAAAGCCAAGACCAGGTTCCCACTTCTCACTCACTATTGAAATTTCTCAGGAAAATACACAATAAGTTTACTACTCCTTACTACATTTACATTACTCTAACATCAAAATACAAATTCCTAACGTATACAATTCGAATTCTATAATACAGGAAATAATATCATGGAAGTTTATTGTTCATATTATCCACAATTTTATTTATCTAATTTACACATCATCATCAATATAATCCATGCATACTAATATGAGCAATCAATTCTATGTTTACATTTCAGACTTATTTATCACTATAATACATTCATTTCTACAGTTCTACTTAACATATTGGCTAGTATAAGAGCATCCACTGTCGTTTTCTAAAAAACCAAAAATTAGTAATAGGTATACAAAAAACCCTCACAATCGTTTGCTAAAAACCCATAATTTAGAATAGAAATGAACAGTAGTCTACTAAACTTAGCAACGCCTTTAGACAATTGCTAAATATAGAAGATGGGCGATGTTCATCCGTTTGACGAAAGGGACGGATGAAGCTATGCCGTCTAGTTAAATAAAAATTTTAAAAAAAATGAGAGACGGATGAAGATCTTCCAACTCTCGTTGAAAACAATTTTTTTAAAATAAAAAAATCACTGAAAACACGCTAGACGGATGAAGGTGTTCCTTCTGGTGGATTTTTTTGTTTTTAATTTTTTTTTAAAACAAACAAAAAACGAAAAACACCTAGACATATGATGTTCATCCGTTTGGCGTGTTTTTTTTTTAATTTATATTTTTTTGATTTTTTTATCACTTTAAACAAAAACATTAAAAAAAAGTCAAAAAAGTCAAAATACATCATCCGTCTGGTGAGTTTTTTACTTTTTTTGATTTTTTAAAATTTTTTTTTTACCGAATACAATTTTTTTTTTTTTACAAAGACGGATGATGTTCATCCGTCGCTTCTGTTTTTAGACTTGGACGACTGCAGCGTGGTCCTTCTATTGCTATTTCTAATTGCTATATTTAGCAATGGACATAGAAAACGATAGTGGATGCTCTAACATGACATTCTCATACTACAAAATCTTAGAAATTTAAAGCATGATGTCAAATTTTCTTTTCTTTTATTATCACCTCATTAAACTTAGATAAATCAACATGAATTCGAAAAATCATTTACCATCTAAAGAAATTTAAAGCTACACATAATCATGATTTCATGACAAAATTATACTAAAGAACACTACTGGAAATTAAAGAAACACACATCTATTTAAAGTATTCCTTGGCAAATTGAACTCCTAACTAGCTCTCCAATCTCTTCTCAAAATCCGAGCTAAAAAAATAATAATTCAACAGTAAAGCTTGAAAATCCAAAATAATCACAACATGAAAAATATGAAAATTTCTTTCTTTCATCAGTGTGGCCGGAAGTGGAGGGGGTATTATAAAGGAATGTTAATGGGAGGGGGTATTATAAAGGAATGTTAATCGGAGGTTTTAATTAACTACCCACTAATTAATTATGTACCCACTAAACCAATTCTCAAATGAAACTTTCTTTTCCCTCCAATGTAGATTTGGCCGGCCACATGTGTGGGGTGAGAAATCACATGCACGTGTTTGCTATGTGTATGCACATACAATGCACACCAAAATTTAGAATTTTATTTAATTAAAATAGTATATGTTACTTAAATTAATATAAATTTAATAAAAATAGTTTAAATTACTAACAGAAAGTTTTTTTAAGCACAAATAAAAATAAACGTGCACACTTCATAAATTTTATTTTGAGAAAAGAATACAAGCAACACGTGCATCGCACGTATCAATAAGTATTCAAATACAAAATAAATTTGAGAGAACAAAAAATATTCATAAACAATCAAAATACAAAATATGTAGAATATTTATATTAATAATGTTACGAATATTATACGTAACGGTACAAAAATACATGTGTCTCACACGCTTGAGGCAAATTTGTCATAACTTAATTTTGCGGGGTAATATGAGTAGAAATAGAACAAAATCGGGACCGTTCAAATCGGATACGGATCTTAAAGTTCTCGGGGCAAAACAGTAATTTTAGTATAAACATGCCCAACATGATAAGCTGAGCCGTTTTCAAGCCCAGTGACCCGATCTAGCCTGTAATAGGGACTGGCTTATTGGAGGAACTATCCCCGTTGGGGTTGTACCTGTTTTTAGGAGCTATCAACAGCCTCTTCTGGAATCTATGTTTCGAAGGCAAGTTTCCACAACAGCCATAACACAAAGGAGTCCAGCTCCATCAACCCAGCTTAAACCCCCTATTTCTATGAGGTAACTGATTCTATCATTCCAACCACAAAAAAGAGTTTGAAAGTTCTATCTCTTCGTGAAGAGAGTGCCCAGACTTGATCTCTTCATGTGAAAGGGATAACCGACTCTAGTCAAACACCGAGAAGTAGATTGATGAATATCTTGAAACTGGCCCCCTTGGCAACTATATATACCTCGAGACTTCCTCGAAAACCAGGTAACAAAAAACTCCGCTCTCCAAACCTAACATAACTTCGAGTTTCTGACTTGGACGTCGGATGGTCTGTCGTCGGGGCCACCCTCGGTGTTTCTGACTTATCTTGCAGGTCTATGGGAGCGATTTCAGTCGTTCTTAACGATCAGATCTGGGAGTCAATTCCTGTTTTTGGCGGTCAAAATCAACGAATAACGAAGGTTTGATTTTTACTGTTTTTTCATTAAAAGAATTTACATATCTGTTTGCTCCCACACTGAAATAAGCGACGACACGGGGGGTTACACAAGGCCCTACCATAACCAAGCCTATTATCTACTTGCGTACATCTTGGGAAAATGTTAAAGAAGATAAGTTCCTCTCTGCAAGCACGTCCATAATTGTCTTTGAATAATGTAATTTAGTTTAATTTAATTTTTAGGAATCTCTTAGAGCATCCACAATGGTGTTTCCCATTTTTTAGAAAATGGCATCTATAGTAATAGGAAATAGGGTATTTGTCTACAGTGTTGTTGTTTGCTAAAATTTTGCTAAAATTTGAGAAAGACGAGACATGTTGTTTCGTCTGTTTTTTTTCTTATAATTTTTTTAATACGGTTAATTAATTAGTGATTAGATATAAAAATAGGTTAGTTAAATAAATTAAATAATAAAATATAACCTAAACCTAATTAATTACACACTGAGCCTAGTTTAACACTAACCTAAAAGACTCTATTTGCTGGACGGGACATGTTGTCCCGTCCAAGCAAAAATGCTTGAAACGGGACAACATGTCTCGTTTTCGCATTTTTTAATTTTTTAATTTTTAATTTTTTCGATGGTTCATGTTGTACCGTCTGACCATTTAAAAAATAATAATTGTCAGATGAAACATGTCTCGTCTGATCCCATTTAAAAAGTAAAAAAAAATTAGGGGCGGAACAACATGTCTCGTCTTATAATTTGAGAATCGCAATTTCGTTTATCAAAATTGAGAAGCGACTGTAGCTATTTTGCCATAATATGACAAAATAGCAAACGATTGCAGCACCTTGTTTCTCAAAAAATGAGAAATTATAAGTAAATATATATAGCAAACGATTGTGGATGCTCTTATAATTTTATTTGAAATTTTTATGGCAGTTTTCTCCCTGGGCCTTTTTTTTAACTTAAGTTAAATCTGGCCCGGCCCAAATTTTCGCTGATTTAACCGATTGTAATCAGTATGCGTAATTACCCAATATTAACAACCTAGCGTTCTTTAAAAGCTATCTTAGTGCACCGCCTAATTACATCTCTAAATCCTTGTCCTTTCCTCCATCACAAGCCGTCAATCAAATTAAAGCACAATATTTGGGACGGTTGAAGGGGGATAAGGATGTCCTTCATAGAAGACATCATATACGATTGTGGGTAAAAGACAAATCTCAAATCCAAAACCCGATCCGAAATCCCAATCCCATCGAATCCCAAAATTCCCGATCTCCATCCTTCCTCTCTCACCTGACTTTCGTCATTCCCAACATCTGCCGCCCCCGCCGCCGCCTCCCCAAACCCTAAAACCCTAAGCGGTGGTACCGTAAAACTCCGACGGTGACGTCATGGTGAGTTCATTTATTCTGCCTTTCTTTTCCTTTTCGAAACATGCATCTAGGGTTTTGTTTACTCTCTAGATTCCTCAAGAACAAAGAGGGATTTTCGCTCTAGATTTCTATCAGATTGAATGATTACATGTTTCGAAACCCTAATCTTCCCCGTTCCTCACAATTTCCGACCGATTTCCAACAAATTTTACAGGTTTGAAATTGGCCAAAAGTGAAGGAGGATTTCTCATCGCCATCAGATTCGAGGTAAATGAGAATCTTTTTTTCTTTTTTAATCATGTAAGTAATAAAATTTTAGCACAGATTTTGAAGCAATTTTCTTTTGATTTGATTTCAGGTACGAAGATGAAAAGAAGGGACGGATGGGACAGGTTTAACGCGGAACTGGATTGTCTCTGTTGGTGCGGGAGTTAACAAGAGTTTGTGATTGTGTGAAAAAACTGGAAGTTAAGAAATTCAACTAATAATTTGTTGTTATTCATGTGCAGAGTAGATGGCGTTCTGAAGGGATTAGAGCAGGTTGTTGCGGTTCTGTTGCTCAGCGTAAAGGGTAACCTCTCTCTCTCCCTCTCCCTCGCCCATCATTGTTTTTTAGTATGTGGTACTACGGTGCATATTATTTTTTGATGTATTTGTATAGTTTATTAGATGAGAGAAATGAAATTAGAATGGTGAAAAACAGATTTAAAATGCAATTACTTTGCTTTTAGTATGTGGTTCTACGCTCTCATTTCCTCTTTTTTTCATTGCTTTCCCACACTTACTTTGCTTCATCTATTTACTTTCTGAAATCCCAATTATTATTTGCTAGTGGTATAGACAGGACAGACACGAACACGACTCAGGTGTTTGAAAGCGTGTGAAGAAAGTACACCAAACTTATCAACAAAATTTATGCTTACATTCCACATTTTTCTCCGCTTCATCTATTTGCTCTCAAGACTCAAAGCCCCCTTGTGCCACTGTGGACTCTGAACTTTTCACCTTTTTGGATCAGGTGATTGGAAATTGAGGAAATAGAGTTTTTTTGGTGTCTACAAGAGATGATGATCTCTCTCTCAACATTCTTCTTCTTTCCCAAAATCTCTCTCTATAAAAAGACAATGATCTCTCGCTGACTATTCTTCTTCTTATTCTCTGTGCTGATAATCTGAGAAGTTTCACAAGAGGTGATGATGTTCTTGTTTTGGTAGGTGGGGAATTGGGAAGTAGCGGGTGGAGAAGTAGGGTTTGGCTGCCAAAGATGGTAACCCCCTTCGTGTTTCTATCTCTCTCTCTCTCTCCCACCCCATGTTTGTGAAATTTCTCAGATTTAGGTTTTAGAAAGAAGAAGAATGAACCCTACTTGTTGATTTGGGAAGAGTAGTAGAGAAGGTTTTGGCTTCCAAAATTGGGGACCCCCTTCTCTCCCTCTCTCTCTAAAAGACAAAATATACCGAACAAATGACTTTCTATCTGAAATTTCCCAAAACCCTACTTCCTTCTCCACATGTATAGCACAAAAAAATATGGCCAATACACTGTTAAGTCAAATATTTCTAACATACATGTGGCTTATAGTCAAGAGAGGGAAAATGATAGTATGGATTATCACACTCATTATGCTGATGGATTTAAGGCGAGCTAATCTGATCCTCCCTTCTCTTATGCTTTTCTTTAATTTCTTTTGAATTAGGTACAATTTGGGCCCTCATTTATTATTTCAATTGTTGTTTCTTAGTTTCTATATATAGTTCTATTTTGTTACTTCACTAACTCTGTCGTTCTTGTTTACCTTTTTGAAATTCAGGTTAAGACATACATTCTATTGAGGAGGATATGGGAGATTTTCCATATTCAGGTTTGTGAAATTTCTGTAAATAAGCCATTAAAATCATGATCACCCTTTAATTGAGTTTTGTATTTCATTATAGATATGGTGTGTGCAAGCGTAACTCTTATATGTTGTAAGTTTTGTACATAGTAGCATCATTTCTATGATTCACACACTTTGGGAGACATACTGTGAATCCCACAATATACTATCTGTTTTAGGTCATGTCATGTCAGATCGTGTAGTATCTTGAGTTGAGGACCTTAACGTAAACTAGTTTGATCTTGAGAAAAACTCAGTAATCTCTGCAGTCTGTACAGAAAATTGTGCAGTGAATGCTTCAGGCTGGTACTGTTTCTAACTGGGTTCTACTAAGGAACTATCATATTAGCACTGTTGTTAGCTGTTTTGGTGATCAATTATGTTTGCATATTGGTTAATTATTACTAACCATAATGCAATAAGAGTTATGATTATGTGTATACATATTTATTAAGGGGCCTCTTAGCTAATTATGCATGAACATATCTGCAGCACTGACCCACTAGAGGTTAATCTAGAAGTTGTTTCATTATTTCTATCCGCAGTGCAATAAGAGTTATGACTGTGTATACATATATTTATTAAGGGGCCTCTTAGCTAATTAATAATTATGCATGAACATATCTACAACACTGACCTACTGGAGGTTAATCTAGAAGTTGTTTCATATAGTGATAAAGAAGTTTGTTTCCTTTAACTGAATAGTAGATCTGTCTAGTCTGGAAATATGTAGACTAAATTGAAAAAGAGAAGTTAATCTCTTATGATAGACCTGATCTTCTTGACTCTCTCCTGCATACTTGACTGGATTTGAGAAGCCATGACCCATTGACTCATGCACTAGTGGTATTACTGTGACCACTGTAGCTGTGCAGCCTAAACTGGATTTTGTTTCCTACTCTGTACCTGCAATGATAGCATAGACCCTGTGTAATCTGTGAAACAGACAGAAGACCCTGCTAATATCAGCTGACGCTAGCTATTAGTTAGTTCCGATGTTAGAGAATCTTGTAATCTTCTCCTTGTTGCTCTCCTTTCCTTCTGGTCTTTCAACTAGTATATTATCAACTGTAACTATTGACCTTGGTTCATCCTCTCCTTTCCTTATTCTTTCTTAAATATTTCCATTCTCCATATGTTGATTCATAATCCTTGGTTTAGAAATGTTGGCAGAGCCA
Source organism: Hemerocallis citrina (assembly GCA_017893485.1). Lineage (NCBI taxonomy): Eukaryota > Viridiplantae > Streptophyta > Magnoliopsida > Asparagales > Asphodelaceae > Hemerocallis > Hemerocallis citrina. The sequence continues at coordinate 48,891,951 of CM030358.1, forward strand.
TAGCTCCATTTTATGCCGTATAAACTGTGAAATATTTATGAACTTCTCAATTCTAATTCATGCACGTGTTTGGTTTTAAAAAAATATAGTTATGTTAACATAGAGCTTTAGTGTTGGCTCTAGATTCATCTTTAAAATATATAGTTGTGCATGTTTTTCCTATGAATTGTAAAGAGGTGAGATGGTATCATTTTCTAAAGGGAACTAATTCATCTTTTCCTGCAGTTAAGATTATCTACTTCTGGGTCGTGTCGTTGTATGTTTCTGGATTATAAGATTTAAAATAGTTCTTATGATCACAGGAGCATTATGATTTTCTTCTTTGCTGCCCAACTACAGTCGGATATTTTAAAATTTTCAAATAAGCAGCTTTATTATGCAGTGCCCTATTCTAATTAGTAGTGCTTAATCTACTTATTATCCTTTGTGATTTATCGCTAGAATGTTATAAATCGTCCCATATTGGCATTGATTAATGCTGAGATAGCATCCCTGATTCAATTTATTGAGAAGTTGGGCATTCTTCACACAGGAACAGAGACATGTCTTTCTGTTTCTCCTTTTTATACTCGGATAGTCACAGAAGATGGCATTTTAACTCAGGTGGAATGAACCATGTCCCCACAGCCTGCCGATAAGTGTTCGAGGCTTCGAGCATCTTGATGTTAATTGGTCTTACCTGTTGAAGATCAACTTAGTCCTGCAATCTGTTGGTAAGACTGTATTCACATTTTCTCCTCAATATTTGAATTTAGATGTTTATATATTACTTTGAAATTTGGAGTTGTTATCTTTATATAAATGTTGTTTGGGTTGGCTCATAAGTCTCTCGATTAGATGGACATTTTTCTGTGAAGCCACACAACTGACACTAGCATCCAAGGAAAAATCTGATCCCAATGGATCAATGTTCCAAGGATTTCCAGAAAAAAGGGGAGCCAAATATCTGTCACAAATGATTGTAAATCACATGTAATGGATACAAACTGTCGTACGAACTGTTATATCTAAATTTAAGATGTGTAAATCGTTATATTTGTGGGAACATGTGTGTGGTGGTGGTGGTGGTGGTGGTGGTGGTTGGGGTGGGGGGGGTGGTGTGTGTAAGTGATTTGATCCATTTGGAGATGGTAGCTATTTGTTATTTTGGTTAGTAGGTTGTACTTCCGAATCGATGGGAGCCCCTACTGCCAAGCACCTTATTAGCCTTTACTATTATTGGAATGCCAGATTATTAAGTTGTTTTTTTAAAAAAAAAATTGTTGTTGAAGAACTACAAAGAAATGACATGAACATACTAAAAACCCCTCACAACAACATGATTTAAAACAAAGTCCTGAACAACATGGTCTAAGAAATACAACAAGTCGACCCCGACCGACCAAGTGAATGTTAAGCAACCTACCTGATATGGCTAAAAATAGGGTTTAATCGGAACCGTCCAAATCGGGCACGAATCTTGAGGCCCAGGGGTAAAACGGTAATTTCACTTACCAATGGGTCTGAGATGGGTACTGGATCTCTTCATCAAAGATCCAATAACCCACGAACGGATCCACCTCAATCGGGTACGGGTTTCGACCAGCAGAAAGCCCAATCCAGAGGGATAGAATTAGGGTTTCTGATTCGATCCTAATCAACGGCCCTGATTCATGCCTATCCTTCCACTGGGAATTAGGGATTACATTCCTAATCTGTTTACAAGGAGTATATTCCTTATCAGATCACGGGGATTACATTCCTAATCTGATCCCTAAGACGCCTATAAATACCCCCTCCCCATCCATCTCCATTAAGAGGTAATCAATCTTTTACCAATTTACGCTCTTTCTTAATCATCCCCGATTACTGACTTGAGCGTCGGAGGGTGCGTCGCCGGGAACAACTCCGGTGTCTCGTACTTTTTGCAGGTGTACGGCAGGAGTCAGCGTCAAACTCCGACGGAACAGGTATACAGGTTTGCCATTCAGTTTTTCTAAGAATCCACAAATACTATCTGTTTGCCCCCACACAAGATTTAGCGGTAACAGATTGGCGCCGTCTGTGGGAAACTAACGAATAGCAACCTCCCCTCTTCCCGTTGGTCAGATCTTCTCCAGCCATGCCTCCTAGGAAAGCCAGATCAAGAGGGTCCAACTGAGGACCCAACCCCGATCAGCAACAAGACGTTCCCATCCAACCCGCTCCGCAGCAAGGGCAACTTCCTCCTCCAGCGGAGGACCCACTCCAACAGGACCTGCCGCCTCCACAGAATCAACCACCTCCTAAGGGTCCCAACCCGCAGAAACAGCCTCTCCACCAGGACCATGTCTCAATCCACAATGCCTCGACGGACTCTTTGGCCTCCCACAATCCCCGAGCTTCCGACTTCCAACAAAAAGTCCCCAATCGGCCGAAAGATGTGGACCTTCGCCACCGTCTGGATGAAAAGTGGGCCCGAGAGGGAGCCTCCCGCCAACAACGTCCGGATGAGCGATCTCCTCACCGCCGAGACTACAGAAGGTCCCCTATCCGACGGGGGCGGAGAGAGTCCCCCGAGCATCACCGAAGAAGACCACATTCCCCTGCCGGTTGGCAAAATCCTAGGGACAATGAGGCACCCATCACCCGTGCCGAGTTCCAGCAGTTCCAGGCAACCATCCTACAAGCTCTCAACCTCCGTCCCAATAACGCCAATGCCCCAAGGATTCCCACTCCTCAGATCCGAAGTCCTCGCCAACGGTCCCTAACTCCTCCACAAGCTCCTAGCAACCCCCGCTACATCCCAAGTCCTCGCCGCTCCAGGAGCTACTGTCGTCGTAGCCCCCGCTCTCCCTCGTACGAAGACGAGTCTAGGGGCTCCCCGGATTACCGTCGAAGGGATGACGCAGTCTATCGCCGTCTCCATGAGATGGAGGGGCGCTTGGGTCAGTTAGACCGAGAAGAAGAGCTTAGGGGTAGAACCCTTCGTCCCAATAGACCTCCTTTTTTTCGAACCATAATGGATGCACCTGTACCAATCGGCTTCAAGCCTCCTCAATTCGTGACTTATTCAGGGGAAACTGACCCAATCGATCACATCGAAAGCTTCAAAACCCTCATGCTCATCCATCAAGCTTCCGATGCTCTGCTCTGTAAAACCTTCTCCGTGGCTCTCAAGGGTCCAGCTCGAGAATGGTACTTTCGCCTTGCCCCATCCTCAATATTCTCCTTCGAGCAATTCGAGATCCTCTTCGTCACCCATTTTGTAAGTAGCCGTAGAACTGAGAAGACCAGCATCTCGCTACTGTACCTCCACCAGAAGAAGGGTGAGAAATTGAGAGACTATGTGAAGAGGTTCACAGCTGAAGCTAGGTCTATAGCATCCCTCGACCAGTCGGTCGCTACAGCAGCTTTTCAATCCAATGTCCTCAACTCCAGCTTCCGCTCCTCCCTCGCCAAGAAACCCCCGCAGAACTTCTCTGACCTCCTCCGGAGCGAAAAGTATATTCGGGCCGAAGAAGCTGAGCACCGCCCCAACTTGGAGGGGTCTTCCTCCGGGTTTAAGAGAAAAGGAACAGAAGAGGAAGGAGCCAAGAAGCTCCAGAAGGATAATGCCGGCCAGCGCCGACCTTCCCCCAGATTCGAAAAATTTACTCCCTTTAACGCCAATATCTCCACAATTCTCATGGAAGTTGAGGAGGGGGTGATACCACTTGCACCAAAAATGAACACCCCTGGCAAGAAGCGGGATAAAGAGAAGTGGTGCCGTTATCATCGGGACCATGGCCACGACACCAACGATTGTCGGGCCTTGAAGAATGAGATAGAAGCCCTCATCCAGAGGGGGCAGCTGACCAGATTCGTAAGAAAGGACCGAGCCGACCTTCCTCCCCCGCCTCGGAGGGCTAACAAGCGTCCTGAGCGCGATGAAACGCCCGACTTCGAAGAGGAGCGTGTCCTATACCTCATTCATGGGGGCCCAATGGGGGGCTCCTCAAACTCCTCTCGAAAGGCATTTATAAGAGAAGTCAATTCGGTCCGCGCCACCCCTCCTTCTAATGGCCTCGGAGTGCCCATCACATTCTCAGACGAAGATCTTGAAGGTGTCCGCACCCCTCACTATGACGCACTCGTCATCAACCTCCACATGGCAAACTTCAAAGTGGAGAGGATCCTAGTGGACAATGGCAGCTCCGTTAACATCCTCTTCCTCACCGCCGGCGGGCTTGAGTCTATCTCGGGAGAGTTTGAGGCCTTTAAAAGCAGCGAGGAAGAGGATGTTAACGGAGCTGCCATTGTCCACTAGGATCCTCTCCACTTTGAAGCTTGCCATGTGGAGGTTGATGACGAGTGCGTCACAGTGGGGGGTGCGGACACCTTCAAGATCTTCGTCTGAGAATGTGACGGGCACTCCGAGGCCTTTAGGAGGAGGGGTGGCGCGGACCGAATTGACTTCTCTTATAAATGCCTTTCGAGAGGAGTTTGAGGAGCCCCCCATTGGGCCCCCATGAATGAGGTGTAGGACATGCTCCTCTTCGAAGTCGGGCGTTTCATCGCGCTCAGGACGCTTGTTAGACCCCCGAGGCGGGGGAGGAAGGTCGGCTCGGTCTTTTCTTTCGAATCTGGTCAGCTGCCCCCTCTGGATGAGGGCTTCTATCTCATTCTTCAAGGCCCGACAATCGTTGGTGTCGTGGCCATGGTCCCGATGATAACGGCACCACTTCTCTTTATCCCGCTTCTTGCCAGGGGTGTTCATTTTTTGTGCAGGTGGTATCACCCCCTCCTTCTCAACTTCCATGAGAATTGTGGAGATATTGGCGTTAAGGGGAGTAAATTTTTCGAATCTGAGGGGAGATCGGCGCTGGCTGGCATTATCCTTCTGGAGCTTCTTGGCTCCTTCCTCTTCTGTTCCTTTTCTATTAAACCCGGAGGAAGACCCCTCCAAGTTGGGGCGGTGCTCAGCTTCTTCGGCCCGAATATACTTTTCGCTCCGGAGGAGGTCAGAGAAGTTATGCGGGGGTTTCTTGGCGGAGGCTGGAGTTGAGGACATTGGAATGAAAAGCTGCTGCAGCGACCGACTGGTCGAGGGATGCTATAGACCTAGCTTCAGTTGTGAACCTCTTCACATAGTCTCTCAACTTCTCACCCTTCTTCTGGTGGAGGTACAGTAGCGAGATGCTGGTCTTCTCAGTTCTACGACTACTTACAAAATGGGTGACGAAGAGGGTCTCGAATTGCTCGAAGGAGAATATTGAGGATGGGGCAAGGCGAGAGTACCATTCTCGAGCTGGACCCTTGAGAGTCGCGGGGAAGGTTTTACAGAGCAGAGCATCGGAAGCTTGATGGATGAGCATGAGGGTTTTGAAGCTTTCGATGTGATCGATTGGGTCAGTTTCCCCTGAATAAGTCACGAATTGAGGAGGCTTGAAGCCGAGGAGGCTTGAAGCCGATTGTTACAGGTGCATCCATTATGGTTCGGAAAAAAAGGAGGTCTACTGGGACGGAGGGTTCTTCCCCTAAGCTCTTCTTCTCGGTCTAACTGACCCAAGCGCCCCTCCATCTCATGGAGACGGCGATAGACTGCGTCATCCCTTCGACGGTAATCCGGGGAGCCCCTAGACTCGTCTTCGTACGAGGGAGAGCGGGGGCTACGACGACGGTAGCTCCTGGAGCGGCGAGGACTTGGGATGTAGCTGGGGTTGCTAGGAGCTTGTGGAGGAGTTAGGGACCGTTGGCGAGGACTTCGGATCTGAGGAGGAGTGGGAATCCTTAGGGCATTGGCGTTATTGGGACGGAGGTTGAGAGCTTGTAGGTTGGTTGCCTGGAACTCGGCACGGGTGATGGGTGCCTCATTGTCCCTAGGATTTTGCCGACCGGTAGGGGAATGTGGTCTTCTTCGGTGATGCTCGGGGGACTCTCTCCGCCCCCGTCGGATAGGGGACCTTCTGTAGTCTCGGCGGTGAGGAGATCGCTCATCCGGACGTTGTTGGCGGGAGGCTCCCTCTCGGGCCCGCTTTTCATCCAGACGGTGGCGAAGGTCCACATCTTTCGGCCGATTGGGGACTTTTTGTTGGAAGTCGGAAGCTCGGGGATTGTGGGAGGCCATAGAGTCCGTAGAGGCATTGTGGATTGAGACATGGTCCTGGTGGAGAGGCTGTTTCTGCGGGTTGGGATCCCTTAGGAGGTGGTTGATTCTGTGGAGGAGGCAGGTCCTGTTGGAGTGGGTCCTCTGCTGGAGGAGGAAGTTGCCCTTGCTGCGGAGCGGGTTGGATGGGAACGTCTTGTTGCTGATCGGGGTTGGGTTCTCGGCTGGACCCTCTTGATCTGGCTTTCCTAGGAGGCATGGCTGGAGAAGATCTGTCCAACGGGAAGAGGGGAGGTTGCTATTCGTTAGTTTCCCACAGACGGCGCCAATCTGTTGCCGCTAAATCTGGTGTGGGGGCAAACAGATAGTATTTGTGGATTCTTAGGAAAACTGATTAGCAAACCTGTATACCTGTTCCGTCGGAGTTTGACGCTGACTCCTGCCGTACACCTACAAAAAGTGCGAGAGACCGGGGTTGTTCCCGGCGACGCACCCTCCAATGCTCAAGTCAGTAATCAGGGATGATTAAGAAAGTGCGTAAATTTGCAAAAGATTGATTACCTCTTAATGGAGATGGATGAGGGGTATTTATAGGCGTCTTAGGGATCAGATTAGAAATGTAATCCCCGTGATCTGATAAGGAATATACTCCTTGTAAACAGATTAGGAATGTAATCCCTAATTTCCAGTGGAAGGATAGGCATGAATCAGGGCCGTTGATTAGGATTTAATCAGAAACCCTAATTCTATCCCTTTGGATCGGGCTTTCTGCTGGTCGAAACCCGTACCCGATTGAGGTGGATCCGTTCGTGGGTTATTGGATCTTTGATGAAGAGATCCAGTACCCATCTCAGACCCATTGGTAGGTGAAATTATCGTTTTACCCCTGGACCTCAAGATTCGTGTCCGATTTGGACGGTTCCGATTAAACCCCATTTTTAGCCATATCAACTACCCTTGGTGCTTCGTCTCTAGGATCCATCCATATATGCCCATTTTCCTCTAGATGCGACCACTTCCTTGAATTGCCAACTCCACGACAATCCAACTTTCACATATGCCAATGTGGTTGATCCAGTATTATAACATACACCACTGTGGTTGAGGTCGCCTATTGTTTACAAGACAATTAAATCTAGCGTAAGGCCATGTCTGCAAATCTCCTTTTGACCACATGCCTTAACCACTTTGTCAATCGTGTTACCTCGTTCCATAACTATCCCAGTCGATACGGTCACTAGGACCTGCTGCAATGCCCTCGTTGGCATTGTAGAATGAACTTCGACTTCAATGATAGGATGAAGATGCTCCCAATGCAACTTCATTGTTAGTGGTGACTGACCCTTCATCGCATCTTTGATAATGATCTGGTTTGACGGGTGTGGGTGCCACGATTGACTCGAAGGTGAGCCATCTTCTGAGATATCTGACGAGCTGACCCATTTAGGCCCAAGGCTTAAATGGATTTGATGCTTCATAGATTCTTTTTTAAAGAAAATAGAGGCAGGTGGTGTGAGAAGATGAGGGGAAAATATTTCTCTACTTCGGCGATTCCCTCTACCTTTATGTCTTCTGCCTTTTCTTCCGTGATCTTTTGTTATCCGTTATGGGGATGATTGGAGGAGGGAGGCATTCTCTCCGAACACCTCAACCCCATGTAGATCCGACCATCCATGGTGGCTGGTCCCTTACCTTTGTCTAGACACTGGTGTTCCCTGTGCGGTGGAGGTGGTGCTCTGCCGTTGGGCACCTGGCTTCAAATCTCGTCCCACTGGCTGGAGGTTGACCTCTCCTCGTCTCTCCTCTCCTCTCATCCCTCCCTTCAATCCTACAAAGAAGGAAAGAAAGGAGGGGGACGATGGGGTTGAGGTGGGGGAGGGGGGTGGTGAGGAGAAAGCAAAGAAGGGAGGGAGAAGAGGAGAGGTAGGGCCGCAGGGAACAAAGTTGCTGAAGGGTGGCGGGGGGTGGCGGCTAGGGCGTGCCACCCCATTAGATTGGAGATTTTTTTGGGGGGTGGTGGTAGGGCTTTTCGGTGAGAAGAATCTGGCAAATTTATGTCTGATGGATTGTTGGGTACTTGGCAATGCAAGTAAAACTGCAGTAGTGATTATGAAGTATTTTTTACCTGATAGTCAAGTTCCTTATAAAAAAATGGTATGAAGTGATGGGAAAGTGATGAATTGCTTCATATTTTATTGGGACCACATGAATTTGCTTCAAGTAATTGAAATTGCCCATTTAGGGAAATTGAAATCTTTTATTTTCCTTTATTGAGCTTCGCTTAATTTGTATCTTTTATTTGTATTTTTTTGCTGTTATCTCCAATATTTTTGGCTTTTGCGTTTCAAGTTTCTTCTCAAATTGAATATATGTCGATCTTCTAGACAGTTTGTCTTTACAAGCCAGGAAAACATATATGCCACATTTTTCTATATGCCAGTGAGCTCCTTATATTATTCTTTTACATTACTTGTCAACTTGATATGAGCTGAATACATATTGGACCTAATACGAGTTAAAGTGGTAGTCTCCCTCACGCCTTATGTCACTTAATGGTTGAGTCGATCATAGTGAAGTCATCCTAAGTCAATAATCCTAAGCTGATGATAGATAGATTTGTTGGTGATCTGTTCACCGTCAAATGTATAAGGAAGGTTTTTCTCGTAGATTTTTAAGCTGGATTAGGGTAACAAACAGGGTATCTAGGCCACAACAACAGAGATCTGGTGACACTGACATGATACCTATGGTCTCTGTGTGTGGGTAAACAATTTTTTTCCCCTGGGGTCAAGTTTAACTTTCAGTTTTGACTTACCATGATATCTTTGAGCTAATATATTGAATTCCTTTACGCATAACAATATCTGTGTATGCAATCTTGATGTTTGACAACTGATTTCTTTCGATGTTTATTTTACTTAATGGATAAACTCTTTGTCCTTGGTGGTGTATCACACCTTTGTGACAATATTGTTACTTAGCTTTTAGCTTTTGGAAAAAATTCATATGCTCCATTGGGCATAAAAAACATATGGCAAAAATGCGAGAGGCTTTAGATTTGTCAAACCATACCCACTACATTTTACCCCTTGAAAATCGGTGGTCATGTAGGGGCAAAGTTTTTGAGGTTGTTCAAAGGCAGTGATTGCCTTTTGGGCATATTTTTCCCCCCTAAGCTTATTGCCCATCTATTGCTTGTACATTTACTTTTTATTTGTTTGTCTTAATCTGGACATTTCTGGCACTACACTATACTATGAAAATCTGAGCTGCCTAGTACTGTTATCACATGCTTGCCATGGTCTCCTTGATTGTCAGATATAATTTGTTTCTGCCATAAAGGCAGATTCTGACTGGTTTCTTCATGTTTTCCGAAGACAAATTGCAGTTGTATACAACTTTTTTGAGACATATATTTGTTGAAAGGATTCTTACCTTAGTAGTTAGTGTGTGTATTCTTGCTCCAAAAATGCACTATACAATGTTGCAAGAGAGAGCTCCCGATGAACTTTAGAATGAATCCTAGGACGTAGCTTACTTTTACTTATAGTTGAATTACGCTTAAATATTTTAAGCCGAGGATCGGGTAAAAGAATAAAATTGTCTATCAAGTTGGTTTTATGGAAAATAAATATCTAGGGAAAGAACAGTTAAAGTATTGTCTAAGGAGAAGATTGTGGTACTGGAATAATTATGTAGTGAGGTTTCGGAAAAAAATACGTTACTAGTTTTATTGATGCGACTATGGATATTCTAAGGATATTTTGACGGATTAGTAAATCGTGTGAGAGCAATTAGAGTGGACTATCAATTTCTTATTGTCAAAGTTTTACATCAGATTTTTTTTTTTTTTTTTCAGTGGGTTCAGATTTTGGTTTGAGGTGAGAATTGTTGTCCCTCCTTATTACAAGAACCTGGAACGGGCTATACTCAGTTCTAAGATGGAGCTATTTTAATATAATCAATATTTCAATCACTGCGTTACACTATTTGTAGGCGTGCAAATTATTAAATAGACAGTACTGGGTCTTGTATCTCTTTTATAACGTTCTTTGCTGTCATTAATTGTATTCTGTTGGTTGATCCGCTTACTCACCAGGTCGAGCTTGTGATTATGGAATTTCTAACAAATTGCTGGTAATATTTCTTGACCTTAGCATGCACTTGCCCATGACATTACATTCTGGACTATGGATACAATTACAAGGTCTAGACAACAGCATAAAGCCCGTGATGATGTCTCCAACTATAGAGCTCTAATTTAAGTAATGAAACATGTAGAGAGATCTAAAGATGGGATGTAAGAAAACAAGGTTTCCTGAAGCTTGACTAAAAATGAAATCATTTGACTATAAGGCTCAGTAGATTCTTGTAGGTGTGAATAATGTTCTTAGTTTTATGTAGTTACAGATTGAGTGGGGTGATCACTCTTTGTTTTTCAATGTGTTTGATACTTTGATATAAGTTTACTGTGTATACTCTGTTCGATTCTTGTTATCTGACATGAGGATGAGGTGATAGCAAGATTACTCTACATACTCTGTTTGATAACTGAAAAAAGTGACGGCCCATTTTTCAAAGGATTTACTAGTTGTAGAACTTTTGCCTAGTTATCTTGCATGTTTCCGGATAAGCGCATCTTATTTATTTGCAGGCAAGTGTGCACGAAACTTAGTTATACAAACAGTAAAATACTTGTTCGGATGCACTATTATAGTTGGCAACTTTAGGATTTTATTGCTTGAAATAATAACAATGGAAAACTCTATTACAAGTGACGATGATCTCTCTTTTCTCATTCTTCTACTGCTATAATCTGAGAAATTCCACGAGGGTTTCGCTGATAAATTACTCTGGATCACCCAGATGGGTTAGATCCAAGAACAGTTTTACTGAGATAGACATCAAAACTCTCATCCTGAAATAGAATGTTCCCACCAGCATTTGTAGGGATTCCATGTCAATGGTGACCTGCACTGAGTTCTATGCAACCCATTTTTGCGTGTTAGGATGCATACATTGAATACGACATCCGCCTGTAAGTAGACCTAACCTAGTGTCTTCCGTTGAGGCGGTGTGAGGAGACCGTGACTTATTCCCCACTTCTAGCATCAAATGCCTAGACTCTCACTTATGAGGCCTGACACCTGACGAAACTAACCCATCTCTTCCTGGCCTCATATACCCTGCACTTTCTTCTGAGAGTCAGTTCAGCCTTCCCACTCTTCCTCCAAGAGATTGCGTCCCATTGACTATCCATTAACCTCACCCTCTGTTACTTTTTTCCAAGAGATTCCTCTGCATATCTTACATGCTAAGAAGGATTAGGTATAATTGTTGATTGTTAGACGTGAATCTTTAATTGGGCTTGCTAAACTTATTTCAATTCTTGAAAAACCATCCAACTAATTAGTTGTTTCAATTTCTAACTTAATCGACATTACATGTTGGTAAACTTAATCTTTTGATATTCTTGGAAAATTCTCTACTCAGGGTTAAGTTTACATCAGATTGTGTATGTTTACCCCCAGAATTTACTGGCTTTGGATTCAGAGTAGCTGATCATTTACTTAAAGATCAACTAGTTGGATCTGAGAATAGTTTGGATGTTTTAATGTCACTTTACTTTACAGTGCACTTTTATTTGTAACATTAATTGTACTTACATATTTATCAAACATGCATTTTAAAAAGAGAAAACAGAAGGAAATGTGGTATAGGAGAAAATTTCCTCCTATAACACCTTAAAAAACCCTAATCCCACCTCCAAAATGCATGATCCACACAGTTCATAGTGTTCAACGTGTCACAAAACTTAAGTGGATGATATATTGTCAAAAGCGCATGTGTTTTTCTCATGTATTTAATGATCACAATAGATGTGTTGCTGAAAACCCGTTTGCAACCTCATGATGAATGGAAAAAATATATTCAAATTTAGTAATTTTTCTTCACTATGTGTTTTATGATATGAAGATTATTAAAGTAATTATATTTATGTTGTAAGGGTAGTATAGTCTTTTGTTATTTCAGCTCTTAAAAGCTCTCTCCCTTTTGTACTGTTAAGTTATTGCAGCCCCCAAATTTTTCGAAACCCTAGTTCTCCTTTTTTGTCCACCATGATTTCTCTTTGGTTCTTTGAGTTTTGTTGTAGATCATGATTTGATTCTATGTTTGATTTATCATGGTATTAGAGTTTTGATTCTTACTGCTATTACTTTACCGCTATTGCTTGTCACCGTCATCTCCTCCAAGTTCATCAGCGAATCCGAACCCACTTTCTCCAAGCAATCCGAAACCTGATAGTCCTTTCCCTATTGTTGTTGCTGCCACTCCATTGCTGCTATAAGTTTTGATTTGAGTTGAGTTTATGGGTTAAGAAGAAGTAGAAGAAATAGTTGAGTGGGTTCTGATCTGGTGTTGAGAGTGAGAGTTAGAGAGTTGGCGAAGTTGAATGACGATGCCAGGAAGGAGATTGGTAGGTTGAGAGATAGTATTGTTGTGTTGGAGAAGAAGTAGTATGGTTGTTGGTTGTTGGTTGTTGGTTGTTGAGTTTTGTTTTGGGTTTTGCCTTTTCTTTTAAGTGAGAAGTAAGCTGGAGATTTTATTTGTGTGTGGTGAACATGGAATATATGAATTTTAGAGGGGCTAATTTGAAAACTCATGGAGTTTCAAAGGTGATTAAAGGGAATATTTTTCTTTGGTCTGCCCCAATCAAAGGTTTGACCAATCAGCTGGGATCTTTATGGTTGAATTGAAGTGAACAATTTGTGTGTATTTTGTGCAATGTGGGAGTGCTTTTAGAATTTGCAAGATTTTGTGATCTTGAAGGGTGTTTGTATTGGCAATTTGAAAATTTGTTAGAATTTGCAAAATTGCAAGTTTGTTTGCATTCAAAATTTCCAAGGTTGAGATAGATAAATGCAATTTTTTCAAGCAAAGGGGTCACTGGTAGCCATTTCTGAGCACAACATCAGCAAAAGCAACAATTTAGCACTGCAGCAGCCATATCACAATCTGACTTCTTAGATTTTAGAGCCTCCTCATTGAATTCTACACTCGTAGCCATTTCTGAGCCACTTCAAAAACTCCTTGCTACACAGTCGCATGATATGTTTGTTTCTTCACTAATAGGTCAGCTCCCTTTAGTTTCTCAGGTATGACTTCATCCAAATGGGTTTTGGATTCTGGAGCTTCACACCATATGTCATCCGATTCAAAATCCTTTGTTTCTTTGCATCCTACATCATCTATGTCTATTATGACTGTTGTTGGTACACTTATGCCAGTAGCAGGAATTGGTTCCGTTGTCATACCACATTTATCTTTTTCTGATGTTTACCATATTCCTAAGCTCACGCTCAATCTTGTATCTGTTAGTCAGTTGTGTGATTCTGGTTACTCAGTATCATTTTCTTCTACTTGTTATATGCAGGATCTGCCGTCCCAAAAGCTAGTTGGGATAGGTGGTAGAAGAGGGGGGGGGGGGGGGGGGGGGGGGAATTGTAACTCCCGTTTTCATTTTTTCCTATTTCTATTTTTGATTTCCAATTGTAATCTCGATTATAATTTAAATTCATTTCATTTGTCCCATTTTGTATTAAATAATATTTGGTCGAATGTTATTTATCAATTCTTCCTCATCTCAATTGCTCATTAAAAATCCACTTCTTGTATGTCCTGACTCGGATTTATTTTAGAGTTTGTCTTGCTTCTTTGGGTTGTGAATTGATCCCCATTCGACTCACTTTGTACCCATAGCCCATTACCCACCTCCTAATGGGTTGCTCACCCAAACCCACTAACCCATATTACCCCCAATCTCTCCCTAACTGACTAATCATGTCAATCCCCCTAATCACTCTCCAAATCAGTAACTTCTAATTATTAGTTAAATAAATCCCTAATAATTAGCCCTCTAATCTCTCCCCCTATCTTGTAACTCCCCTAATATCTCTCCCGTACTCTCTCTCTCTCTCCCTCTCCTCTGATTATAACAAACCCAACTGTACACAAAAACAAACAAATCAAACAGATCAAACGAAATCAAAAAAAAAAAAAAAAAAAAAAAAAAAAACCCAAACACATCTCCTCTTCCTCCCCGCTCATCTTCTCCTGTCGAACCCATCAAAACCCACCACCACCTTCGCCTCCACCGTCGTCAACCCACTCCAACTCCATTGCCGTCGTCCCCAACTCCTCGCCAACCCCTCGATCACCACCACCGCAGCATCAAACCACCACCGCAGCATCAAACCACCGCCGAACCCACCGTCCTCTCCACCGCTCGACCTCCGAGACCCATTTTCGCCATCTCCGACCTTCTTCAACCTCATCACCATCATCATCTTCGCCCTTCCCCACCGTCGAAGACCCCGCAGCTCCTCCATTCTCGCCTCCTCTGTTTCGGAAACGAAACAGAGCTCTCATTCGCCGCCAGTCGCCTCTCGCCGCAGTCGCGCCGCCGTCAGCGTCGCGAGCCCCGCCTCTTCCCCGTCGAAGCCATCGCCGCTCGCCCTTGCTCTCTGTTTCGAAGAAGAAGAACGAAGAAGAAGACGACGGGCGATTGGAGGATCCTGCTGTTTGGTGTTGAGTGTGGCTGGATCCCAATTGGTGTCCGTTGTTCTGGGATCGGATCTGGTGTGAGGGTTGTTTCTGATTGGCTGTCATTTGCTGTTCCGCGTTGTGTTCACAGCGGATCGCCTTGCTGTTTGCTGTTCTGGACGGATCCTGTGTGGAGGATTATTGCTATCTACTAGCTTTCTTCACACGGTCTTCGCACGCACTCTTGAGATTGATCCCCGGGATACTGATCCCGTTATTCCTAAATATTTCGAACCGTCTACAAAGTAAAAGGCAAGTCACTCTTATCGAATGTATTTTTTTGGTATCATATTCGATAAATATTGTTGAAATTCCGCAAGTGGATCTTAATTAAAAATCGTAAAATATTGTTGTATCAATCGTCGAGATGCCACGGATTTACACGAGCGAATCCAAGTGGTAGTCTCGACATCGTGCCATCTTTTTGCCTCTAAAGTATAGGGATTTTCATGCACCATGTAGTTATAACTATTGATTATAAAATAGGGAACTATAGACACATTTCATATCATTAAATTAAATGACAAATAGCTATAGTATATTACAGAGATTTGTTGATCGTTAATGTGATTGTTATTGCTAAATTGTTGAATTGTGATTATTAAAATGTTAGACATCACCTATATTAATACCATGTTCACCTAAGGTTGATTCGCTGCGATTAAGATTAATCAAACTCCAATTTACTATTATTAAACTTTATTTTTACCATTTTACTTAAAGTGGACATATAGACTATTCTGAAAATTACGCCAATCTGAACCTTAACACGCTGTTTAGACCTAGAACACTTCATTAAAATCAGAAACTCCCTGAAAGTAAATCGTAGCCCTATCTGTCTAGATGTCGATAGACACCAAAACTTTCGAATTCGGAGCTATACAGCTCCAGTTATGAACCTTTTACCACAGCTGCGCTGAAATTACAGATTCACGTACATAACAACTTAGGCTAATGAATTAAGTGAACTATTAATCACACATGGCCAAGATAAATTCCAGATTTGTAAATAACATGTTTAGGGTGTTAAAAAGTATTTTTACTGATTTTTATAATATTTATTTACTGCCTTTATAATTAAAATTAGACAACATCTACACCCAGCCAGAAACTAAAACCTATAAAGAACACCGAATTTCGCCTAGCTACCGTTGTCAGAATGTAGCTTTTAAGTATGCGTTGGAACCGGGCGGGAGTCTAGTTTCTAGACCACCTGAAGGATCCACATTTGCTGCCCTGTAGCAACGGGAATGCTGATTTTGGTACAGCAACCTACTGCTGTCCAGAATTGGGATTTTACATTTTATAATGTACAATTGTGTTTATAATGTTATATTTAGTGTATTTAATTGTATATAGTATATTGCATGATCTTAGGATTGTTTTGACACCTTCTCTAGCGTCCCTTATTAATTGCATTATTGTATGATAATTGAGTAAAGAAAGTAAAGCAAGCCGGGGTTAAGGGTTGATTAAGGTAGTTGATGACATAGTGACTGTACTCGGAAGAGGGGCCCGTGTTTCCCTAATTATCGGTCTATCGGTCTATCGGTCTATTGGTCATATCGGTCATCGGTTAATTGCAGATTACTGACTCAGTATCTCGATTGATTCGATCATCGGTCATTAATGAATAATGTTCCCGAGTACATGAACTATAGAATCTACCACCTTAGTCTAAACGAAATTGATTGTATGCATCGAACCTGTGGTACGGCACACATGGGACACAGTAGTACGTGCATTAGCTAGGATTTAAAAATGAATAATAGACTTAAGGCCCCATCACATTATCATTGCATATTGTTATCTCAATGAACAGTGTTATCATTATTATTGCCCTTATTGGTATTGTTTATCGTTATTATGGTAAATCGTATTTAATGCATATTATACTGTTATCTATTTTACACTGTTCAATACCATCGACTTCATCGTTCATTTGAATTCATTGCTATACCTTTATTGCCATTGTTTCACTGTTTCTCCACTTGCATGTCCACGACTTGCTCTAAGGACAAATTATTCTTTCTTTTTAGATAAACAAGTACAGGTGAACAAGGAAAATTTTCAGAAGGCATTGGTGAGCAGTTCTCTACGATTGGAGCTGGAGCATATCGAGCTATTTGGTAAGTTCTTGTATTTCAGATTTTGTTATTGAATTTCATTATCGTTTGTGATTATGTTTTCCTGCGTGGTTGTGATTAATTTTTCTTATATTGTTGAGTTAAGACTGGTACAGCTTATGGATGATATGAGTTGGCGTACTTATATCATTCGCTGGGCCTCAGTTACGTGCCTGTGATCCCGTATTCCGGGAAGCGGGGCGTGACAGGAATATATGTTTTGGATGAGTTGAGGTTACCTGTATTTGTAGCTCCTAGTGTTGATTTATCATCATTCTGTTTGTGCCCCTCATTCTCTAGTATCTATTTATGGTATTCACGTCTTGGTCATGTTTCGGCTTCTCGCTTAAAATTCTTAGCTTCTACAGGATCCTTAGGAGATTTGCACACATGATATTTCTGATTGCAGTGGTTGTAAACTTGCCAAACTCACTGCCTTGCCTTTTAATCGAAATACTTCTTGCTCGTCTGCACCATTTTGAGTTAATCCATTCTGATGTGTGGGGATCTTCTCCAGTTGTTACAAAAGGGGGGTCACTATATTATGTTTCTTTCATTGATGATCACACTTTTTTGATGTCTATTAAAACTTTCGGGCCCTTGTAAAAACTCAACATTGTGTTGTTATCAAGTGTTTTAGATGTGATTTGGGTGGTGAATACACTTCCAACAAATTTTGCGATTTGCTTGCTTTAGATGATACTGTTCACTAGACTTCTTGTACAGATACTCCTGAGCAAAATGGTGTTGTTGAAAGAAAACATAGGCACATTGTTGAAACTGTCCGTTCTCTTTTGTTGTCATCTTTAGTTCCTAGTGAGTTTTGGGGAGAAGCAGTACTTACTGCAGTCAACCTTATTAATAAGATCCCATCGTCCATTACTTTAGGTTTGTCACCTTTTGAAAAACTAAATGGGCATGTTCCTGACTATTCCTCATTGAGGATTTTTTGTTCTACTTTGCTTTGTTCTTCGTCCACATGTATAGTGCGTACAAAATTATTGCCACCTTCTATTTGTGTGTTTCTTGGTTATGGTGAGGGACAAAAGGGATATCGTTGTTTTGGTCTCGCTTCGCAAAAAATGTGTCCCCGTCATGTTGTGTTTCTTCCTTATTCCTGCTACTACTCACAACTTGACCAAATCTGATCTCATTCATATTGATCCTTTCGTTGACCATACAGACAACCTTTCTCCACCAGTCCCTTCCATTCCTGATTCTGACTCATCTCTTACTCCTGTAACTCCCTTTATGCTTCATTATTCTCGGAGGACTCGCATTGTTAGTTCTGGAGATACTGGTGCCTCGCAGTTTGACACTCGTGATTCTCCCCCTCCTCCTGCCGCCGTCCAAGCTCCTTCTGAGATTGTAGATTCCTCTTCTCGTTATCCTCAGCATCCTCGTAAGTCTACTCACCTACCAGATTTTGTTTACTCTTGTTAATCCACTTCTTTCTCTTCATTTTTAACATTTATTCATCGTCTCTCTGAGCCCTTATCCTACAAAAAGGCAGTTCTTGACCCCACTGGCAGCATACTATGAACGAAGAACTTTCTGCCTTGCAAACGACAAACACTTGGGATTTGGTACTTGTACCTTCTGGTAAAAGTACAGTTGGTTCTCGTTGGGTTTATTAAATCAAGACAAAGTCTGATGGATCAATTGAGCGCTACAAAGCTAGATTGGTTGCTAATGGATTTTCTCAGCAGTATGGTATGGATTATGATGACTACAGTTCGTACTCGTATTGTAGTTGCATCTGTTCATCAGTGGCATATATCTCAAATGGATAAGAATGCTTTCTTGAATGGTGATTTGCATGAAGCAGTTTATTTGGTTCTCCCGCCTGGTGTCTTCATAATCATGGAGAAGTTTGTAAACTTAAGAAAGCATTCTATGGTCTCAAACAGGCCCCTCGAGCTTGGTTTGAGAAGTTCTTTATCGTTATCACATTTCTTGGGTTTTCCTCCAGTAATCTCGACTCGGCTCTCTTTGTTAAGTGTACCCCTATTGGTCGTATCTTACTCTCTATATGTTTGATGATATGGTTATTACTGGTGATGATGTTGATGGCATTGCAGTATTAAAGTCAGAATTAGCCCGTCATTATGAAATGAAGGATTTGGGTTCTCTACGGTATTTTTTGGGTATTGAAGTTGCATTTTCTCCAAGTTTATCTTCTTTCTCAATCTAAAGTACACTGCTAATATACTTGAGCATGATCGTCTTACCGATACTAGAACTGTTGATACTCCTTGTGAGCTAAGTGTTCTAAAAAGCGGTCTAGGCGGCGCTAGGCGGCCCTCCAACGCCTCGCCTAGGGGCTAGGCATTTAAGAAAATCAGTTAATGGTTCTAGGCGGTTAAAAGCGGGTCTAGACAGCGCATAATCGGTGTAAGCGGGTCTAGGTGGGCTAGACCCGCTTAGGATTTAATTATTAAAAAAAAGGGACCCGACTTATTCCAACCAGACCCGCTCTAATACACTCAAACCCCTAAAACTTCTCTTTCTCCTCTAAATCCCCCGTAAAAAAATCCCAAATCAATTCTATTCCCTAAATCCCTGGTTCCTCTTCTCTAATACCCCCAAATCACCTTCTCCGCCTCCCTCATCTCAGTCGGAGGCTCGCAGCTCGCAACGTGCTTCAATTTCGACCTCCTCCGCCTCCCTCCTCCTTCACCCCCCTCATCGCAGTCGTCAACACAATCTCCTCCGCCTCCCTCCTCACAGTCGCAACTCTTACTCTATCACTCAGTCGTTAAAACCTCATCCTCCACCTCCCTCCTTGCAGTCGCAACTTGCTTCAACTTCAACCGACGTCAACACAATCTCTTTCCCCTCTCTCAAACTTCTCCTAACGCAACCCTCCCCCATCCCCCGACTCAAGCCTCCCGCTTCCCCACGCTGTTTGCTCCTTTGACTGTAACAGCCGAACAGGTAATCTCCACTAGTACTGATCTTCATCATAGATTTATAATAGTCTAATAGATGAGTATAAGGCTATACAAAAAAAAGAAAAAGACTAATAATAATACACCGATTCGATTTTGTAATGCTAATCCTGCAATTGCAAGGAGAAATATCAAGAATAAGAATTGGTAACAACAAAACAAAACAAAATGATAAAATATGTAAATAAAACCGTCTAGCGCCTAGCCGCTTAAGCTCTGCTTACAAGGCACTAGGCACCCATCGGCTGCCCGACTATCGCCTAGCGACTTTTAGATAATTGGCTAAATGTTCAGTACGCTCCTTCTAATGGTATTCTTTTGTCAGATTCTACTTTTTACCGCACTATTGTTTGAAGTTTGCTCTACCTCACTGTCACCCATCCAGACATTGCTTATGTTGTTCATATTGTTAGTTAGTTTGTTGCTTCTTCTGCCACTGTGCATTGGGCAGTTCTTCGTATCTTGCGATATCTTCGAGGGACCATCTTTCAGAGACTTTTGCTTCCATCCACTTCTTCCTTGGAGCTGCGTGCATACTCTGATGTTGATCACGGGCGTGATCCTGTAGATCGCAAGTGTGTTATTGGTTTCTGTATCTTTTTGGGTGATTGTCTTATGTCTTGGAAGAGCAAGAAACAATCTGTTGTTTCTCAATCTACTACACAGGCAGAGTACTGTGCTATGCCATCCACTACTAAAGAGATTATTTGGTTACGTTGGTTACTTGCATATATGGGTGTTGTTCTTTCTCATCATACTCCTATATATTGTGACAACCAAAGTGCTATTCATATTTCTCTCAACTCAGTTTTTCATGAATGGACCAACACATCGAGATTGATTGTCATCTTACTTGTCACAACCTCAAGCATGGCACCATTACTTTAGTGCTAGCTCCTTCTTTCATGCAGATTGTAGACTTTTTTACCAAGTCACATTCTATTTCACGTTTTCGTTTTCTTGTTGGCAAACTTTCGATGCTTATTGCAGCCGCATCGTGAGTTTAAGGGGGGATATTAAAGTAATTATGCTTATGTTGTAAGGGTGGTATAGTCTTTTGTTATTTCAGCTCTTAAAAGCTCTCTCCCTCATGTACTGTTATGTTATTGCAGCCCCCAAATTATGTGAAGCCCTACTTCTCATTTTCTCTCCACCATGATTTCTCTTTGGTTCTTTGAGTTTGGTTGTAGATCTTGATTTGATTTTGATGTTTGATTTATCAAAGATCAACTTGAATTGTGCGGATCGTAAATTCTGATTGTGGATAATGGATTTTTAGTGCGCCATAGGAGGAAATTGACCCCCAGTATCCTCTTTTTAAATTTTGTCAAATAAATTGCTATATATTTGTTCAGGTTCTTCAGCTACTTAATACTTTTTTATAAATTATTTCAATTGTTCAGGTTCTTCAGCTATTTAATACTTTTTTATAATTTATTTCAATATTGGTTCATGGCTATGCTGGTTTAGTGCCAAATACACAAACATAGATGGCTTAATATCTGCCCTGGCCATAATCGGCCAATGTTTGACCGATTATGGTTGTGCGAGAAGGTAATCATTCACTTAAGGTCATCTGGAGGGGTTTGGAACTAAGCGAGTTTGAATTTTTTTAATGTTATCTATTGGAAGTAAGCTTTATATTAATGTATCTCCCATTTTACGTGCTAACGTACCTGGGAAAGTTAGAGATGATACACTGAACTTTCCCATTGTTCTTACAACAAATGGAAGAAACCCAACATCAACTGCATTTGCTAGTGTTCCATAGGTTAGCATTTTTAGGCTAAGGGTAAATAGTAGGATGGGTAATCTCTTTGATAGTCCATGCATAGGAACAATTGTAAAGAGTGGCTACTGTATAACCAATACCAAATTTTTCTTGGTAGCTAGAGCATATGAGAACCGTGGCTAAAGCATACCCACTCACAAAGAAAAAAGTGGTAGGCCATCAAATTAGATTACAATCTTTACATTTACATTGATCTGCATGTCATAAAAAGGTCCATTCTTGAAAAAGCATGTCTTCCGAGGATGTTTTTTTCCCATGCATCAAGCTATTATTGTGTACTCTGTCATAATAAAGGAGTCTTATGGTGTTTATGTTAGAAATTCGTGAAACATGTGGTTTTATCTAGGTTCAGGCTACAACTTAAATCCTTGCACAAGTGACGATAGGTCCAATTATAGAGCTGAAAACAAAATTAAGGTAACATGTAGTGATATGTAACGATGGGGCATACCGAAAAAAATGGCTGAAACTTGACTGAAACTGAATAATTTGGCTTCAAGGCTGGCTTAAACAGAGATAATATGGGCCACTGCGCCAAAACTTTAAGTCTTTGTACTGATTACCACCAAAAGCAAATGGTATGGTCGAAACCAAAACAAGATGGCCAGAAACGTAACCCTTTAACCACGTCTGCTTGCTTTCGGGCTAAGTCAAACATTTCTATTATTATAGTAATTAGTATCAGTCGCTTGTGTAGTTATGTTATAGAATCAGTACATGTCTTCTTAGCTTATTCTTAACCGGTGCGTTGGACAACCAAGTGTTGCCTTGTCTTTAAGAACTATATTTGTGGAAGGTTTGGACTTCGAATTAGTGCTAGCATTTTAAGGCATTTCAAGGCATTTGAATCAACTGAGGCTTGAAGCTAGTTGATTTTCTTTCTTTTTTGACAAATGACTGCGCTGTGAGTCCGATTCTCTGCTTGTTTATCAGCCTTCCATGGGAAAAATGCGTGATGCTATGTAAGTGGGTATTTCTGTCGACACTTTGCTTTAAATGTTTGCATTTTATGCACTATTATTATTTCCCTTATCGGCTTATCATTGCTTTAATGAAGATGTTTCTTTTATTTTAAATTTTGACTATTTTTATCTTTCTTGGCCAACAACCTATATAGCAGACGAGTGAAACATGTTTCTTGCACTGCCAGCTAATGGATTCTTTTTGAGAATTAACTATGTCTGATTCTTGCATGCCTTAAAAGGATTTTCTTTCCATGTTTAGGTTCTGAGGAGACGACTCAGAGGTGAGAGAGACAAAAGATATTGTTTCCTTTTGGGTGATAACCTAGGCAAGAGAAAAATAGTGTAAGAGAGAGAGAGAGCACTAAGAAGCGAAATGGATAGACAAGGTCAGTTTCCTTTTCGGTGACAATTATTTTTAACTTTTGACAGAAAAATTGGGAGGAATTTGCTCTTTGATGTTGCACGAACAATATCACAACTCACAACTCGGAATTCGATTCGGTCAGATATTTTGAAAATTAGACACATGGGGTTACAATTCATATTCAGAAACTAATTCAAAATTATCATTAACAGAGTCGAAATTATCAAGCAAGACCAGAACAACAACATTCTCAGATTTCTTTTGCATGAAATGTAACACAATTATTAACTACCATGGATCTAAGTTAATGTGTGATACAAGTTAGGATGTAATTACTATTCAAACAACACTCATGTCTATTCTCAACTCATAAAAAGAGCAACATCAACATATACATCGTACAACCAACATTCATAAGTTATGGTGATTCATAAATTCATGTAGCTAAATAATTAGATAAATAGTTAAATCTAACTTGTTGTGTTGAAATGAGTGCATTAACGAATGGTTGTGACTCTTACGATTGTGAAATTGATAGAGAAACAAACGAGTAGAACCAAGATTATCAACGATAAACAAAAGGCGAGTCACAACAAAATCTACTTGCGGTATTTCAAAAAGGTGCTTGTATGGGAAACAAAAGAATTGTACAAGTTACTTGCCTGATGATCGCAATGATGATCACAATCAACGGTGCCGAATCCCAATGTCGATTTGATGATGATCGAGATCGGGCGCTGATTTTGATGGTGATGATCGGACGGCCGATGTTCAATGAGGAGCTTGATGATGGTCAAGATGTGATTGGACAGCTGGAGTTCATCTTGATGGTGATCAGCCCAAGAACAGGGGGACTCGGTGATCGGGTGGTCGGCAGGGGCAGTGATGGCGAGGGGCTCAAGGCGACGACTGGCTGGTGGTTGATGGCTGTCGACTGTGGCAGACTGGCGACAGGGGTACTGGCAGTAGGTCTCAGTGGGGATGGAGGAGAAGGCAGGGTTGATGGGGGGTGTCGACGGTGCAGGGAGGCAGCGTCGAGGGTTGCAGCAGCCAAGGGAGCCCGATGGTCGACGGGTCAGACGATGAGGGAGAGTAGGGTGGACGAAGGGTGCACAGTAGGAGCTCGGAGGTGGCTGTAGGGGATAAGCACAGGGCGGAGTGGCACGGTTGGAGGGAGGTCGAA
This sequence comes from Hemerocallis citrina, assembly GCA_017893485.1. NCBI lineage: Eukaryota > Viridiplantae > Streptophyta > Magnoliopsida > Asparagales > Asphodelaceae > Hemerocallis > Hemerocallis citrina. The sequence continues at coordinate 48,915,982 of CM030358.1, forward strand.
GGTGGATGGTGATGAAGGCGAGGATGAGGGCGAAGGAGATGAGTTCAGCAGTGGTGTGGGCGGGGAGTCAAAGGAGGTTGCAGGCGGAGAGGAAGAGGTGGACAGGGAGAGGGTGGGTCTGGATGAAAAGGTGCAGGACGGGATGACGAAGGAGATGATGAGTCGGGTGTAAATAGGCGGATAGATAATTAGATGGGGTGATTAGGATTAGGGGTTTAAAGAGGGGATTATATGTAGGATTAGAACGGGTTATGGGCTATTGGGTTACGGGTAGGGGTGTAAAATGAACAGGACGGTCCGTCGTCCGTCCGAGTCCGGCTCGAGAAATGGTCCGACTGTGGACCGTCCGAACTGTTATACGAACCAAACTCGAACAAATTATTAGGTCCGATTCTTTACCGAGCTCGAGCCGGACATAGGTCCGTCCGAGTATTATTGCGGTCCGATGCTTTATCGAACCGACTTCGGACTAAAAAAAAATTGTCCGACCTAGACCGAGCCGGACATAAGCCTGTTCGATTAGAATTTCGGTCCGAGCTTGAACATATGGTTGTTTGATCCCGTCCGGTTCGATTTACAGCCCTAGTTACGGGTTTAGATTATAGGGTTTTGCGGGTTTGGGTTAGAGAATACGGATCCATTAGGGGAAAAAGTCGAAAAGAATAAAATAAATTAGGCCATGAATTAGATGATTTAGAATTAGTCAAATTATCAAGAAAAATAACAATTTAGGGTTGGTAGGAAAAATTTACATTAATCTGATTGGAACAAAATTTGAGTCGAAAGCAACAATGAATTTCATTAAGAGAGAAAAATCAAATACAAGGTTCCGAATTGAACAAAGAAGAGTACAATGATCAACAAAATACTAAGGAAAATACAAAAATGGGAACAGGGGTTACAATCCTACCTACCTAACAAGCAGAATTTCGTTATCGAAATTCAGACAAGTGGTACATAGGGCAACCCCGAAAAGAAAAGAAAACAGAGGAACTACTCGAACAAATGGGGAGTTTTTTCTAGATCTCCAGTTTCCAAGTCGACTCACCCGGCGAGTGAGGATTCCAGGAAACCCGGACCAACCTGATAACCTTGTTCTTCAGTAATTTCTCCCGCCTGTCCAAGATGGCAACTGGTGGGATCTTACAAGATAGATCCGGCTACACGGACAACTTTGAAAAGTCGATCACATGGCTCTCGTCCCTGATGTACCTTCTAAGTTGGAAGACATAAAATACATCATGTACTCCAGATAGAGCCGGCGGCAACGCGAGCTTATAGGCCACCTTGCCTACTCGCTCTGTAATGTCAAACGACCTAATGAACCTGGGGCTTAGCTTGCCCCCACCTCCAAACCGGATAACACCTCTCCACGGTGATACCTTAAGGAACACATGATCTCCCACTCCGAATTCCAAAGGCCTTCTATGAACATCTGCCCATTTCCTTTGCCTGTCTTGTGGTTCCTGTAGATGATTCCTTATCTGAGCCACTGCATCGACAGTCCTTGTGATCAATTATGGCCCCAACAGCTTCCTCTTACCAATTGGCGATCTATTACACTTCCGACCATAATGTGCCTCGTACGGTGCAGCCTTAAGACTTGCTTGATAGTTGTTGTACGAGAACTCTACCAGATGCAGTTGATCTTCCCAAGATCCTCCAAACTGCAGAACACAAGACCTCAACATGTCCTCTAATGTCTGAATGGTTCTTTCTGACTGCCCATCTGTCTGAATGAAAGGCTGTGCTGTAGTTCAATTTGCTTCCAAGACTCCCCTGAAGACTCCCAGAACTAAGACTTGAATCTCGTATCCCTGTCGGATACAATGCTGACCAGAACTCCATAAAGACGCACAATCTCTTTCATGTACTTCTCGGCTAGACTCTCAGTAGACTGGCCAACTCTGAAGGGAATGAAGTGGGCACTCTTCGTCAGCCTACCCAAATGGCATTGTCACCCTTGGGACTCCTCGGCAATGCAGTCACAAAATCCATCGTGATGTTCTCTCAGTTTTACTCGAATGGGAAGAGGTTGAAGAAGTCCAACCATTCTCTGATGCTCTGCCTTACTTGCTGACTGATCAAACATTGGGAAATGATCCTTGCTATGGCCCTTTTCATACCATGCCACCAGAAATGCAGCTTCAGATCTCGATACATCTTTGTGCCACCGGGATGAATAGAATATGGCGAGCGATGAGCCTCCTTGAGCAACTTCTGCCTGACTTCCCCCTTTGGAATGCATAGACGGGTCCCAATGCGGAGAGATCCATCCTCATGAACAACCATGTCAATCCTGGAACCTACCTCAACTTCAGCTCTGAACTTGTGTAACTGATCATCACCTGTCTGTGCTTCCTTAATCTGCTCCACCAGAGACGACTGTCACTGAAGCATCAATCAACTCCAGTCGGTACCAGGCAAAGTCACTTTCAATTCCAACCTCCTCATCTCTTCAACAAGTTCGCTCTACTTAGATAGGACCATAGCAACTGGTCTTTTGCTCAAAGCATCTGGGCACCAAGTTAATCTTGCCAAGGTGGTACTGCAAATTGATATCATAGTTCGCCATCAGTTCCAACCAGCACCTCTGTCTCATGTTCAGCTCCTTCTGAGTGAATACATACTTGAGACTTTTGTGGCCAGTGAAGATCTCCACTCGGTCTCCAAGTAAATAATGCCTCCAAAAGCTTCAAGGCGAAGATCACAGCTGCCAGTTCCTAGTCGTGAGTAGGATAATTCTTCTCATGCGACCTCAACTGCCTGGATGCATAGGCAACGACTCGGCCCTTCTGCATCAACACTGCACCTAGACCTCTGCCAGAAGTATCGCAGTAAATTACAAAACCACGTGAACTATTCGGAATTGTCAACACTGGCGCTGATGTCAACCTGCTTTTCAGCTCTGCAAAAGCTTCACTGCTAGTCCCATCCCAAACAAATTTCTGATCCTTCCCAGTTAACTTAGTCAATGGCCCAGCAATCTTCGAGAAACCTTGGACAAATTTTCGATAATACCTTGCTAGTCTGAGAAAACTCCTCACATCTGAAACCGACTTTGGCACCGGCCAATCCTTCACTGCAAAAATCTTGGACGGATCAACAGAAATTCTCTCGCCTGATATAATATGCCCCAAAAATGTAACTCGGTCAAGCCAGAACTCGCACTTGTTGAGTTTTCCATAGAGCTGATTCTCCCTTAGAGTCTGCTAGACCAATCTCAGATGCTCAGCATGCTCCTCCCGGTTTCGAGAATACACCAAGATATCATCAATAAAGACCAGCACAAATTTGTCCAGGAATGGGGAGAATACCCTGTTCATCAAGCTCATGAACACTGTTGGTGCATTTGTGACTCCAAAGGGCATCACCAAGAACTCGTAATGCCCGTACCTTGTCTTGAAAGCAGTCTTCTGCACATCTGCCGCCTTCACCTTAACCTGATGATACCCCGAACGAAGGTCCAACTTCGAAAAGACTGCAGTACCGCCCAACTAATCAAATAGGTCATCAATCCTGGGTAGTGGGTACTGATTCTTCACTGTGATACTGTGACACTGTTCAGATACTGCATAATTGACATAGATAAAGCCGGGATAGCCCGTGCGGTCTGTAGTGAATTCAAGTACATTGACATAGATAAAGCCTAGCTAGAGACTCCAACACAGTAAAACACGCATGGGATATATTGCAGTTATATGGATATTATTTTTATTAATATACACACTAAATTGTGATAGTTGTCCTTCTCGAAACATTAATTTTTGTTTATTAGCTTGTTTATTAAAAGAGAAATATATATGCACATTTCTGGAACGTATTGCGATATCATATGGATATCTTATTCCTTAAATTGTATTTGTCAACATGGATATATATAGAAAGCAAAAGTGTCGATCAATAATGGGACAGAAACCATAGATCCTTAACACCCCAAAAATAGATTAATGATGTAAAATTGACATGGATTTGAAGCACCGGGATCACATTAAGATTAAAAATATTTATGTAACCACCTTTTCCGCCTGTTTCAGCGAAAACGTAACGAATAACTTGTTCTGCCTCGTCTTTGTATTTCTTCTCAACATGAAACTGAAGTAAAATAGTCATATCTGTCAATAGTTACAGCAAAGTAATAAATCATCGAGCTGTATCATAGATACACAAACTATATATGCTTGTGTGGACATTGCTTTTGATCTGTAGATAATTATCATTCATCTTATCAAATTGCAATTGATCTAATATTGCTGCTTTAATCATTATCAGCATGAGATGATGTTTGCGGAAATTCATTGTCAGAACAATATGTACCTCGAAGTAGGTAACATATTTCCAGTATTCTGTGAGCTTACCGATACTTATATACATACTAATTGTTCAAATAAGGTTGATAGGATGTTCTGCTAGGAATTCATCATTATGAATTATTTCCAAGGTTAGTTCTGAATATCAGGGTTTTAGCTTTCTATTCATTCATTGAGTCAGTTGATGCTTCAAGATCACAATTTGTTAAAGTTCATTTGTTTCCTTATTTTTTCACAGGTATATTTGAAAGCCACTAATAATGCATTCTTCAGAGCCATTTTTTTTCATTTTAATGCATAAACTGTTCAACGATGTTTTCTAGAGCTTCTTGAATTTGTTACCTCTCTGATCACAACATACTGATTTGCCATATCTGATAATAATTAACTATGACAAGTAGAGAGTTGATATCTTATGTTCCTCAATCTGTATATATATGATCAATTCTAATTTCCTTTCCCTTCGTCTGTGTTTTTTCCCAATATATAGTTTCTATATGATTAGTTGCTCAATTTTGTTTCTAGATGAATTTGCCATTTTAAGTTCTAACTCCACCCTTATGGTTATCAGATGTCGTAGTCATAAAATTTAAGCTAGATGAATATGCATAAAGATTAATTATAGAATATTACATATAAGTTGCTTACAACTGATTCTGTAAGGAAATTTTCACTTCCTATAAATCCAATACTTACCCTCTTCAATATTTGTTGGGGCATCAGATAGTAGAGTCTGAGAGAGCTGGCAAAGTAGGCATTCTGCAACCTGGAATGCAGTACGAAGCTCTTCCAACATTTGACTCACGCAATTACTACCATCTCAATAAGCTGGAGGATGCATCTCACTACTCTTACTATCATGATCAGACAGCCCTTCAACTCGGCTACGAAACCAAATCTGATCCTGATGCATAAAAAACTGTACTCTTTACGCTTCTGCTATCTAGAGAACAATATTAATTTGACTCAATATATCACCTTTTCTTGAACTACTTTTGTGTGTTTGTAGCTTATGTTCATGAATTTACCTGCAGTTATCTTCTTGTAGCTTTTATGTGTGTTGTGTGACAGGCTAGAGCTGAGTTCTCATCTTCTACAACTGAGTCAGAACAATATCTTCTTAGAAAAGCACAAGAATCAGCGAAGATGTTGGCCCTATTGAACCAACCATTGCATGTAAGCAATATTTCTGCTTGATTGTTCATATAAGAACTCAGATGATCATACTGGGCTTCTCTAAAGTAATTAGGCTGGATTCTGTCTGAAGTTAATGCATTGACTGCTAAGTTTTATTCTTTGCATTTAATAGATCAATTTTAACAAGGCCTATTTTCTTGCTTCTAGTAAGTAAAATACAACTATTGCATGAGCTATCTTCCATCTTGTAGTTGCAGTTGCAAGTGGAAAATGATAATGTAGTTGTTAGCTAATAAATAATAATAATGGTAACGGTTATTGTATTAGTTGTGAGAAATTTAGGGTTATTGTATTATTGATAAATATTCATGTTGATTCATTTGGTTGTATTGAATGGGCTTGTGGAGTTCTATGTTGTTTTATAACATATATGTGAAGTTTTATTTCATGTAGGGTTATTCTTTTATTAAAAATTGTTTTAAAATTCAAAAAAAAAATTACCCATCTATCCGGGCATTTTTAGACAAAAACATTGGGATAGGGTGTTCTTTTTTAAAACAATTTAATAACATATCCCGACGTTTTTTGTCAAAAACGCTGCGATAGATTACGTTCTCCTTTTTCCTTGACAAAAGCTCTATACCGGCATTTTTTTCAATTAAACGCAGGGATAGATGTAGGCTATAGCGGTGTTTCTAAAAAAACGCCGGGATAGATATAGGCTATAGCGGCGTTTCTAAAAAAACGCCGGGATAGATATAGGCTATAGCGGCATTTCTGGCGGCGTTTTTAGAAACGCCCGTACGGTCTATCCCGGCTTTTATAAATGCCGGGATAGCCTAAAAAACGTCTGGAAAGTCTGTGCGGTTTGTAGTGAGTACATTAGAATATGCCACTGAAAAATCTAGGATTAATGCAAATAATGAATTAAATTGGTATAATCAATAAGGTAGTGAGAGTTTTAGTACTAAGATTGAAGTGCTACAATGGTGGAAAGAATATGAAAATCTTTTTCCAGTTCTTTCATATATAGTTAGAGATCTACTAACTCCTATTGTGTCCACAGTTGCATCAAAAAGTGCTTTTTCTAGAAGTGGCAAAGTTTTAATAGATTACATGAATCGTATGAAGCCAGATTCGTTGAAGATGCTCGTGTGCACCGAAGATTTGTTGAAGTTTAAAGACAGACTCTAAGAAAAAGCGGTCGACACATCAACAAACCGAAGCAACTTGCCTGAAGATCGACAACAAAAGTAAGGAATTTAGGGTGATGAGATCATAGGTTTAGGTTAAGTAGAGGTGCACGACAGTTAGGGGCGACGCTAGAACAACTTTGTCAGGGGCTCAAGAAAAAAAATTCTATGACCACATATAAATATATAGGTGCTTTTTCATAATTTCGCGGGGGGGGGCCTCCCCGGGCTCCTACTTAGCTCCGCCACTGACGACAGTATTCCAATGTCTTTTCTTCAAACTAATTCTAGGCTATCTCGTACTCTAGATTATCCCTTTAAACATGTAATTCCAAAAAAAAATGTATATTTTTTTGGGTTTTTATTACATGTATTTGTATGTAAGAAATTTGTAAAAATTTCAGAGAAGTTGAAATGAATAATATATACAATTTTGTTTCACGCTTATACTTGTACTTTTAAAAAAAAAAAATTGGAGTTTAAAAATTTAAACCCAAGAAATTCCCAGGCCAATCAGCGACCCACCCCGATTCAGGTTCAACTTGTACGGGTTCGCGGGTCGACCTGGTCGAGTTTTGAACTTCCCAACCTGGCCTGTCCCGGCTTGGGTATTGACCCAACCCGACCCGAGCCGGCTCGAAACTCGGGCCAAGCCGGACAGTTTGGGCCCGGCTCAGCCCGCTCGAACCGAATGCCAGCCCTAGTTAATATAAGCCCTTTGTTCTTGGCTTTGTGGGGGGGTATAATCGTAAATTCCCCCCCCCCCCCACACACACTGTCTATCTCTCTCACTCTTTCCCTCTCTCCCGCTCATCTATCCCGCTCCTTCGATCGAAAAGAAAAGAACCCTAGCCCCCTTTCTCCCGCTCTCTCCGATCGCTTGTCTCCGGCCCCCATTCCCTTCTGAGAATCGAAATTTAGCATCCATCGTTGGATTCTGATCAAGATCTCCACATCCAATCGGACGGCCCACAGCCAGTGCGCACGGGCTTGCACACTAGCCTAGTGTGCAACGGAGCCTTTCCCTATATATATATATAGAGAGAGAGAGAGAGAGAGAGAGAGAGAGAGGGGGGGGGGGGAGGGAGGGGGGTGGGATTTTTTTTCCATAATTAACATAATTAATAAAATAAACCCTAAATTATACATGACCCAAACTTATTTCCTAATCTATACATATAACTTAGCAACTATATGCCACTTCATCCCTTAACTAATTAATTTGCTTAACTAATTAGTTTATTTATTTTTAATTCTAATTCTAATGAAATAAAACTCCATGGAACAACTCTCTTATGTTCCTTTGCTACTGTCCCCTAAATCTAACAAATCATAGGATTGACATCCATCTTTCCTTTCATGCCATCACCACCAGTGAAGATTTATAGTGCGTTTGGATATAGCTTTCATATGACACATATATCATGAGGTCCTTAATACATCCAATTATGCAACAACAACAAAATTAGTCTTTAAATATTTTTGATAAAAAGGAAATATTCCTTTTTTCTTTAACAAGGTCGTCACTACATACTCATACCAAAGTTCGCAAATTGAGCAAAACCTTTTTTATTTTCTTTTTGCCGTGGTTGCAGCAAAACAAATTGATACATATTCTTTTCCACTGACACTTATGACACTTATGTGATATAAGGTTAAATTGTTTATTTCATTATTTATCTATTTATTTATTTTGTGTGTGACTGTCATATTCCTTTTCTTTTGAGTACATGAACTACAATATTTACTAAGGAGTTGTTTTTGGTTTTGTAATATGGTAGATCATGATCTACTTAACAGTATAATCCAGTGTATTTATTTTATGGTTGCTTCATATGTTATGGTTGCTTCACATGCAACTTAGCAACTAGATGATACGTAATACCTATCTAATTGTTAATTCTTTTTTAAATGGTAGGCACAATTAACTAAAGAACATTTTGTAGTTTGCAATTAAAAATATTTTAATTAAAGAAGAAAAACATTACATGCCCTCAACAGCACCTAAAACCCCAAAAAAATTGCTCATTCTTCACGAGAAAAAACTCACTGTTTTGACCAAGAAAATAAATAAATAAATAAAGAATAATAATAATAATTATTATTATTATAAAACCATTGATCTTACATACATATGCTCCTCTAAAAAGCAGCGAAAAGTAAAAAATACTCGAACAAAATATATTACACTTGTACCCATCATTACAACACAAACGCCTTATCCCGACATTTTTGCCCCAACCCCGACAATTTTAAACGCCCAGCGTAGCCCCTAAATGTCGGTAGAAAGGCCGGAATATTAGTTTGCATTGCGGTAGACATGGGTCTACCTCGGTGTTTTTTACAAATACCGGTGTAGGGTTATTTTTTTTTTATTTTATTTTATTGATAATTTATTTGCCCCGGCGGTTGTAGAACTGAGGGTAGGTTTTTTTTCTTCTTTTTTTTCTTTGATGTACCACTCAAAATTATGAAATTTGATAGTTCTCAGCTGGTGCTCTTCTCCATGTTACATTGATCATGCCAGTCAAAAGTTTTTCCGCATATGCATGTCCCTTGAATGAATATAGAAATATACTAATAATTAAAAGCAAAATAATATAAATGGAATGCTACTTCATAATATAACCAAACATAACATATGAAGCAATTAACTATAAAATAAATACACTGGATTATAGTGTCAAGTAAAAAATAAATACACTGGATTATAGTGTCAAGTAGATCATGATCTACCATATTACAAAACTAGATACAACTCCTTAATAAATATTTTAGTTCATGCACTCAAAAGAAAAAGAATATGACAGCCACACACAAAATAAATAAATTAGATAAATAATGAAATGAACAATTTAACCTTATATCGCATAAGTGACGATGGAAAAGAATATGTATCAATTTATTTATTTTGCTGCAGCTACGACAAAAAAGAAAATAAAAAAGGTTTTGTTCAATTTGCCCACTTTGATATGAGTATGTCGTGACGACCTTGATAAAAAAAAATGAATATTTCATTTTTATCAAAAATATTTAGAGATCAATTTTGTTGTTGTTGCATAATTGGATGTATTAAGGACCTCTGTCATATGAAAGGTATATATCCAAACATACTACAAATCTTCACGAAGTTATGGTGGTGATGGCATGAAAGGAAAGATGGATGCCAATTATATGATTTGTTAGATTTACGGGATAGTAGCAAGGAACATAAGTGAGTTGTTCCATAGAGTTTTATTTCATTAGAACCAGAATAAAAAATAAATAAACTAATTAGTTAAGTTAATTAATTAGTTAAGGGATGGCGTGGCATATAGTTGCTAAGTTACATGTATAAATTGGAAAATAAGTTTGGATCATGTATAATTTAGGATTTATTTTATTAATTCATGTTAATTAGGGAAAAAGTTGGAGAGAGAGAGAGAACTGATCTGTGCTACTTTTAGGAGTAGTCAAGTGTGGGTGCTATGAGTTCATTTTTGAATGATTGGTCAAACGAAATTGTAAATCCACACCATTGGATGTGAAACTACTTCATATAACCTATCTATAAATAAAATTACAAAATCTTTTGATGAGTTTGCCCGTCCATCAGGTGTCGGCAAATTATGTAAATCCGGACTTCTTTGTAAAGCGTTGATTTTGTTATCGCTGAAATGGAGGGGTAAAATTTATCAAGAAGTTTTCAAATTTTGTTTGAGTAATATCTAACGGACAACAAGATCTACATATGTATCTAAGTCTATAGTGCAAATGGAGGGGTATTTTAGCTGGGTTGCTCGTTACATCTTTAAAGTTCTAACTATATTACAATTGCCTTTACAGTGGATGTCTGAAGATCATGTTTTTTTTTTGTACTTGCAGGGATATTCAGCAGAAGAAAACATCTGCAAATAGGATCATGGGATCTAATTCAACACACTATTTGGAATAAGAACCATAAGTTCATCTTTTGACCTACTTTGCATTTGTTGTAAAGTATTCAGATTTTCATTTCTCTCAAGAAAAATGTGGCATATGGTCACCATGTTTCATTAATCAGAAATTAACAAAACATACAGACTAAGAACAGGAAATAAAATATGAAGCAATATGCCCCTTACAGACAACAGATCCCTTTAACAATCTTGGAAGGTGGTCCGACAAACCGATAGTCATTGCATACTTTTGAAGAGGTCAATGATAGACCTACTCCTCGAATATTGTATTGGACCCCATCTTGGGCCCAAACATAAAGCTCGGCCCAGCAAAATTGCATGTACGTCAATTTAGGTTCGTGCACTACCTCCATGGCACGTGCACACCCTCCTGAAACTAGTCAGGTGGGATTTTATCAACCGCCGAAGCCTGCCGTCTCATCGATGGGGGACCCCTTCTTTGGGCCCAACCCCGCACCTGTCGAAGCCAACCTTCTCCTCATCTCCTCATGCACCGCCTCCAAAGAGATAGCCGCAACCAAAGAAAGAGCCGTGAAGAGAATACTTTTACCTATCTCATGTTCTTGCTCTTTCAGGCGATTTCTCACCAAACTACGCTCTCATTCACCCCACCCAAATTCCACGTCCAAAGAGAGAGCCGTGGAGAGGATACCTTCACCTCTCATGTTCTAGCTCTCTCGGGCGATTTCTCACCGACACAGACACACCAAGAGACTCTCACACTCAATTAGAAACCCAAACCAAACAAAACAACAATAAATTCCTCGCGCCACGAAGGGCGGCGGCGTTACTGCTGTCAGGGATGCTGATGAAGGAAAGAAGAGGTGCTGCCAAGAAGGTAGTGGCCTTTGTTGGAGGAAACTCAAGTGTAGTTAGCGGCGAGCGGAAATCGCCGCACCAGTGGCAGTCGAGCACGCGGCGACAGTCCCCGCACCAGCGACAGTCGCACGCATCCCCCTCCGACCAGCGGCAGTCGCCGCACCAATGGTAATCGAGCACACAGAGTCAAAGAGTTGCTGCACCGACGGCAAGAGACGGCGGGACGCTGATATGTCTAATTTTTATACAAATATTTGTACTCATTTACCTATTAAAATGACTTGTTTTCGCTGATATTGTCTATAATTCTTCTTATTTCTATATGATTTCATTTAATTAATTATTTTTGAAGAAATAATATTTTTGATGCAAAAAGTAAAGAATTGTGGAAAAAAATCAACAAACAGAGTAAAATAATAGATTTATCAATTTTTATTGTTTTGTTGACTTAAAAGTACGACAAATAATTTGTAAAAGGATTTTTATACGCTAATATGATATATAGTTAGTTTAATTAATTTTAAACTAATTAAATTTATTTTATTTAAAAATCCTAATTTCAGGTATTATTTTGTGTATGCAGAAGCACGTGGTGGGCAGAAAAGGCAGAAAATAAAGAAAGAGTGTGGACTTTTCTGCAAAAAGTGAAAACCCTAACTCTCTTCCCGTACTCTATAAATGCAAACCAAAGGAGAGAGGAGAAACGTAAGAGGTGACGGCTACCAAATACAATCAACCTTCTCTCTCTGTTTCCTGCTCAGATCAAAACCATAAAAGTTTGTGCGAGTTCCAAGAAGACCAAGCACGTGTGGGCAGTAGGGTTGTTTCTTCATCGGCGCAGTATTCGAAGTGCACCCAACGAAGCAGTTGACTTGGCGACTCAAACATATGACAGCGTGGGCCCCTCTCCCTTTTCAATAAAGCAGCATTCGACAGGCTGTTTTTCTTCTTCTTCGTCTGACGTGCAAGCACCAGGACGAAGCTTCAAGGGGCACCTGCTGTTTCCTTCGGCACGGGATTCCAAGACGACAGCAGAGCAGACATTGACGCGACAACACCAGAGAAGCCGCAAGCTGACGCGACAGGACGTGACGCTTCTGCAGCTGACCGGGTGCTGGGCCCCACACGCGATCTGGCGTGGCACGCACAGCTCTGACCTGCTTGGCGACGTTTTCGGGGCAGCATTGGTTCGGTATTTTTAGACAGGGGTGCATATAATTTTTTATTATAATTTTTTGTGTACTTTTTCTTCTCTATATTTTTTTTGATGCAATCCCAAACAAATATGAACTGAATTTGAATATTCTAGAGGCTAAGATGTAGCTAAGTTTTGAACACAAATTTTAATACCTTATTATTACTCTATTTTTCTTGATTGTGTTTTAGTTTTTATTATTTATGCGTACAACATGGTGGATAGACATTTGTATGATTTTTCAAATCATGAAGAGACCGAACAGGTTATTTGTGATTAATAAAAATTAAGACCGTATATTGGAGGACGTGATCGTTAAGAAATCCAATTTTTCAATTAATAATTTGGTGGATAGACGAATGATTAATTGAGAATAATTTTTAGACTACGTTGATAGAGTGGTTAATATCTTTAGGATTTTGGTCGACAATTGGGAAAGATAATATTTTTTATTTATAAGGAATTATAATTTGTGTGTGTGATAAACGAGGTGAACCAAGAGCATTTTTAACATTAAACAAAGTACAAGTGCTTCATAGTTTCACAGCCCTCTCCCTCTTCACCAATTTAGTTAGATTTAGTTAGATTAATTTAATTTAGTAATTTTATCCTTATAAAATTTGATCTTCCAAATAGTGATTACTCTAGTGATATCGGTACTCAGTAAAATATCTAGTCCCTGTGGGTTCGACACTCTACTCATCTATCTATATTACTTGTGCGATTTTGTACACTTGCAAATATCAACATCAAGTTTTTGGCGCCGCTGCCGGGGACTAGTTATTCTTTTATTGATATTGAAAATTGCTAGATTATTGCTAATTTGGATTTTTGTAATTATTTTTATTTTATTATCATTTTACATCTTTATTTTCTTTTAACTAACTTTTTCTTTTATTTATTTTTCTTATTTTATTTTTTTTAGTTTTTCTATTTTTTTCTTTTTCGATACGTACATTTCAGGACATACACGCACATTATCATGGGGAACGATGAGAATAGGCCTTTGAGAGACTATGCTATGCCCTCGATTTATAAATCAAGCATAAAGAAGCCGGTTATTGAAGCTGACGATTTTGAGATTGAACCGGAGATGATTCTATTCATTCAACAGACTGTTCAATTTTGGGGACTACCACACGAGGATCCTTACGCTCACATTGCAGATTTTTTAGAAATTTGTGACACTTTCAAGCACAACAGTGTATCAGACGATGCAATTAGATTGAGACTCTTTTCTTTTTCCCTACGAGATAAGACGAAGGTTTGGCTACATTATCTACCACCCGGTAGTATTACTACTTGGGAGGGACTTGCACAAAAGTTTTTAGCCAAGTATTTTCCACCAGCAAAGACAGCAAAGCTAAGAAATGATATTTGCACATTTATGCAATTTGAGACTGAGTCTTTGTATGATGCATGGAAAAGATTCAAAGAGTTATTGAGAAAGTGTCATCATCATGAACTACCAAAATGGCTGCAAATGCAAACATTCTATAATGGTTTGGGAGTTACACATAGATCTATGGTCGACGCAGCAGCTGGTGGTGCACTAATGAGCAAAACTTACACAGCAACCTATGATCTTTTAGAGGAGATGGCATCAAATCATTACCAGTGGTCTTCAGAGAGAGCAATGCCAAGAAAAATGACTGAAATTTTTGAACTTGATCCTTTTTTTCTACTTTAAATGCAAAAAATGATATTTTATATAAACAAGTAGAAAATATAAATTTTAATGTTATGCAATCTAATATGATTTGTGATCTTTGTGCAGAAAATCATGCAAGTTCAGATTGTCAAGTGGGGAACTCTTTTGCTCCATCAAATGCCGAACATGAAAATTTTGTGTCAAACTTTCAAATGCAAAACAATCATTATGGAAACACATACAATTCAGGATGGAGAAACACCCCCAATTATCCATGGAACAACAATCAAGGAGCAGTTATACACCCTCATAATTTTTTACAGGAAGAAAAGAAGCCGACACTTGAAGACATGTTTATGCACTACATACAAAAGACAGATTTGGCAATCCAAAATATTACAAATTCAACTTCGGCTTCCATTCACAATCTTGAGGTACAAATTAGTCAATTTTTAAATATTTTAAATGAAAAAACTGCAGGAACATTACCACACAATACAGTTGTCAATCCCAAGGAGCATGTCGAGGCTATAACATTAGGAAGCGGGAGGACAATTGAGCAATCAAAAGAAGAAAATGGCGAACAGAATGTGGTTGAAAAGCAAAGTGAGATTGAACAAATTGTGGAGGAACAAATTCAGCATGAGCAAGTAACTTTTGATGTTTTTAATTCTATAAATTTTCCTCCTGAAGAACAGTCGTATATTCAAGTAAGTACAACTGATTTAATTGTGGGCGATAAACATAAGGCAAAATTTGAAAAATCACCAATTGAAGTATGTCCAACAAATTCAACAAATTTTGAACCTGAAAAAGAAAATATTTTTGAACATGTAATGTACTTGGATGCTGAACCTTCAATTTATTCATTTTTGCAGCAAAAATTCAAAGAGGTGGGAGAATCAATGACATCATCATCACGAAGAAAACGCCTCAAACTGGAACTTGAACCTGATCCACATCTAAAGAGAAAAATTAGAAAGGATGTGTTAATGTTGTTGGATCTTGGCGTTACTTAACCATCTCACCCCCATGTCTGGCTGAAGACTTAAAACTTAGCGCTTCTTGGGAGGCAACCCATGTTTTATTTTATTGCATTTAGTTTTGATTTATATTTTAGTTTATTTTATTTTGATTTTTGATTTTATCTTGTAGGATTGCACAAATTTTGAAAGTCGCCAGGCGGAGCTGTTTTGAACACCTACATTGATGGCTGTTTTTGAGCAGAATAAAGTCAGAATCTGGAAAAGTGATTCAAAGAGAAGTTGTAGACAATTGTCTTAGCTTTCCAGCAAAAAAAAATTCAGCCCATTTCGACATCTACAGCTCCAGATATCGCCAAAATACTGAACGCTGCGCGTGCAGAAAATTAAAGACGAATCAGGGGAGATATTCTAAACTTTTTGCATTCTTTTTGTTTTTCTTTTTCTTTCCCATTGAGGACAATGTGATATTTAAGTTTGGGGGGAAGGTTTACAAATTTATTATTTATTTTTAGAAAAGAAAAACAAAATTTTACAAGGATTTCAATTAAGCTCACCATTACACTTTTGAGTTCTTTATTGTGATAAGCATTGAAACAATTTTTTTTGGGATAAACAATTTTTTTTTATAAAGCAATATTAAGCATACTTATTTACTTTAGGATTATTGAGTTTCAAAATTCCTTACAAAATTGTGTGAGTCATGCTATTATACATAAAAGACAAATGTGATGCTTTTTCTCGTGATTATCCCCTTTGATCTAGTCCTAAACAGAGTTTAAGTAAATAGAGTAATAATGAGAAGAAAAAAAAATTGTTTATGAATAAAGTCAATCTACTCCAATGTTTTGAGTTGCTTAGTAACTAGGGGTATTCATCACAATTGTCTACACTTACGTAGAACGGCAACTTGAAATATGAGTATGCAAAGCACTTTAAGTTTGTGACTTGTTGAGTAACCGGGTGAATTCATCACAAATGATTTGCATTCGCGTAAAAAGGCAAGTGACAACTTAAAGAAGAGAGTAAATAAAAAAAAATAAAAAAATAAAAAAATAAAAAAAACTCTAGTTTGCTACTCGGTTTGTAGTAGAGAGAAGGGATAATCACAGATTGAGTTGTTGCATAATATAATTACATTAATTGCATGACAAATGCGATTGGGTTGGGCGTTATGAATAAATAATTGCACTGGAGAAAATGGTATGCTTAGTTTTACTTTATTTGCAATTGTTTATATTTTTAATTGTAATTTTGATGCTTGCATGATAAGATTTCTTGGTGTGATGGGTTGAGTCTACTATTATTATTCCCTTGTTCATGATTCTACTTTTTGCTCGAGGACAAGCAAAATCTTAAGTTTGGGGGTATTTGATATGTCTAATTTTTATACAAATATTTGTACTCATTTACCTATTAAAATGACTTGTTTTCGCTGATATTGTCTATAATTCACCTTATTTCTATATGATTTCATTTAATTAATTATTTTTGAAGAAATAATATTTTTGATGCAAAAAGTAAAGAATTGTGGAAAAAAATCAACAAACAGAGTAAAATAATAGATTTATCAATTTTTATTGTTTTGTTGACTTAAAAATGCGACAAATAATTTGTAAAAGGATTTTTATACGCTAATATGATATATAGTTAGTTTAATTAATTTTAAACTAATTAAATTTATTTTATTTAAAAATCCTAATTTCAGGTATTATTTTGTGTATGCAGAAGCACGTGGTGGGTAGAAAAGGCAGAAAATAAAGAAAGAGTGTGGACTTTTCTGCAAAAAGTGAAAACTCTAACTCTCTTCCCGTACTCTATAAATGCAAACCAAAGGAGAGAGGAGAAACGTAAGAGGTGACGGCTACCAAATACAATCAACCTTCTCTCTCTGTTTCCTGCTCAGATCAAAACCATAAAAGTTTGTGCGAGTTCCAAGAAGACCAAGCACGTGTGGGCAGTAGGGCTGTTTCTTCATCGGCGCAGTATTCGAAGTGCACCCAACGAAGCAGTTGACTTGGCGACTCAAACATATGACAGCGTGGGCCCCTCTCCCTTTTCAATAAAGCAGCATTCGACAGGCTGTTTTTCTTCTTCTTCGTCTGACGTGCACGCACCAGGACGAAGCTTTAAGGGGCACCTGCTGTTTCCTTCGGCACGGGATTCCAAGACGACAGCAGAGCAGACATTGACGCGACAACACCAGAGAAGCCGCAAGCTGACGCGACAGGACGTGACGCTTCTGCAGCTGACCGGGTGCTGGGCCCCACACGCGATCTGGCGTGGCACGCACAGCTCTGACCTGCTTGGCGACGTTTTCGAGGCAGCATTGGTTCGGTATTTTTAGACAGGGGTGCATATAATTTTTTATTATAATTTTTTGTGTACTTTTTCTTCTCTATATTTTTTTGATGCAATCCCAAACAAATATGAACTGAATTTGAATATTCTAGAGGCTAAGATGTAGCCAAGTTTTGAACACAAATTTTAATTCCTTATTATTACTCTATTTTTTCTGATTGTGTTTTAGTTTTTATTATTTATGCGTACAACATGGTGGATAGACATTTGTATGATTTTTCAAATCATGAAGAGACCGAACAGGTTATTTGTGATTAATAAAAATTAAGACCGTATATTGGAGGACGTGATCGTTAAGAAATCCAATTTTTCAATTAATAATTTGGTGGATAGACGAATGATTAATTGAGAATAATTTTTAGACTACGTTGATAGAGTGGTTAATATCTTTAGGATTTTGGTCGACAATTGGGAAAGATAATATTTTTTATTTATAAGGAATTATAATTTGTGTGTGTGATAAACGAGGTGAACCAAGAGCCCTAGAACTATTTTTAACATTAAACAAAGTACAAGTGCTTCATAGTTTCACAGCCCTCTCCCTCTTCACCAATTTAGTTAGATTTAGTTAGATTAATTTAATTTAGTAATTTTATCCTTATAAAATTTGATCTTCCAAATAGTGATTACTCTAGTGATATCGGTACTCAGTAAAATATCTAGTCTCTGTGGGTTCGACACTCTACTCATCTATCTATATTACTTGTGCAATTTTGTACACTTGCAAATATCAACATCAGACACTCAAGCTCCATCCCATTCGTCGTCGACGCTTTGAATTCGTCGATGCTTCGAATGTCGTCGACGCGAACACGACCCTGTTCGTTGTTGCTTTGCGAGTCCCCGTCCGGGACAAGATGTGAAGCTCGACGTCGGAGGGGCGAAGTGGTGAGGTGGGAGTGGGACGGGATGAAATGGAAGTGGGTTCGAGGAGGGAAGGACGACAGGGAGTTGATCGACGATGGGCAACGTGGGGGGGGGGGGGGGGGCGGCGACGAACCCTAGCCGCCGCCCCCAAGTTCTGATCTAGGGTTTGAGACTTTTTAAGGGATTTTTTGAGGGATAGTTTCTCTCTCTAGATTTGTAGAGAGAGAAACTCTATCGGGTTTCAAGTAAATGACTTTGTTGTTGTGGATGATGAACTAACTGGTGCAACCTATGTATGTAGAGACGGACTTTTGTTTCATTAAGTGCTGAAGACATGTCAGAATTACCCTCTGTGGACTCTTCTTCTTGGTCTTATCCGTCAACTTTAATAACACTTGGAGCTTAATTATATTCCTGGAGTACATGATTGCTATATTGTCTAGAAATAAATTTCACATGTCGTTGCGTAGCTCACTAATGCTACAATATTTGGTACTCCATTTATCAAATATTTGCCTAACTATCATCATTTTCACATATCTAGCAATTTTTTTTTTAAAACTAATTATGAATATAGTTCCCTATTTCAGCTTAAGATGATCAGGACCGTCAGATGAGTGGAAAGGGAAGGAGGACGCAAAGTGGGTCGCGGGCATTATCTCTAATCTGTAATCTCTAATATTATAATGGGAGAAGGCCTTGGTGTTATTTGTCAATCTACCAGCACGTGATGCACATACATAACTAATATGAAGGAGGTTTCAGGTTCGAGTCCTCACCACATAAGAGTTTTTATTTAATTTTTATATATATTAAGACGTGCATTGTCCATGCATAACTAATATAAAAGAGGTCTCAGGTTCAAGGTTAGATTGCATCAAAATTACAGTTTAAAATATATATTTATTTATTTAGACGTGCATCGCACGTGTAATCTACTAGTTAGCTTAGAGCCAGAGGGGGGCTTTTGATTCACTGGACAATCTACTAGTAGATTGCTTGGTCCTTGGCTAGATACTCGGATAAACAAGGATGGGAAGAAACTAATGACTAGACTAGAGAGGGTGACTGACGGTGAATGAAAGGAAGAGTCCAGAAAGTTAGGCTGTACAAATTGTACAATATTGTTGTGCAAGTTCCCGCGGTTTTGATTAGTTGTAAAAAAAATTAAAAATCAGGAGTGTACAATACTGTAGTGAAAACAATTTTTTTTTAATTTAATTTTTAGAAATAACTTTGGTTGAAGGAATAGTAAAGGAGAAAAAATTAATTAACTTTGTTTAAGTTATAAGAACACTGTTTTCCATAAAATTAATTTTAATTAGGACTAATTAACTAAGTTTAATTAATTAATTAAACTAAAACTTAAAGTTAACCAACACGGGCTTAATCTTAATTAAATAGGGCTTAATCTTCATTACTGTAACTTAATTAGTGGTTAATTTTAATTTAAAATTAACTAATCCAAAAAGAAAACAAAGCAGCCAACAGTGGGGTTCTTTAGTCTCACATGAGCCATGTAAAGTGGAATTGTTTGGTTTAAATAGGACTTTGTAAAATAACTAGATTTGTCCGTAGGCATGTGCCTACAGCACGTCATCAGAACGATACAGCATATGAAAAGTCTTGTAAACAGTAAATCAACAATTATGTAGCTCAAGTGTGAATAATATGACAATAATTAGTTGTAAATAAAAGTCCATATTTCCATAAGTGTGTGTGTAAATATATATATAGGGAAATGCTCCGTTGAAAACGCAAATGTTGTGAAAACACGTGAAAACCACCTTGGCCGCCTAGGTGGATTTCCACGTTTTCATCGCTACAGTACGTTTTCAATGGAGCATTTCCCATATATATATATATATATATATATATATATATATATATATATATATATATATATATATCTTCCATTGTGCACCACCCCTCCGTGTGCACTCGGCCTTCCTGCCTTCGTATCGACGATCCGAACCGTTCATATTGATCTACACATCTAAATTAGTCTAAATATCTAAAATCAAATCATTTGAAACTTATTTGCCCATCCATCATGTGACTATAAAAAACAATGATTTTTAGCCATACAATTTTGTAACACTTCAATGGATGGGCAAATGAATTTCAAATGATTTGATTTTTCATATTTAAACTAATTTAGATGTGTAGATCAATGTGAACGGTTCGGATCGTCGATACGAAGGCGGAAAGGATGAGTGCACACGCCGTGTGCACCATAGGTGGTGCACAACGGAAGACTTCTATATATATATATATATATATATATATATATATATATATATATATATATATATATATATATATATAGGTTTCTTCGGTTGCAAACGAGTCTGTGTGCACAGACCCGTGCGAACTTTAATCTGGGCCGTTGAATCTTTTGATCCAATGACCCATATATTTTTTTATAAAATTTTGCCTTAACCCGTCGTTGAGAAGGACGGGTTAAGGCAAAGATATAATCTCATAACTATATACAGTTCGTCTTCCTCGTCGATCTCCCCCTCCCCTTTTCAGTGTTTTTTGGGCCGAAACCAAACCCAAGAATCCTAAAAAATTTCCAAACTCCTCCGTTTGCTCCACCTCCTCCTCTTCCACTCTCATACAATCTCTCTTTCCAAATATCTACATCGAAAGCAAATCAAATCCCTAATTCGGCCACAAATCGATCTATTGGCAACATTCGTAGTTATTTTGTAAGGTACTAACTAAATCTTTGCCTTATTATAGTTAATTATGTTGATTTCTAAATATTTACATAGTAAATTATTTAGAGTAGAAAAAAAATTCTTTGCCCAAAATTATTTAGAAATATAGAAATGTTTGGCTTACTAATTTAGTTTTATTGGTGTTGATTTTTCACGTTCAATTTATACGGAAATAATGAGTTAGAATTTTTAGTGCGGTTAAAGTAGAACACCTTGCAAACGGCCTCCAAAAAATACGAAACTTTGCGAGTAGGTTGATCTCACGCATCACAAGCCACCCCAACTTGTAGAAGTTGGTTTCGATTCACGGTTCGAGATATACGGCCGTGTATCGGTTTTGGTTTAAAAAAAACTTAATAAAGCGGTATACGGACGTATCTCGCAAACCGTGAGTCGAAACTCACTTCTACAATTTTGGATGGCTTGCGCTACGTGAATTTGACCAAGTTGCAAAGTTTTAGAAAATTTGGATGCCGTTTGTGTGGTTTTCTCACGTTCCTCGCATTAGAAGTTAATGAGTTACAATTTTTTGGGTTCGGTTAGAGTAGAAAACCCTTGCAAATGGCCTCCAAAAAATACGAAACTTTGCGAGTAGGTTGATCTTAAGCAGCACAAGCCTGCCCAACTTGTAGAAGTGGGTTTCGATTCACGATTCGAGATATATGGCCGTGTATTACTTTTGGTTTTAAAAAAAACCTAATAAAGCGTTATACAGACGTATCTCGCAAACCGTGGGTCGAAACTCACTTCTACAAGTTTGGGTGGCTTGCGCTACGTGAATTCAACGAAGTTGCAAAGTTTTAGAAATTTTGGATGTCGTTTGTGCGGTTTTCTCACGTTCCTCACATTAGAAGTTATTGAGTTAGAATTTTTTGAGTTCGGTTAGAGTAGAAAACCTTGCAAACGGCCTCCAAAAAATACAAAACTTTGCGAGTAGGTTGATCTCACGCAGCATAAGCCACCCCAACTTGTAGAAGTTGTTTCGATTCACGGTTCGAGATATACGGCCGTGTATCGCTTTTGGTTTTAAAAAAACCTAATAAAGCGGTATACGGCCGTATCCGCAAACCGTGAGTCGGAACTTACTTCTACAAGTTTGGGTGGCTTGCGCTACATGAATTCGACCAAGTTTCAAAGTTTTATAAATTTTGGATGTCGTTTGTGTAGTTTTCTCACGTTCCTCGCATTAGAAGTTAATGAGTTAGAATTTTTTTGGTTCGGTTAGAGTAGAAAAATCTTGAAATGGCCTCCAAAAAATACGAAACTTTGCGAGTAGGTTGATCTCACGCAGCACAAGCCAGTCCAACTTGTAGAAGTGGGTTTCGATTCACGGTTCGAGATATAGGGCCGTGTATTCACGGTTCGAAAATACACTGAATTCGAGATTCCACGGGATCTCTACACTTCTTTCGTACAATTTTATAAGGAAATTAAAACTTTTCACTTTACATCAGAGATACATGAAAACTTTACTCTTTACATTGCACAGCGGAAGTAAATTTACAACATTTAAATAAATGTACAACAACATTAAATGATCTCTATGCATCTGTTCCTCTTTAATCTTTATCATGTCATTTACCCTGCATACAAAACTGTGGGTACGTCAGTTTATTCAACTGACGAACATTATACACGGCCATCCTCTCTATGCCGGAAATAGTATAACTGATTTTTCATATTTAACAAACACAAGATTGTCACATATCAAACTAAAGGGAATACCTTATTGATGTCGTGTTGTGATTGTGCACTTAGTCCTTAATGCACTTATTTATATTACATAACACTAATGCACACTTGTTCGGATTCTATGCATCCCATACTACATAGGTCCGAGGGCAAGCCCTTAATCGTTCTTCATCTTGTAGGGTTCAATCCCTCGTCATGACTTAATCTACTACTGTAACTACGGTAAGTATCCTAGATGTTTTCTGACATACGAACTCATATCTAGGCGCCCTGGAGGGAATCCCAATGCACTGACACATGACTCATTATGCAGGCATCCTGTGGTAATTCAGCTCCTACCATAGACATGACACCACCCGCAGTCGTCAAACACCCCACGAGCGTCGCCACCGGGACGGTACTCTGGAGCAGTATCCACGCCCTATCATGACTCATCATGGGACATCCTGAGATACTCTCTCGCCGCCAATCCAATGGCCCTCATACTCAATGTTTTTCTCTTACTTATATCACATCTTCACTATGTAACTAATCCTTAGTTTAATGAAATCATGAACAAAATCAATCTCTTAGAGTTGGCCCTCTCCCTACTACCGGTCTTATTTATTTCATTTCACGATGACCCAAACTGGTCTTTTTAATTTCAAAAATCATAATTATTCATCAATTTCACTTGCCGGTGTGAGTTTTGACTACACTCTAATTTTCAATTTCAATTCATAATCTATATGTGTTTGAGTTTTTCATACTCAATAATATTTCTCTTTTCCAATCGCATGATTTCTAAATTATTCATGAGTACATAACCATACATGGAATTCAATTATTCATCATGTATTTCATTAAATATCATTTCCACATTAAAATCACATCACTAATTATATGGTCAACAGAATATTCACAATTCATAATTGTCACACTATTCTCCAATGAGAATAATTCACCTCACTTCACTTCATATAATTTCTTATTTCCTATTCGTATTTCTTTTCTAACATTTTATGTCTTATTTCTTTCATTTCACGATAACCCAAACTGGTCTTTTTAATTTCAAAAATCATAATTATTCATCAGTTTCACTTGTCGGTGTGAGTTTTGACTACACTCTAATTTTCAAGTTCAATTCATAATCTATATGTGTTTGATTTTTTCATACTCAATAATATTTCTCTTTTCCAATCACATGATTTCTAAATTATTCATGAGTCCATAACCATACATGGAATTCAATTATTCATCATGTATTTCATCAAATATCATTTCCACATTAAAATCACATCACTAATTATATGGTCAACAGAATATTCACGATTCATAATTGTCACACTATTCTCCAATGAGAATAATTCACCTCACTTCACTTCATATAATTTCTTTCTTATTCGTATTTCTTTTCTAACATTTTATTTCAAGTTCTTTTTGCAAATTATAACCTCCACAAAATATAAGTGTAGAACCATAGTTCTATTTATGCATTTATTCTCAAAACATACTCTATTCCATGTAAATAATTTCCAAATTATTTTTCATAAGTCCAACATATTTTTAGGATATCAATCATATTTTTTTCCTAATTTTTAATCACCAAAAATCGCTTCAAAAAAATATTTTTTCACAACTTTTTAATTTAGAAATTTCACTTGCCGGTGTGAGTTTTGACTACACTCTAATTTTCAATTTCAATTCATAATCTATATGTGTTTGAGTTTTTCATACTCAATAATATTTCTCTTTTCCAATCACATGATTTCTAAATTATTCATGAGTCCATAACCATACATGGAATTCAATTATTCATCATGTATTTCATCAAATATCATTTCCACATTAAAATCACATCACTAATTATATGGTCAACAGAATATTCACAATTCATAATTGTCACACTATTCTCTAATGAGAATAATTCACCTCACTTCACTTCATATAATTTCTTTCTTATTCGTATTTCTTTTCTAACATTTTATTTCAAGTTCTTTTTGCAAATTATAACCTCCACAAAATATAAGTGTAGGACCATAGTTCTATTTATGCATTTATTCTCAAAACATACTCTATTCCATGTAAATAATTCCCAAATTATTTTTCATATGTCCCACATATTTTTAGGATATCAATCATATTTTTTTCCTAA
Organism: Hemerocallis citrina; assembly: GCA_017893485.1. Lineage (NCBI taxonomy): Eukaryota > Viridiplantae > Streptophyta > Magnoliopsida > Asparagales > Asphodelaceae > Hemerocallis > Hemerocallis citrina. Next base: position 48,940,988 of record CM030358.1, read on the forward strand.
TTTTTAATCACCAAAAATCACTTTAAAAAAATATTTTTTCACAACTTTTTAATACTGGCCGAGACCAGTATTCGAACCCACAACCCCCGAGAAACAAGCCGCAAGCACAAACCACTAGGCCGGATGCGCCATGCGATATAGAAGGGCGTTGAGAGCTATAAGAGCTCTCGGCTATAGCTCATTTGATTTTTTAAATGTACAAAAAAATGTGTTGTTCACAGGATTCGAACCATTGACCTGTACTGAACCCGCACACTGTAGCAATTAAGAGCATCCCGACCACTTGAGCTATAAGCTCAGGTTGTCATAGTGCAACTCGAATTCCAATTAAATTAATTTTCTCTGTTTAGTAAAACATTTCGATGTTCAAGAAGCTCTCATTTGATTTTACTCTTACTAATCTTACTGTAAATTTCCAGATTGACTGTTCCCATCAAAATTCATACTCCAGTATATTAAAAATAATTTTTTCAATAATTAACACATATTTTTCATATGCTTAATTCGAATTACAAGCTATTACTAATATGTTTCTTTTTCGACATTTAACATCAACAATCTCTATATTAATAATCTGTTTTTATTCACCCCACAACCCACAAATCATATTTTAAATCATTCATTGCAACATTATCACAAAAGTACGTGCAAGCGCATGAAACAACATTTTTTTGCCTACTAACATTTGCATATTGTCTTTGATGCTAACCATAAATTTTTCTTTAGGCAATCCATGGCTATAATTTATTTACACACAACTTAAGTTTAATGGTGGAATCACATACAAGTTATATATCAACATTCCAATCAACTAATAGGCCAATCTTCCAATTAAAATGTACTCTTATTAATCTTTTTCATGCATCATCATTTCATTTTAATTCTAGCATGCTTTCTAATTAGAAATACGGAAAATTACCCACCTTAATTGAAGAGAAGTCAAATTGCAACACCTCCTAAAAGTCCTTGCCAAAAGTGCTTTCTCCTCCTCCTTGATGTGCGCACCTGAACCTTCCACAATGCCAACCGAGCCTCCCCTGATGCCGGCCTCTCCTTGTTGATGCAAGCACAAACTCCCCACACAACTCTCAATCTTTTAACTCACTTACTAAACTACTAATAATGTATTCTATACTATATGACTTGAAGAATTAATTAGCACAAAAATAACTAGGCTAGGGGGGGTATTTATACTAAAAATTTGGGTAAATGGAAGGCTATGATTAAAGTAGGAGTTAGAAACAAAGGGCTAGGATTCAAGGAGGAGTTACAATAACCAACCATGATCAAGTAACCACCACCCATGACTCCACTTGAAAATTTCCTTTTCCCTCCTAACGCTAAAAACTGGCCATGCATGTATGGTGCAATTTGCACGTGTACGTGCAATGCACGTGCATGCATTTGTCCCCATTTAACAAAATTGTACATTATATTTTACATAAAAATAATCTTTAAAATGTGTTATACATTACAAGTTGTATTAAAAATAAAAATAGCTCATGGGCTTTAGTTTATGGGCCAAAATAATAGTTTATAAAAAGAAAATAAATAAATTCAATTTGGGCTTTAAAAAGAAAGGCTTATGTTTGTTTGAAAAAGGGCATTTACTTAAAAATAATTAAAGAACACACATATATATACAAATACTCATCATGAAGAAAATAATCATAACACTTAATATTACCAAAATATTGCACGTGCACACTACGTGCAAAATTAAATAATTTTCATAAATGGAAATCGGGGCATTACAACACTCCCTTCTTAGAATAGTTCCGTCCCCGGAACTACAGTCAAGAGCGAGAAACAAAACACTCACAACAAGCACAAGAAAAAATACAAAATACAAATCAAGCAAAAAGCTCAGTATAGTCATTCAACATCCTCTCCACAGACTCCCTAGTAGCCTCTTCAACCAAATGGTTTCACCAGACTACCTTGACCATCGGTATCGTCTTATTCTTCAAGACTTTCTCTTGACGATCAACAATCTCGACAGGAGACTCGATGTAATTCAGATCCAATTGCAAACATTCCGGCACTTCAGGCAAATGATGACTCGGATCTGGAATGTAACCTCTCAGTATAGACACATGAAAGACATTGTGCACCTGAGATAATTCTTCTGGTAATTCAAGCCGGTAAGCAGTTTTCCCGATCCTTTTCAATATCTTGTACGGGCCTATAAACCTCGGGGCTAACTTCCCGTCTTTGCCAAATCGAACCACACCTTTATTGGGCGATACTTTCAGAAAGACGAAGTCACCTTCCTCAAACTCAAGGTCCCTTCTCCGGTTGTCTGCATAACTTTCTGCCTGCTCTGAGCTTCTACCAATCTTTTCCTGATCAGATCAATCTTTTCAGCAGTTTGCTGCACAAGCTCAGGCCCAAACAATTGACGCTCCCCAACTTCAAACCAACAAACAGGTGTTCTGCACTTCCTGCCGTACAAAGCTTCGTACGGCGCCATCCCAATGCTAGTCTGAAAACTATTGTTGTAGGCAAACTCTATCAAAGGTAAATGTCTTTCCCAACTGCCTCCAAAGTCTAGTATATAACACCAAAGCATATCCTCAAGAATACGGTTGACTCTCTCGGTCTGCGGATGAAAAGCAGTGCTGAAATCCGTCTTGGTACCCAAAGCTGTCTGAAGACTCCTCCAGAAATGCAAAGTAAACTGCGCATCTCGATCAGACACAATAGTTGACGAAACACCATGGAGCCTGACGATCTCGCCAACATACAACTCAGCTAACTTGTCCATCAAAGTAGTGAGTTTCATCGCCAAAAAGTGAGCGGACTTGGTTAGTCGATCGACTATAACCCAAATCGCATCATTGCCTTTAGAACTCTTAGCCAATCCCGTAATGAAATCCATACTGATGTTATCCCACTTCCATTCCGGAATAGGTAACGGCTGTAATAGACCTCCGGGTCTCTGATTTTCGGCTTTGACTTGCTGATAAACCTCACACTTCGCCACAAATTCAGCCACATCCTGCTTCAAACCTGACCACCAGAAATGCTGTTTGATGTCTTTGTACATCTTAGTACTCCCAGGATGTACCGACAAAAGAGTAGCATGCGCCTCCTGAAGAATACTCTCTTTCAGGTCCGCCTGATTTGGAACACATAGTCTATCTCCGAACCACAGCACTCCATCTCTGATTTGAAATCCGGACAACCTGCCAGCACCAACCTGCTCCTTCATCTCCAAGATATCAGTATCAACCTCTTGACTTGCAATGATCCTTCCATTCAGTGTAGGCTGAAGCCTCAACTGAGCTAAAGATGCTCCCAATCCTTGCAAGACAACTTCAATACCGGCTCGGTCCAATTCCTCAATCAGATGCTTCTGAGTTGTAATCAAACTGGATAAACTGCTCTTGCGACTAAGTGCATCAGCAACAACATTAGCTTTCCCATGATGATACTTGATCTCAGGTCGCATGTCCTCAAGCACTTCCAACCATCTCCGCTGCCTCAAATTTAGATCCTTCTACTGATATATGTACTTCAAACTCTTGTGGTCCGTGTACATGTTCAATTTCTCACCATACACGTAGTACCTCCATTGCTTCAGAGCAAAGATAATCGCAGCCAACTCCAGATCATGAGTCGGGTAATTCTTCTCATGCGGTCGTAGTTGCCTAGACCCATAAGCGATTACTCTTCCTTCTTGCATTAAGACACAACCAAGCCCACGATGTGAAGCATCGCTGTAAACATCATACTCAACACCTGCTCTAGGCAAAGCTAAAATAGGTGCAGTAGTCAGCTTCTCTTTCAACTCTTGAAAGCTTGCCTCAAATTGCTCAGTCCACTTGAAGTTCACATTCTTCTTGGTCAGACCAGTAAGCGGCACGGCTATCTGAGCATAACCTTGAATGAATCTCCTGTAGTATCCAGTCATTCCAAGAAAACTTCTGATTTCCTTCATTGTAGTAGGCCTAGCCCAATCTCTTACTGCCTCTATCTTCTGAGGGTCAGTTGCCACTCCCTCCTTAGAAAGGATGTGACCTAGGAATGCCACTTCAGATTTCCAGAAATCACACTTGGATAGCTTGGCATACAACTCCTGCTCTTCCAGCTTCTTCAAAATTACTGCCAGATGCTCGGTGTGCTCCTCTTCTGACTTGGAGCACACGAGGATATCGTTGATAAACACCACGACGAAAGAATCAATGAACGGCCTCAGAACTCTGTTAATCAAATCCATGAAGATTGCGGGTGCATTCGTCACTCCAAATGGCATACCTAAGAATTTGTAATGCCCATGTCGAGTTCTAAATGCAGTTTTGTGCACATCTTCGGCTTTCACTCGAACTTGGTGATATCCCGATCGAAGATCTATTTTGGAGAAAATAGCTGCTCCTTGTAGATGATCGAACAAGTCATCAATTCGGGGAATAGGATACTTATTCAGAACAGTGACCTTATTCAGCTCTCGATAATCGATACACATTCTCATCGATCCATCCTTCTTCTTTACCAAAAGCACTGGTGCTCCCCAAGGTGACGCACTAGGTTGAATAATGCCTTTCTCCAACAGTTCCTCAATCTGTCGTTTCACCTCATCCTGTTCCACTGGAGCCATCCTATACGGTGCCTTAGAAATGGGTGCACTTTCCGGTTGAACAGTGATGCTGAACTCTACATCACGATGCGGGGGTAACCCAAGAAAATCATCCAAGAACACAGTCGGATAGTCCCGAACCACAGGAATCCCTTGCACCTCCACATGAATCTCTTCCTTGCGGATAGCTGCCACCAGCCTAGAACACTTCTTCTTCCCTTGGAAAGTGACTTCAGGTCCACCTGGAGCCTTCACTGTTACCGTCTTGGTCTTGCACTCGATGCTTGCACTGTACACCGACATCCAATCAATGCCAATGATAACATCGACTCCCAAGATAGTCAGCTCGATTAGATCAATCCCAAAGATTCTGTCCCCAATCACAATCTCGCAATCCGCATAATACCGATTAGTGGTTAAAGTTTTCCCTGATAGAGTAGCTACTGCTAAGATCTTGCCTGGAAAAATCTTCGGTTCAACTCTCAACACTTTAGCAAATTTAGAATACACAAAAGTATGAGAGGTCCAGTATCGAACAACACAACAGCTTTCATTCCATTCAAATAAAGTTTGCCTGTTACATAATACACACCCATTACGTAACAGTTCACTTAATAAACGGGAAAAAGAAACAACATAAACCTCTAAATATCCGCCCTCGTACCAGTGATGACGTGATCTACTTCATCAGCATCAGCTTCCGTCAAGGCAAATATTCGCCCTGGTTGGTACGATCTCTTCCCAGTCTGCTGCATTGGTACATTGCGATTCTCACTCCGTGGTTTGAGATATTGAGATTTGTAATGTCCTGCCTCACCACAGCTGAAGCAAGTTACCGCAGGAGGTCTGACCACATTGTTCCCAGGTCCTCTAGCCACACTAATAGCGTTCGCCCCTGTCGGTTTGAACCTTTCTGCAGATGGTTGTCCCTTGAAATTTCCAGAATTTGCGGGCCTCTTTCCAGACTGCCAGTTGTTCCTCCGATTCTGAACAACATGAAACTGGCCATGCATGTGTCCACCACCACCCATGACTCCACTTGAAAATTTCCTTTTCCCTCCTAAAGCTAAAAACTGGCCATGCATGTATGGTGCAATTTGCACGTGTACGTACAATGCACGTGCATGCATTTGTCCCCATTTAACAAAATTGTACATTATATTTTACATAAAAATAATATTTAAAATGTGTTCTACATTACAAGTTGTATTAAAAATAAAAATAGCTCATGGGCTTTAGTTTATGGGCCAAAATAATAGTTTATAAAAAGAAAATAAATAAATTCAATTTGGGCTTTAAAAAGAAAGACTTATGTTTGTTTGAAAAAGGGCCTTTACTTAAAAATAATTAAAGAGCACATATATATATACGAATACTTATCATGAAGAAAATAATCATAACACTTAATATTACCAAAATATTGCACGTGCACACTGCGTGCAAAATTAAATAATTTTCATAAATGAAAATCGGGGTATTACAATACAAGTAATAAAAACCATAATAATAATAATAAAAACAAATACTAATAACAATAATCAAAATCATCATAACCATACGAGTAATAATAATATAATAAAATAAAAATATCAACAATACTAATAATAATGATAATACATACATGACAAATAGAATTCAACACATTAATGAAAATAATGCAATAATAATAATAATAACGATAACATTAAAAATAATATCAATAATGATAATAATAATAATGATAATAGCATTAATAACAATAATATCAATAAAGTAACAGTAATAATAATAATAATAATAATAAAATAATAAGAGTACTAAAGGTAACGAAACAATAAAATTAACATCAATTGAAATGGAAATAATAATAATAATACCAAAAATAACGAAAATATTCCTTTACCATCAGTTTCATTATATAAGTAACGAGTCTTGAAATATCAATTAGTAATAGGTAGAAAATCTTGCCTCCTTAACATCAAGTTGCATGTTAGCCTTCACGACATCAGGTTGCAAGTTGCCGTCCGGATATTCGGCTGCACATTTTGCCTCGCCGATATCCAGTTGCAATTTGCCTCCATTGACATCAAGTTGCATATTTGCCATCTCGACATTAGGTTGCACCGAAGTAGTGAAATGTATATAAAATTGAGCATGCTCAGGCTCAAAACAAATTAATAATAATAATAATAGTAACGATAAAAATAATAGTACCAACAACAATAATAATAATAATAAAATATCGATACTAATAAGAGTGAGAACAACGATGATAAGAACAATGATCATAACAGTAATAATAACAGTAATCGCAAAAAGAATAATAATAATAATAATAATAATAATAATAATAATAATAATAATAATAATAATAATAATAATAGCAATAATATTAAAATATCAACAACACTAGTAAAAATAATAATGCAAGAAAAGAAATGGTTTGGGTCCAACATTTTTGTGGAAGTAATTTAATATTAACAATAATAATAAAATAATGAAGACAACGACAAGAATATCAACAGTAGTAAACAAAATAATAATAATAATACTAGTAATGGTAATGAAAATAATAACAATAATAATAATGGTAGTAATAATAGCATTATACAACAAAATAAGAATTTGTCTTACTAAAATAATCCAGTAGAAATGTATAGTCGATCAAAAATGAAAGTGAAGTTAGAATATACCATTGTTCGGAATAACAAAATCTTTGTTGAGAAACATTTTTTTTTATAGGAGATCGAAAATAAATATAACAATTAATAATCGAAACATAGGAAGTATTCGGAAAAATAATTATAAAAAGAAAAATAAGTAGGAGAAAAATAAAGCTACATCCAATAAGGAGTTAAATAGGAGGATGACTAGAAGGGACAAGAGAAAATTAAAGAATTGAATGCGAAGGAAGAAGGACGAGGGGCAAAATCGGAATTGAAGAGAATATAGCAGAGGATAAATAATTAACATGATACTCAATATGAATCAATAAATGATAATGAATACAAGGCATGGAAAGCAATGAACAACACACGAGCCAAAATAAGAAGGGATCAACGAGGCAAGCAGAAGATAAGAGATCGCCTGCACCGGAATCAAAAAAATATGGGTACGGAAAGAGTAAATTGTACCCAATAAGGAATCAATAAATCAGGATGACTGTAAGAAATGGAAGGAAGCAATGAATCAAGGAATGGATCAAAATGGATGGATAAGACTTGTGTCCAGATCGAGTTGATTATCAAATTATTCATGTGGTTGCATGGCCTGTTTAATGTTGGGTTAATCCTGACTAAGTCAAGTCTGTCTATTGTATTAGTCAAACTAACACATTAGCCAAACCTGAGCTCTGATACCACTAAAAACCTTGTCACGTCCCGCTTCCCAAAAATATGGAATACGAGCGCGTGACGAAGCCCAGCGAATGATTTTAACATCATCCATAAGCTGAAGGATCGACTCAGCATCATAACAAGAATATAACAATATATATATACAACCAAGCATGCATGAATAATTCATTAAGCAACAGAAAACAATTGAAAATAAATAATAATGTCCACATAGTTTTCAAGTCTGGATCAAATGTAAAACTCGGGAACGTAAGCCCGTTACAAGTCTTAAGCAACAACAAAAGAATAACTCAATTACAAAATGAAATGATTAAAGAAAGATTTTTCCAAGCAAGGCCGAGAACGTCTGCTCACCGATTCCAGCAGGTACGTCTCCAAAGTCTGCTAAATAATTATAAAAAGGGAAAAACAAGGAAAAACAAGAGAAAATGCCCTTAGTGCAAGCTAGGGCCACAAATAGTAAAAACGAGTATAAGTAGTGGGGAACAAGAATTGGAATCAAGAATGTAACAGAGATATACAAGTAGTGGAAAACTAAGAACTAGCTAGCAAGAGGGACATCTTAGTAACCAGGTTGGATAACAAATGCTAATGGTAAAACTCATGTCAAGTGAAGCTGTAGGGGTATCTAACATTAAGTGACAGGTCTCAAGTCTAGTGTCATGTATCAAGTGCCAAGTCTAAGTCAAAAATTTATTTCAAGTGTCAGATCCCAAGTAACAAGTTGTCAAGTATCAGGTAACAAGTATCAAGTTCAAGTTTCAGGTTTCAAGTCTCATGTATCGTGTTCCATGTATCATATCATCAAGTATCAAGTAATAGGTGTCATGTTCAAGTCTTGTAGTTATTACTATCTAGGTAGCACTTCATGCATCCATCTTTTTACTACATGGTTGCTACAGACAATGCAATTTCGTTTAGGCCTAGTAATGGAGTCTATAGGGCGGTGTACTCAGGTATCAAGTATCAAGCAGGCACGGTTCATGAATACGAAAATAAATAACAGGTTCACGAAGCAAGTTCGTGAATACTAACAGGTTCAAGACCCATACGGTGGGTTCATGAATACAACAGGTTCATGAGCCAAGTAACTGACTCCATGAATACATCACATGCAACAGGTTCATGAACCGAGTGCTGAAAAACACGAGTCCCCTTCTGAGTACACTTACCTATATTGTCCACCACTATGGTCTTTCCCTTAACCCCGGCTTATTACATTTGTTCAGGCAGAATTTGTGTATTTGAGTTTATACATGTGAAATAGTATTGAAGGAATGTTAATTAATTCTAAGAAAAATTAGGGATGTCCTATAAGGTGTCTAGCAACCGCATATAAAATTTCAAGTCAAACGCTTGCTGTTAACATAGTTAAATTAATTCGCAAACTAAAGGTGTGCAGCAGTTTTGCGAATCTGCGTCTACCAACACAGCTGCAGTAAAACTGCAATAACTCCTAGACCGTAACTCAGAATTCAAAGATTCTGAAGACTATCGACATCTAGACATCTAGAGCTACATTTTATATTCAGGGCTCAGGTTCCGATTCTGATGTTAAAGGGGTCAAAACAGAATAATAAGATTCAGAACAACAACATGTGGGAATATCTTACTAGTATAGATTACATGAAAATTGGTTATTAGGCGTCTAGATTAATGTGTGACATAAATACAGGATAATGGTTATCAAAACAGCAAGTAATGATTGTTTTTCAAGTCAAATGGGTGCAAGTTCATCAAACGTAAGATATAACATATGTCTACACATCTAGGGTTCCTTAATTCATGTGTCCATGTGTTCAGGGGGTAAAATGAGTCCAAGTAGTTGTAATATAATACAATGAAATTATTGTGACTCTTAAGATTATGAAATTTTGGAGGTTTAATATTGATCAACAACGATAGTCAAGGAGGAGTCACAATTCTAACTATTTGTAGTATTTTCAAGGGATGCTTGTACTAGAACAAATAAATTGTACAAGGGATACTTGCCTTAATTGACGACGATTAGATCCACTTGTGGAAGGAAATTGGATCGAAAAATCCCGGAAGAAGTCCCCCAAAAACACGTGTGAAGCACGTGCGAAGATCGACAGTAGAGTGAAAATTCCCCCACACCGGATCGGCCGAATAGCAAACAGCACACCAGGATTTGCTGCGCCCAGAACACCAAACAACGAGCGCAGCCAATGGGATCGCTCCTACGCAGTGGATCCCTCCCGAACAGTGAACAACGGATCTGGGATTCGCTGTGGACGAACGCCGAACAGTGATCAGATCTGGCTCGTTCGCACGGATCTTGATGCGATCCGATGGTCGAGATTCACTCCCACCTAATCCGCTGTTCTTCTTCTTCTTCGTTCACTTCTTCGACAGCAGCGAGAGCGAGATTTGGCGACGGCGGGGTCCTGAGACGGTGACAAAGCGACGGCATAACAGCGACGACGGCGGCAGAACAGTAGCGCGACGTCGAGAAGCGACGCAACGCGCGGCAGTGACTCTGCTTTTGGGTTCGAACAGAGGGTGGAGTTGGGTTCGATGGTGGACGACGATGGTTGGGTGCTGAGGTGATGGTTGGGGTCGACGAGGAGAGGGAATCGTGATGGTGAGGGGACGAGGAGACTGGCGATGGTGAGGAGTGGGTTTTCTCGGAGCTTGGGTAATGGCGGAGTTGGGTTCGGAGTTTGGTTGATGGTGGAGACGACGGTGATGGAGGTTGTGGTGGTGTTGATGATTGATGGTGGTGGACGGTGCTGTGGTGGTCGAACGTGAAGGTGATGGAGATCGGAGGTGATGGGATTGGGTTGTTTGGCGATGCGAGAAGCGCGGACGAAGGAGACGTGGGGGTAGCGGCGGTTGTTGGGTTTTAATAGTATAGGGTAGGGGTTAGGGTTAGGAGATAGGGTTTATATAGTAGGGTTTCGGGTTTGTGGGTTTTAGGGTATCCGCTTCAAATAGGATCCAACAGGAGACTTGGTCAAAATGCAATAAAATGGGGATAAAGAGATAAATGAGAAGAAATAGCCATTTCTTCATGAAGAATGACACAAAGTGCACACAAATGAAATCGGTAAAAGGACCAAAAAAATTGAATCGAGGCGAAATAATGATTTTATTCAAATGGAAATAAGATACGAGATCTCGAATAGATAAAAGAGCACAAAGAGGCAAAATACAGTATAAAATACAAATACGGGAATTAGGAGTTACAACAGTGCACTTTGGTTGACGCCTGCACCACTTGTGAATTCTGGCACTGTCGAGTTATAGTATCCGGATAGAGTGATGCGGCAATTCGGATATCAACAAAAGATTCCTGATGTCCGGTGCTATGATAAAAAGTTTCACGAGGTGAGGGGAACGGGACGAGTGCCCAACTTTGATTGGGCTGATTACCATCGTTATCATGTGGCCAACTGGAACACCATGCGACATCAAATGACACCGAGTATGATGTTCTTCACGATACCATATGATGGCTCCCTCCAACAGGCATACATGATGTGGTACAAGCGGGTTACACGGTTGTATGTTTCCCCAAAGACCGCTGTACCAGCCGGTGTGCAGATTCCGATTCCCCCAACCCAGGCAAAACCATCTCTCATATTTCTCCTCCAGCCAATGTACCAACCAAAGGCTGAGACATATCGAAACATGGTTAGTCAAATTTCACCCAATTTCATGTACTTAGTATGCATGTATTGTTATTTAAGGTGGGTGATATGTTAAGTATGCATGTTGTTTAAATTGAAAATTTTAACCTAATGTAGATTGAAAATACATGGGAAAATATTCGGAAAGCTACTCGCGTCTTGAAGACTAAGGTACCCGAGAGCTTTAAGGAGATAATGCGGGAGATGTTAAAGCTGTGCCGCCGTACTCTCGAGGACGCTGGTGAAGGTCCACAACTTGAGGCGTATTTGAAAGCTAACATGCCAGCAACGGGTTATAGGCGAAAGAGCGTGACAAGGCAGAGAATTCACATCGCCGAGCCTCAACAAGTGCAACAACAACAAAATTCTGAAAAAGTTGAAATGGAGCAGTGGTCGGATGACCCTGAATCCCCAGGGACACAAGGCAGACGGCGAAAAGAAATTTTAAAAAGTGAAGAGAAAAGAGAGATAACAATAAAGTCATGAATTTTTTAAGTTTTGGAGGGAAAATTTTTAGTTTTGGGAGGAAAACTTTTGAAAGGAAAATGTGTTTTGAGATGGTGAATCTGGGCCTTTAATTTTGTTTCAATTAAAGAAGAGCCATCTGATAGTTTTTTTTCTTTCAAATTGCCTTGTGTTTTATTATATAAATTTGGTTTCAATAGTCAAAAAGAGAGTCTACTTAGAGCACCCACAATCGTGCTTTGCTAAAATATGCTTTTTCGCATATTATACATATAGCAAAGCGACTTTGATACAGTGGTAAAATGCTATAAATATAACAAAAAAATGAAAAATAAATCATCGGACGGAACTCTAAGTTCCGTCCCATGAAAAAATAATAATTTATTTGATTATTTTAATAATTTTAATAATTTAAAAAACGGAAAAAATCAAAAAAAAATGTTTGGACGGATCTTGAAGATCCGCCCAAGCCAAAATGGGGAAAAAATGAAAAATTTGAGGGACGACACTTGAAGTGCCGTCCAAGGGAAAAAAAAAGATGTATTTTAATCGGGACGGAACTTGAAGGTCCATCTGATAATTTTTTTTAATTTTAATTTTAATATATATATATATATATATATATATATATATATATATATATATATATATATATATATATATATATATATATATATATATATTGGGACCTTCATAATATGCATTTTCGCAAATCTTCTCTCAAATATATCAATCTACCGTAGCGATTTTCTCAAAATGTGGATAAATAGCAAACGACTGCAGACGATTTTCTCCTAAAATAAGAATAATATGGATATTTAGCTAACTACTGTGATATTTTATGTGGGTCATACACACATAAATTGTTGGGGCTAAAATGTAAATAGCCCAAACTAGCCTAGCTTTTTGGGTTTTTCGTTTTGTTTCTGGATACGGCCCATAACTTAATAAACTGTAGGGGCTAAAATGTAAATAATTAATTACTGCTTAGTGTTTAAGCAAACAGGGTTTTTGTGTATTAATTAGTGCTTAGTTTTTAGGCTAACTGCTAACACGATGTAGACAGCAAGGCCCACGCGGTTTAGCTTAATTAATTATGCTTAGTTTTTAAGCGACACGGTTTTAACATCGAGGCCCACACGGTTTGGGACCCGGATCCGAAAATATATACAGGGCACTGTTCATTAAGGTTTCGGACTCACAAAACCAAATTCTTTCAGTATCCAACACCCGATCCGAATTTCCTCTTTCTCAATCTCTCCTCGCTTCCGCTACTCTCAACAGCCATGTCCGCCGCCTCACCCCTCCAAACCCTAATTACGCTTTCCCCCGATCTCTCTCTCCTCGCTTCGCTACTCTCAACAGCCATGGCAGCCGCCGCAGCCTCCGTACTCCTCTAAAACCTTATTTTTTCTCCTACTCTCAACAGCCATGGCCGCCGCCTCACTTGTCGACACCCCCAATTACGCGTTCCCCTATTTCTCTCTATCCTCTCCGATTTCTTGAAGTCCCTAATCTAATGTAAGTTTGATGTGATTTGATCTAGGGTTAGCTTCTTAGTTTTTTATTATACGAAGATGTTTAATTTGTGATTTGTTCTAGGGTTTTGCAGGGGCTGCGGGCAAAGTGGAAGCGTGATGTTTAAACCTTGGTATTGGTTTAAAGGTATGATCTTTTTTATATATCGATAAGTCCGATCTATGGTTAAAGATCTAGGTTTCACCTTATTTATGTTTTGTATTTGATTTTTTGTGTTTTTTTTTATATCGACTATCAACCATTAATATAGACAAAACTGCACTATATTGAGACATTTGTATAAAATAACTTTCTGCAGTTATATGTATAGGATGCAGTAGATATAGTAATCTGTTCTGGAAAATCTTAAAGCTTCAAAAATTTTACACAACAAAAATAAGATTCAGAGAATGACCCGAAAAGGGGATGATGTCAATAAATATACCTGAGGGAAAAAGCTGAAAGAAAGGGAAAGAGCAGAAATCTTGTATATATAGTTATCTTCTCTTCAAATTGCTAACTAGAATGCATTGCTAAAAATGATCATCTAGAATAGATTGTTTTCACAAAAAATAAAGGTGAAAAATAGAAAACTCCCGAGGTTACTCTTGTCACTGTAATTCACTATCTGTATCCGTTTCAGGATATTGTGTTGGTGAATGCTGCAAACTGGTATTGTTCTAAACTACTGTCTTAAAGAATTATCTTACTGGCCTGTACTTTTCTGTTTTACTGGTTAATTATGCTTGCATATAAAGGTTAACTAGTCCAATGTATAATGCAATAAGGGACAAGAGTATGTGTATATTCTTATTATTAAGGGATCCCATACTAAAGTTTGAAAGATAACTCTACAAAACTCTAGTTATCATAACTTATCTCCATTCCCAAGACACCCTTGGGGGATTCCTCAAGAAGAAGCATGAATAAGTGTGAAACTCTTGAATTTGACAAAGTCACTTTTAGCACCCTTGGGGGGATCTGGCTAGTGAGGCCATACAATTAGTGTTTGGTCTGAGTGTGGAAATTTCAGAGTTGTGAAGCAGCAGTACATGTGTGAAAGCAGTTGTTTCCTTGTAATGTTTGTACTGATTTTGACTTGATTACATAATGGAAGTACTTGAGAATTATAGTAGCTGATTATGTATGATGATGTAGTGAAATGGTGACTGACTAGAAAGAAAGTATTGTAAGCTTCAAACTCGAGAAGTGGATACATGCTTTATGCTGGTGAATGGGTGAATAATTGACTGGAAGCCAACGCGAAAGTGGGGAATATTGATTAGCACTGTCACATTTATCCGATACCCGGATCCGAACCGGACCCGGCATTGGACCGGAACCGACCCGACCTATACGGGTCCGAGTCCGGGTCCTAAAATAAGACCGATGCACTTTCCGGTCCGGGTCCGAGTCTGCTCAAAATAGAACCGACCCGGATCCGGACCCGTTAAATACCCCCAAACATATAGATTTTGAATAATAGGGTTATAGGAATATACATATAAAAATATACATATAAAAATAATTGTTGAAGATAGATATGTAAATATAATATTAATTCATGTACTTAAGTGCAAAAATTGTTAGAATCGTAGGGTATCGGGTGCAAAAATACTTAAATGCAAATATTTATTCTTTACTATAGGACCCGACGGGTAATTTTTTAATTAGGACCCGGATCCGGACCCGGACCCGGTTCTTGCAAGTTCGGGTCCAGGTAGTAGAGGACCCGACCCGACAGGACCCGATACCAGCTCTAATATTGATGTAGTTTTTAGTAAAGAATTAGGAACATAAAGCTGTTAGTGGTGATTCGGCCTTAAGTACTCAGATTGACCAAGTTTGTGGAAATCTTGACTTAATAGAGTTACATGGATCTGTTTATTGAAGTGTAATGTCTTCAGTGTGGTGCATGTGCTTGATAAATCAAGCTTGGCTTTCCATTGATTGTGTGCTATGTCTGGTATTGTTTGATGTGAGCTTGCTTAAAGGCATCTAGCTTTCTCTATCAATTTGATCTTCTTGCTTGTTTTTTTATAGCACCTTAGACAAGAGCTGATGTACTTGTTTAATATATTGTCTATATAATGTTGGTTATGTTGTGATGGCTATATAAGCAGTTTGATGTTCCCTTCTTAGTTCTTACCTCAGTTACTTACTTGGAGCTACTTTGATGTTATCAATGAATTTTTTCGTATCAAATGCATGTGAATGGCAAAAGTGAACGGATTTCAAAGGAGAAAAGGTTTCCCTTTCACACAGCTGTTGCTAAAGCTTTGGGTATGATTGCAAATTATGTCTGAAAGATGAGTATTAGCTTGCTGTCATTGAGTGGGACAAGAATTATGGGCCATAAGAGGTGGGGACTCTGAACTCTTACCTAGTTACCTATGATGAAGGCCAAGTATTCGAATCTCAAATAACTTATCTTGGATAGGAGCTACCTTTAGCATGTCTAGTATATGCTCGTTTTTAATTATGTCATTCCTGGTTTTACCACACATCTATTTGAGCATTCTCATCTCTGCTACACTCATTTTTTGGATGTGTTGTTTATTTGTTGCCCAATACTCTGCTTCATACATCATTAATGGTCTAACAGCCGTCTATAAAATTTTCTTCAACTTCAAATGTATACGCCTATCACACAAAACACCAATGACACTTCTCCACTTAAGCCATCCTGCTTGGATCCTATGTTTACATCTTCACAAATCTCTTCTCTCTTTGTATAACCGAGTCTAAATATCGGAAACGATATTTCTTAGGTATCTCTTGACCATCAAGCTTCACTACATCCTCACTTGTGTTCCGAATATCACTAAACTTACACTCCATATACTCTATTTTAGTTCTGCTTATTCTAAAGCATGTAGCTTCCAAAGTTTCTCTCCACAGTTCTAATTTAGCTTTGACTCATGCTCTAGTTTCATCCACTAAGACGACGTCATTGGCAAAAGCATACACCAAGGCACATCATCTTGTATTTCTTGCGTCGATTCATCCATAACCAAAGCAAAGTGGTAGGGTTTAAAACCGAACCTTGGTGTAAATCTATTGTAATAGAAAAATCATTGGTCTTTCCTGTGGTTGTTCTAATTGTGGTCTTTGCCCCTTCATACATATCCTTAATTACCTCAATATACCCACCCACCATACTATGTGTCTAGGGACTTTATCATATGCTTTTTCGGGATCTATAAACACCATATGTAGATCTTTTTTATTCTCCCTATATTTTTTTATAAGTCTTCTCTATACATAAATTGCTTCCATTATTGACCTCTCAAGCATAAATCCAAACCGATTCTCAGACAATGTAGTTTCTAGTCTCAGTCTATATTCGATCACTCCTAAATTTTCATTGTATGGCTCATTATTTAATCCCTCGGTAGTTGGAGCAAATTTGTATATCTCCTTTATTTTTATATATAGGTACTAAAATACTCTTTTGCCATTCATCGGGCAACTTCTTAGTCATCAAGATCCCATTAGATAATCTTCTTAGCCAACTCACTCCTACATTCCCAAGACACTTCCAAATTTCAATAGGTATACCATTCGGTCCTAAAGCTTTTCCTATTTTCATTATTCCTAGAGCATTTCGAACCCTCGAGGTCCTAATTCTATGAAAAAACATGTTTTCGACTCTCCCTCGAGTCTTCTATATTTAAGTCGCCCACAATCTTTTCATTTAATAATTTCTCAAAGTAATTTTGCCATATTTTCTTAATTTTCCCATCTTTTTACTAAGACTCTTGAATCCTCGTTCTTAATACACCTAATTGTATCTAAATCTTTTGTTTTCCTATTAGTAAGCTTATAAGAGCATCCACAGTCGTATTTCTCATTTGTTATAAAATGGCAGCTTCAGTAGTAGCAAATAACGGAAGTTGCTGCAGTCGTCATTTATTATATGTTTCTCATTTTTCAAAAAATATTGCGTGGGACGGTAAAACATTACCGCGCAATTTGTTTTTCGAAAAATGCGAGCGACGGTATATGTTGTACCGTCGCATTCGTTTAAAAAAATTAAAAATAATAATTACTTATTAACTATTAAAATATGTTAATTAAATAAATTAAATAATATAATAATAACTAAACCTAATTAAAAACTAACTAAACCTAATCTACCCACTAATTCCCTAAAATCTAGGACGGTACATGTTGTACCGTCCGGGATTTCAGGGTTTTTTTAATTGTTTTTATTATAATTTTTTGGGCGAAATCTGGCCGTCGGATTAAAAAAGAAATTATAAAAAAAGTAAAAATATGGGACGGTATATGTTTTACCGTCCGACCCCTATTTAAAAAATATAATAAAATTTTGGGACGGTATATGTTATACCGTCCGACTCGATTAAAAAAATTTAAAATAAGAGGGACGGTATATGTTGTACCGTCCTTTATAATTTGAGAATCGCTATTCTTTTTCTCATTTTTGAGAAACGAATATAGCAAATTTGACAAAAAATGACAAAATAGAAAAACATTGCAGCGTCCCATTTGCTATAAAATGACAAATTGGCAAATATAAGAAACGACTGTGGATGCTCTAAATGTTATTTTCTTCTTTTGTTCCTAATTTTGTGTATAAATTATTATAAGTTTTTTCTTTTGTATCTCTTACCGCTTTCTTAAATTCTTTTCTAACGGTCTTATATCTCTCCAAATTCTCTTCATTTCTACTATTTTGCCATATTTTAAAGGTTGATCTTTTTTCCCTCACAATATTTTGGACTTCTTGCCGCCACCACGTTTCTTTAGTTATCAACCCTCTACCTTTAGATTCTCCAAGTACCTCCTTTGAAATTTTTCTTATGTACATAGACATTTTAGTCCACATTATATTTTACTCCCCTTCTCAATTTTATGATGCTTCTTTAAGGACTTTATCTCAAAAAATCTCTAGCTTCTATCTCTTCAAGTCCCACCACCTAATTCTTGGGTTCCTAGTCTTCTTCCTTGCACATATATGTTTCTCAATCTTAACATCCAACACCATTAATATATTTTGTGAGGTTAACACTCCTGGTGAGGTTAAACACTCTCTCGATATAACTTTACAATCTTTACATGTCAAGCGATCCACATTTCTAATGATGAAAAAATCAATCTGGCTCGTATTTGCTCCACTTTTAAAGGTTATCAAATGTTCATTTCTCTTTCTAAAATAAGAATTTGCTAACATAAGATCATACGAAGCCACAAAATCTAATAGAGCTTTTCCGCCATCGTTCTTATTTCCAAATCCATATCCTCCATGCACTATCTCATATCCCATATTATATTCTCTTACATGTCCATTGAAATCTCCTCCTATAAATAATTTATCACTTAAAAGTACTCCTTGAATAATCTCATCAATAACTTCCCAAAATTTATTTTTAGCTTGTGCATCTAATCCTACTTGGGGTGCAGCATTAATGAATAGATTTTTCTCTTTCCTAATAAATAGATTTTTTCTAATTGTACAGAAGGTGATTGTAGCTTGTATTCCTTGATATTTACCTGTAATTTTTTTGAGAGAATTTACCTGTAAATTTGTATATCAATTTGTATATCCCAAACAGCTATAATTATATATTAGATGAGATTCGTACCTCAAAGGTATAATTTGTGTCGTACTTTTCAATTGATATTTACCTGTGAATTTGTGCTCTAAAGTATTTTTCAATTTGTATTTCTTCAATAACAACAACCACAACCACCTTTAATAATAATAATAATAATAATAATAATAATAATAATAATATCCTAATAATAATAATAATAATAATAATAATAATAATATCCTAATAATAATAATAATAATAATATCCCGACGTTATTTAATGAAAAATAAAATAAAATAAGAATTACCCAATCCCGACGTTTATCCTAATCCTAATAATAGTAATAGTAATAGTAATAGACGTTTATCCTAATATCCCGACGTTATTTAATGAAAAATAAAATAAAATAAGAATTACCCAATCCCGACGTTTAATAATAATAATAATAATAATAATATCCTAATAATAATAATAATATCCTAATCAATCCCGACGTTTAATAATAATAATAATAATAATAATATCCTAATAATAATAATAATATCCTAATAATAATAATAATAATAATAATAATAATAATAGTAATAATAATAGTAATAGTATCCCGACGTTTATCCTAATATCCCGACGTTATTTAATGAAAAATAAAATAAAATAAGAATTACCCAATCCCGACATTTAATAATAATAATAATAATAATAATATCCTAATAATAATAATAATATCCTAATAATAATAATAATAATAATATCCTAATAATAATAATAATAATAATAATAATAATAATAATAATAATAATAATAATAATAATAATATCCCGACGTTATTTAATGAAAAATAAAATAAAATAAGAATTACCCAATCCCGACGTTTAATAATAATAATAATAATAATAATAATATCCTAATAATAATAATAATATCCTAATAATAATAATAATAATAATAATAATATCCTAATAATAATAATAATAATAATAATAATAATAATAATAATAATAATAATAATAATAATAATAATAATATCCTAATAATAATAATAATAATAATATCCCGACGTTATTTAATGAAAAATAAAATAAAATAAGAATTACCCAATCCCGACGTTTAATAATAATAATAATAATAATAATACTACATAGCATATCCTGGCGTTTTCAAACGCCGGTATAGGTTATTTAATGAAAAATAAAATAAAATAAGAATTACCCAGTCCCGATGTTTCCAAATGCCGGGGTATCCTTATAAGCTACCACGGCATTTGAAAACGCTGGGATAGCTCTTTCGCATCCCGGCGGGGGAAAACCCGGTGTTTGCGGCGGCATTTTCCGAAACGCCGGGGCGGTTAATCCCGATGTTTTCAAAACGTCGGGAATGGGGAAAAAAGCGCCGGGGATTTTGATGTAAAATGCCGCCAACGTGTAAGGCGGACCAAGTTCGGAATTAAAACAGTTAATCGGTTCGATGGATTTTCAAGAATTGAATTAAGTTTAACAAGCCTAATTAAAAGTTCAACCCTATCAATCAACAATAATTCTTAAACGTTTTTAGTATGTAAGATATTCAATAAAGATTTGTACACTAATAGGCAAGTAGAACACACTCTCAATATTTGTGCACGACAGATAAATCGAATAATATTATAGAGATGATAAAGCAGTAACACTAATATTTAAAAAGTGGAACGAGTATACCGAGTTGCGATGAAAACGTCGTGAAGTTGCTAGATTTGAACAATAGGAAGCACTAGGGGTGCGGGCGGCCGTCGATGGGGGCCGCGAGAGGCGGCCGAGGGGACTCAATGGCGGCGGGAGGCAGGGAGCGGGGGTTGAGGTTGCACGCACGGTGGCAAGGCGCTAGCGTCGAGGCTGCAGTGGGGTCGCAGGCGTCGCGGTGATGGCGAGGAGTGGTGGGTTGCAGTGGTCGAGGAGCAGAGCAGAGGTAGAAGAAGACGAAAAGGTCGGGACAGGGTGTCGGGTGGTGGAGAAGGTGGTGCGACAGTGTGAGGGCGACGGAGGAGCAACAGGGTTTCGGGGATGGTTCGACGGCGACGAGGAAGGGAGAGTATGGCATCGAGGTGGAGGATGATGGAGGTTGCTGGCGATGATGAGGGAGTGGGTTACGGGATTCAAGAGGAGGAAGAAGAAGAAGAATAAGAAGAAGAAGAAGGAGAGAGAAGAGGGGCTAGGGTTTGGAGTTGGGATGGTTTAGGATTTTTTTAATTTGGGGATTTGGTGGTAGTTTAAGAGTTTATCACAAACCCTAAAATTTTATTAGGACTTCTCAAAAACCCTAAAAATTCTCTCAATTGTCTCTCACAAAAAGAGGGATGAAGAACAATAACTCAACACAATATTCTTTTTTTAATCAAGAATAGCATATTTTCTCATTAATCCCAATGCCTATATATAGGCTAAAAAAAATCTTGATACAAATCTCAAAATATTCTAAAATCTCAAAAATATTCTAATACATAAAAAAAAGGGTCCAAATTGCAAAACTACTACATATGGCTATAATTGTTTTTACGGAGGAGCAGCAGGGTTTCGGGGATGGTTCGACGGCGACGAGGAAGGGAGAGTATGGCATCGAGGTGGAGGATGATGGAGGTTGCTGGCGATGATGAGGGAGTGGGTTACGGGATTCAAGAGGAAGAAGAAGAAGAAGAATAAGAAGAAGAAGAAGGAGAGAGAAGAGGGGCTAGGGTTTGGAGTTGGGATGGTTTAGGATTTTTTTAATTTGGGGATTTGGTGGTAGTTTAAGAGTTTATCACAAACCCTAAAATTTTATTAGGACTTCTCAAAAACCCTAAAAATTCTCTCAATTGTCTCTCACAAAAAGAGGGATGAAGAACAATAACTCAACACAATATTCTTTTTTTAATCAAGAATAGCATATTTTCTCATTAATCCCAATGCCTATATATAGGCTAAAAAAAATCTTGATACAAATCTCAAAATATTCTAAAATCTCAAAAATATTCTAATACATAAAAAAAAGGGTCCAAATTGCAAAACTACTACATATGGCTATAATTGCCAAAAACAAACGAGTTTTGAAGTGTTGGGAGGTTCGTGAAGGAGTTTGATAGAGCGATGGACCTTACGGTGAGGCTGGTGGAGAAGTTATAAGAGATGAGCGCACTTTATAAGATGCTGAAGGGATTAGTATTAAGAACATTATATGGGCAACACGTTTAAAAAGCTGTGTGTATGGGATTGAAAGATGATGAGATTAACAAAATGGAAAGAGCAGAGGGACTTTTCGAGCTTCAGCAACTTACACTCCATGTCAGGTATATCTCTTACTTGAACTTAGTAGTTGCAACTTGGCTATATATGATAATTTGAT
Organism: Hemerocallis citrina; assembly: GCA_017893485.1. Taxonomy (NCBI): domain Eukaryota; kingdom Viridiplantae; phylum Streptophyta; class Magnoliopsida; order Asparagales; family Asphodelaceae; genus Hemerocallis; species Hemerocallis citrina. Next base: position 48,963,450 of record CM030358.1, read on the forward strand.
TATTTGAATGCTTGTACATGCAATTGTTCAGAGTGTTTCTTGTACTTTATTTTGGACTTATGTGTGGATGCTGATATATAATTATCCTAGTAGTTTATAAATGCAGACAGATGGTCTAGAGAATAGAGTGATTATTAACTTTCTCTATGCATGCTATTTTCGTTTAAGCCTGCTTTGCATTTTTTGATGAGAAAGTCTTTGCTTTGTTAATCCCAGTTTCTTCATTTAACTTGTGCTAATGATCAGGCAGCATATGTTTTTTTTTGGGAATTAACAACTGGCTTATCCCAAGGAATAAACCTAATTCGGGTTAGTTTAGGTATGCCTATAATTCGCTTTGCTCCATAATTTACAATTTAAATCCCTGTGAGTCGAAGAACTCACCATCATATTGCTGCTTTATAAACCGAAAGTGGGCACCGACTTCAACTTTTTATTTACACTAGTAATCTGCACGTGCGATGCACGCCCTAATATTTTTTTCTTCTTATTTTAGAAGTAAATACCAAGACATAATATGGTCTCGAACCTTAGACCTCCCTTTACTCATCACATACTCTTTACAAATTACCCCTAGTGGCTTCACTTTTTTTTAATATGAGTCACTTTTGTAAATAATTATGTTGTAAATAAATTTGAACTTTGAGGGTATTATGGTAAGTAACAAGAGTTGAGTAAATGAATGGTTAATATAACTCCCACTTAAAAATAAATGGTTGATTGTCTACAAATTATAGGTTGTGTACAAATGACAACCCCAACTCTCCCATTATAATATTAGAGATTAGAGATATATAAATGACCAACATATGTTGAAAACAATTTAATTGCTTTATTTTTCTTTTCTATTTTTCCTTTGTTTTATGGTGTTTGCTCGACATCGAATAGTTTTCCCCTTAGTATGTTTGTAATTAGGTGAGGAAATGGGGAATTAGACGTGGAGAACTAGTTTAAATGGGAAGTTTGAGATTTGTGATGGTGTTTATTTGACAAAAAAAAGAACCTCAACAGAAGTACAGAACTGAATGCTGAAAGGGATTCATGTCTTCGATCCTTAACAGAGTTGATTAGGGAATAGGATCATGTGGCCAACCTGTTTTCCGATAAATGCTCGGTTGTTGTAACTAGATTGCTATGTTAAATATTTGAACTAAAGAAGCAAAATAATTTCTTCCATTCCTTTCTATTTTTGCTGCTTGGGTTACACCCTTAACTAGCTAATGCTACATGCACATTCTCAATTTCGTCTTCTAATCACATCTCTGGGTACTTAATGCACAAAATGTGGTTAAGCCTTAACCACCAACGATTTATAAAAATTTTACAGTGACGCATATTACCTTGGAGATTGTAGGGAAATTGTGCAGGAGCTTTTAACCCAGGATGGTGTTTGAACTTAAGAAATCATCATTTTGCATTCTTGCAATGCAAATATATTCAGTTGTCATTTTGCAGATTCCGTTTGATCTTTTTTGCTTACGTTTTCTTTCTTTTGCCCATGATAGTTTTTAAATAAAAAAAACATTTATTGCAGTATGAGCATAAGATTAGTTTTAGGCAACAGTTGTGAACTTGAGGTGCTTGTTTCCAAGTGACAAACAGACAATGGTTACTTAGGCCATACAGAGATGTGTGGCCAACAATGCAATGTAATATGAAAAGTAAACCGATTCTTCTTGCTTTTCCTTCGAGAAATCTGGATTCTAACTTATCTTTTTTGGTCGGTGCCATATTCTACTTGCATTTTGATCTTGATGTTTATGATTTCTAAGTCATTAGATTCACTCTATGCTAGCAAATAGTAACACGGTACTAATTGGAAATGATTGCTTAGGAATATTACTGTTCATAGTTTTGTTCAGGAGAAAAGGGCTTGAATTTGGTTTCGTAGAGGAAGAGTATTGTAGCACTTTTAGCCCATTTTGTTTTTCGGCCAAAATGAGAGAAAAAGAGAGGAAAATCACAATTTATGGGATTTTAAATTGATTTATCTCTACTCTCTTCACATTATTCAATAAAACAATTTCACATACTCCTCTCCAATGATTTTTCACTACCTCTAAAAAAAATGTCTCATTTCTATCCTATACAGTAAAACTACATCCAAACAAACTATTGACATTACAACTAACCAAACCACCATCAAGTTGAATTATTCCACAAGTTGAACTACAGCATGGATGCTTACCATGGATATTTATAACTTATGGAAATTTAATATACTAGCAATTGGCACATGCGATGCATGTCCTTTTTTTTATTAAGCTCTTACATTTTTTCAAATTTTTTAAAAAAAAGTAAATACTACGACGTAGTTTGGCCTCGAACTCGAGACCTCTCTTTACCCACTACAACTCAGTGGTTACTCTTTGCAAATTACCCTTAGTGGCACAAAAATTTTAATTTTATATGAATGACACTTCCTTAAATAATTACGTCATAAATACATTTGAACTTTGAGGGTATTATGGTAACTAACAATAATTGTGTAAATGAATGGTTAATATAACTCCTACTTAAAAATCTGTGGTTGAGATAGGTCAATCAAGTTGGTTTCTCTACAAATTATCCCATTAGAGATTGGATGTGTTTTTGTAGATATTATTGTTGGTGTATGCCCTAGAGGCAAGTTGTGTATTGACATTACTAGTTTACATTGCATCATGACATTTATTTCATATACGAGATATTTTATTTATTGTGTTGTTTATTGTGATTAAATAAATATCATAAATCCCTTGGAATAGTAGGTTCAATACCATGAGACATTAAGTGCATGACTTGATGTGAGATCCTATTGGCTGTAATCTGAACACTATTCTTAAATGTCCATAGTCAAGTATTATTGTGAATTAGGACAACAATAATACATAGAGACTAGTATGTGCATAAACTGATGATCATATCTCACGGATCATGGATATGAGATATCAAGTCTTCACATGGATACGTATTAAAGTAATAATGTACTGGACTGATCCACCATGAGAACGCTGCATGGATCGTTACGTGAGTGTCGTATAAGCAGTTCTCACAGTAACCATGGTTTATGTAGTCCTTTGACTTGAAGTCACTACAATTTTCTACATGAGAAGTTATAAATTTTAATGTCGTCAAACATTGCCTGTAATAAGGAGATTATAAAGTCGACTATTGGATATACTACAAATCATGCAGAGGGATGTAGGTGACTTAGATAGGATTTCTCTCTTACATAACAGGAGCGATATCTACGGGCCCCTTGATTGAGTGAGACTATAAAATGCATGGCCGTACTCAAATGAGTCAATATGAGATATTGAGCTCATTTGTTTTAGTAAGTCTACTCGGACATCAAGAAACCAAAGATTGAACTATACAAGCGTGACACACTCTATGCCTTGTGGTCAATGAAGATATCTGGACAAAGGGACTACTCTACATTGTAACATTGGGCACAGATAGGTTATGTCAAATCACTGACATTCCCGTTACTTGAGTAGCAATGATGTATTGCTAGATACCGCTCACTGTTTGTAATACTAGAATATAATTTTAGTATTACTGTCAATGTAATGGGAATCTACATGGTCACACACTTTGAATCAAAATTGGGATTTAAATTCATGAGATGAATTTAATTGGGAATCCAAGTAAGATTCGGACTCCTAACATTGGTTGAACATTTAACTTGATTAAATGGGCTGACTAAAGTTCAGAGGCCCACACACGAATGTGACCCATGTCAGATTGTGAGCCTAACAGCCTCATAACTCTTTTAGAGTTGATTTTTTACACCTATATATATCATACATATCTGTGAAAAATTTACGCATGAGAAAATCCTAGCCGTCACAGAAATTGTGAGAGAGATCGTGAGGAACAACCCCTTTCCGCAGCTAGCACCACGGCGTGAGGATCACCTTAATTTGATCCGTTCGTGTGGATACCGTAGAGGCACCGCAATATTGCAGTGCTGTGATCGACATATTGTGGAGACATCAAATCCATCCTTAAGGTATAACTCCTAAACACGATTTATGGTTTTCGCATGGATGCATGGCTAAGTTTCGATATTTTCTAATTTTTCCGCTGTGTATTTAATCTGTAATTGCCTTCGAAACCTAGAACCTAGTCATTTTCCTATGACCCTTGACAAACTTTGTAATTTAATATTACCCCTAACAAAATACTAAGTTACTTCCAAATTCCCCAAAACCTAAAAACATTTTTTTAATACCTAAACTACCACTATTTCATCTTACCAACTAAGATGCTCCTATTCAATCCAGTTTGTCCTTCAGTTTCCATTCTTATCCTTCCACCCTTCTCTTTTTCAAAACTATAAATGAAGTTAAAAATATTATGGATCCTAATTTCCTAAAATTTTCTAATAAGATTGTAACTTGTTGAATTTGATGGATCGAGACTGAGGATGTAATTGATCCAATAGAAAGTTGGGAATCTATCCATGAGGGAGTTCGGTGAGAGGGGAGGGGATTGAGGATGACTTCATAATTTGTTGGATAAGCAAGCGAGATGAAAGATACATTTAAAGATGACATATTTAAAGATTCAAGTGAATGAGAATAAGAAGCGAATGAGGCGATTATCATAGAAAGTAAGCATAATGGAAGGAGAATGGAGGAAGGAAAGAGGAGAATTATAAAATGAGGGGAAATTTGGGTTTGAATAAGAGTGTTTTAGTTGAGAAGATTGAAGAGAGGGTAATTTAGCCATTAAAGAATTGTATTCTAGGTTTTGGGAATTTTTTAAGTAAATTAATATTGTTTAGGGTTTATATAGAATTATAAAGTTTGTTGGGGGTTATATAGAAATGCCTATGTTTCATGGAGTAAAATCTAAAAAACTTAACCTATTTATATGTTCCGTAAAAAAATGAGTCCACCGTGACAAATCCTTGTGGGACTACATTTGTAGTTTTCCAGTAAATTGTTGACTCTTGGTTTGGTGTGCACAAAATGTACTCACTTGTACTAATAAGTTTGAATTTAGTGTATCAGATTTTCAGGATTAATTAATATAAAAAAGAGATCCAAGAGAGATTCACAAATATACAAACAAGGAAAGTAATAAAGGGAGATTGCATCTACAAGCTAAAAAGGAAAGAGCTCTCAATTAATTGGCCTCCAAGCAATCTATCAAGTCTAAATTTTTAGCAATATTTTCGTGAGATATTTATTGTAATTGATTGATTAAAGAGATGAGTTTATGGTAAGTAAACAAAGTGAATTCGATTTGTACAGCCAACGACCGGTCGACCGTACCTTATGTCGGTCGACTGTCACAGTCGACCGCAACCTATATGAGTTAAGATAGCAGTCGACCTTTCAACTCTCTAGCTACGCCAGAGAGCTGAACGGTCGACCACACTTTGACCGGTTGACCGCTGTATATCTTTTTTGGAATGTATCGTTTCTTCTTTTGATCGATATACTTCATCTTCTATTTAATCGAACGACTCCACTGTCTTCTTCACCTATTCCTTCTGAGAAAATTACTTTGAACTAATCTCTTGATAATCAATCCGAGTGTGAGCGTTGAATTGGTTGTTTTCTTTAGTCAAGATCCCAAACGATCTTGAGGTTTATTTTCTTTTCTTTTCCACTTCGGTGAGATTGACGGGACTTGGATTAGAAGTCCTGTGGGTGTAATAGGTCTCTCGGCCTGAATCCGAGAATCACCGTACTAAGGGTTTTTGAGTATAGTGGAACGCTTGTAGTGGAGAATTGCTACAAGTAGGTGGTGTGGACGTAGACTTGGGGTCGAACCACGTTATATCGTTGCGTCATCTGAATTTGCTTTTCTTGCCTCTCTTGCATTACTTTGATTTATTTTACTTTTTTCTTTTAATTTTTTAATTCCGCACGATCACCCTATTCACCCCCCCTCTTAAGGGTGATTAACAGTGGTATCAGAGCGAGGTGCTTATAAAAACCCTTATAAAAACTTGGACATCAGAAGGTCCGTCGCCGGTGCCACCCCCGGTGTTCCAGACTTGTTTGCATGTCCACGGGAGCGATTTCAAATGTTCTTGATGATCAGATCTTGGAGTCAATTGCAGTTTTTGGTGGAAAGTTTGATCTTTACTATTTTTATTTATAAGAATTCACGTATCTGTTTGCTCCCACACAGAAATAAGCAGTAACAGATTGACATCGTCGTGGGAAGAGAAAAGATCACCGATCCAACCTCGTCGATCTGAAACTACCTTCCCAACCATGCCTCCAAGAAGGAAGGCGAGGACGATGAGCTAGCTAATCTTCCTTCACCTCTTCCTCTTATGGAGGACCCACTTCAACAACTTCAACAAGTTCAACAGTCTCAAGCAGACCAACAACCTCGACTTGAGCAGCTCCCTCTCCAACAGATCCAACCTATGTCTAGAGGAGTAACACTGGGGGGCTCTTGCCAAAGCCGACCCGAACGGCCACCTATACGGTCATTTGAGAATGAGGTCTTCCCGCTCTTCGGTTCGGGTTGACCCGTGGGATTCGTCATGTTCATGTTCGGCCACTCCTGCTCGGTCGATTGGTTGCTCGGGAGGGGCCTCTCCTCTGATGGCTCGGAGGATTTCGTCTCTGGGGGGCTCTTGCCAAAGCTTACGCGAAAGGTCCAATGGCCGAAATCCCTCATCCCCAAAATTTGTACTCATCGGAGCCCTTCATCTCCAATAGGACAAGTCTTACACGATCACCATTATTTGATGGAAAATGCTATGACGTCTGGAAAGTTCATATGTCTCATTTTCTACAGATGCTCGGAGAAGAGGTATGGAATGTATGTATTAACAAAACTGAATTCCCAGTTAGCGATGGAATGAAGGCATTCACACCGGCGGAGTTGGCCCTTACGACAGCAAATTCCAAAGCAATAACAACTCTTTATGCAGGGTTGAACAATGAAGAGCTAACGCGATGTGGGTGCAACTGCAAAACAGCCTACGAGATCTGGAACAACATGCTGAAGCGGCAGGAAGGAACCGTTTCTGAGGTAAAAGCTAAAGTGAATTTGTGCTTTTATAAATTTGATGTGTTTCACATGTTGCCAGGGGAGAACGTGGATCGAATGCTCGTCCGGTTTGACATCATTGCCCATGAACTTGAGAGCTTGGGTAAGGGGCTTGATGATGATCGAAAGGTCGGAAATCTCATATGCTGTCTCACGCTAGAATGGGACGTGAAGGCCGCGGCAATGAGAGAAACACTTGAACAGAAGTGATTTGACTACTATACATTTCAAGGAAAGCTAAAAACATTCGAGATGGAAATTTGGAGACAAAACGATACAGGCAGAATATCGAGATCAAACCGAAGACTGAGGAGAAAACTATTGCACTAAAAGCTGAAAGGGCTCGACCATCAAAAGATGCCGAATATCGGGATCGAACCGAAGACTGAGGAGAAAACTATTGCACTAAAAGCTGAAAGGGCTCGACCATCAAAAGATGCCACAGAACATGAGGAGTCAGACGAGGACATTGCTCTATTAACAAGACAATTTCGTAAGTACCTTAAAAATAAAATGTATGGCAGGTATCAAGAGGAAAGAGAAAAGGAGAAGGAAGAGGTGTGCTACAAGTGTAAGAAGCCCGGATACATTCGTGCAAACTGTCATACTCAACAAAACAGAAACAGGGACCACTATCGCTCCAATCCTAGCCAGAAAAGGAAGGTGCCAAAAGCGACTTTGCTAGACTCGGACTCAAGTGAGGAAGAGCAAGATCACGACGACAACCTACTTATGATGAACTCGTAGACATATGTAATGATTTGAAAGACTATGCCAAGAAACTAAGTCGTGAACTTAGGCAATATAAACAGAATTCAAATGAAATACATGACGAGTGCATGACAAAGAATCACAAACTGAAAAATAAGAACGCTATGATTTTGGAAAAACTTGAGTCATGTCAAAAAGATTATGATGTTTTGCTAGATAAAAATGAGACTTTGAAACCACAAATTTGTGAATCTCTAGCAAAACATGATGATTACGTAAGAGAGTTTCAGGAGAAGTCAGTCTATATTGCCAAGCTCACAAAAGACAGATGAATGTAAAAGAAATTTTGATGAAATAGTGGAAGGTTGTAACGATGCCTTTAAACAGAATAGAATTCTTGATGCCACACTAGATACTCTTCGTTGGAATACAAAAGATGATGAGATAACTAGAAAGAGGCTTTGTAAAAAGATAACTGAGCTCGAAAAATTATTGAAAAGCATGAAGGGCTCAGTTACTTTATTACAAAAAATTCAAGATCATATCATGATAATAGAGGGCTTGCTTACGAAGAGCCAATACATCACCAAAAATCATTCTGTCATACGCACGTGCATAAAAATCAACACAATCATGAACCAAATATAAATTATGCAAGTGCGCGTGACCCAAGACAGTCGAATCACTTGCAATTTTTGTTGTAGACTAGGACATATCTCTTATAATTGCTCACTAAAAAGGAATACTAATCTTGTGTGGGTAAGAAAGAATGTTGATGCAGGCTCAAAGCTCACATGGACTCCTACAAACATACAGGTAGGGAGTTCGAAGTATTCAACGTAAAGACATGCAGAAACCTTGATAGAATACACACAAATCTCAACTGGCACAACAATAATCTGCATCTATATCAAGGAAATAGGTGAAGAACGTTGTTCTTCAATTATGTACGGTAACGGGTAGAATCTATACCTGCTTGAATTTACATTAAATATGGTCTTATGAAATCATAACTGCAAAAATTGAATAACCGGTCGACCGTATGCATTTATTATCAACTGCCTGCGAGAATGGACCGGTCGACCATCCAACCCTCTGACCCTGCCTACTGTGTATTTAATGTATGGTGCGGTCGACCGTATATTAAACTAGTCGACCGACTTAGACGAATAAGTCTGCTCCTCTCTTTCTATTATAAAAAGCTCTTTACCCCCAACCTCTTGTTTCATCTTAAACCCTAGCCTTCTCTTCCCAAACCCATCAGCAAAAAAAAATCCCTTTTCGTTCAAATCTTCCCTCGAATCTCTCACACATTTTCTCTTTAGCTCATGGCTTCCTCCTCTCAATAACCAAAGGGCAAGAGGACTGTATCAAGATTCACCACTAGAGAAGGTATAGTATTCCGAAACTCTCAATGTGCCGATAAATATTTCTCTTCTCTTGCTGGTGCTCCTGTCGTTGCCAATAGGGCAATTGACTTGTCTGTCTTGGGGGGGGGCAATTCTCTGTAATGGTTAGAATTCTTAGGGCTTTCGGTTGGGAAAACTATTTTAGCACCCCTAGCACTTACTCCGAATCAGTAACTCGTCAATTCTACGCCAATCTTGAGGGCTTGCAAGATGGTGATCTTACTCTCTCTTCTCTCATACTTGGGAGAAGAGTAAAAATTACCCCCGAGTATCTTCGTGGTCGATACGTGTTTCCCCAGGGGGATTTTGATGGTTATCACCTCGACTTCAAAACCCTTGAATGCAAACCCGGTCACAATCAACACACTGTTAAATCCATGATTGTGCAACATGAATTTGTTCATCTTCCTCACCCATCTCCTACACAGTTTACCGACACCGCCCGTGTGCTCAACAAAATCGTAAATGCAAATATTTGGCCCAAAAGAATGACAACCGAAATTAGGGTCGATCAATCCTTCATCATCTTCCTGATTCTTGGAGAATACAAATTCGATCTTGCCTCATTCATCATTCGTACGATGAATTATGCTACGTCTTCACATCGTGCTAGTCTCCCGTTTAGCTCACTCTTATACAACCTCGCTATTGATTCCCGTGCTGAAGTTGGGAATTATCTACTTAGCAAAAGTCCTATGCACATCCTCCCTCAACAAATGGGCATTGATGTTCCCTTCGGTCAACGGGCTCGACGCCGTCAAGCCCAACAGCAGGCAAGGCAAGAGGAACAAGAACAACAAGAGCCCCAAGCACCACCACAAGCACCACAAATCCCTCCCTCACAGGCTTCCTCATCCTCATCTTCATTCGTGACATATGAGCAATTCGCTGCTCTTCAAATGCAAATGTATAACTACTGCACAAACTCTCTTGATTACTTGCAAGACAAAGAGAATTGGGAAAGGCTCCCACCTCCTAATGTAGCAGAAGAGGATGAGGAAGAAGGAGAAGAAGATGATGATGAATAATTTGTAATGTGTTAATGAAATATTCTTATGTATGCTGTTTGAATTCCTTGTAAGGAACTTAATTTAGCTCGCATCTTGAAATGCAGCTCATCTCTTGAAATGATCTTAATTCAAGCTCTTATCTTCATGCATATTGGCAAACAAAATTGACATTATCAAAATTACTTATGTATATCTGTTGGTATCAGCATTGCGGTCAACCAAGCGGTCGACCGACATACACTCTGACTTCTTTATAAAATTGATCTCACTCAAGTGTATCTGCTCTGTTTTGTGTTTCAGTTTTGCGGTTGACCTGGCGGTTGAACGGTCTGCTCTCTGGGTCTAAACTTGAATTTGATGTTGCGGTCGACCGACCGGTTCCTCTTCTGGGCTTATCTTTCCATTTTTTTGAAAATATCAAATTCCTCACATTTCTAAGTTTTTTTTTGCTGGTATGTATCTACACATTTCTAAACTTCCCTTATGACTATAAATCCAACTCTAACTCTCAAATTATCCTGTGCAAATTGAAATCTACTATATTCAACTCAGTTTTATATCTCTCAAGCTGCGGTCGACCGGTATGCTCTCTGGATTTTGTTTTGCAAAATCATGTTTTGCGGTCGACTGTTAGGTCAACCAGCTCTCTCTCTGATCTTGTTCTTCAACTATTTATAAAATCAATGTTTTTTCTCTCAATTTCTTGGTTTTCTTGTTGCTTTCATATGTATTGGGGAGAATCTCAAATCTATGATATTATGTAGAGCTTTCACTGAATATCATAGAGTCTCGTTATCAGCGGTATCATGTAAGAAGATTCTCTTCCATGATTTTTTTTTATTTTATTCATTGTAATATCGTAGAATGTTCACCCTCTTTGTTTTAAATTGATAGTTGTTTTTTTCGAACTTTTCAAGGTTTATTTTACTCTATCTGTCCCCTCTTGGTGTGTTCCAAAAAGGGGGAGAATATTGTTTTCGAATGTTTTCAAACGATTTTCATGAATCAATTCTCTAACTCTGTATTCCTATCTTATATTTGTTCATTAAACTCTGTATTACAGGTAATATTATATTAAGGGGGAGTATTCACCCTCTTAAAAATTTTATCTATGTGAAAATCTGTTTACATAATGCACTAAATTTAGGGGGAGTATTTACATACTTTGTTTTAATTTTCAAACATTCTTACATGCTTTGTTCACACCAAAAGGGAGAGATTGTTGACTCTTGGTTTGGTGTGCACAAAACGTGCTCACTTGTACTAATGAGTTTGAATTTGGTGTATCAGATTTTCAGGATTAATTAATATCTAAAAGAAATCCAAGTGAGATTCACAAATATACAAACAAGGAAAATAATAAAGGGAGTTTGCATCTACAAGCTAAAGAGGAATGAGCTCTCAATTAATTGGCCTCCAAGCAATCTATCAAGTCTGAATTTTTAGCAATATTTTCGTGAGATATTTATTGTAATTGATTGATTAAAGAGATGATTTTATGGTAAGAAAACAAAATGGATTCGATTTATACAGCCAACGACCGGTCGACCGTACCTTATGTCGGTCGACCGTCACAGTCGACCGCAACCTATATGAGTTAAGATAGCGGTCGACCTTTCAACTCTCTAGCTACGTCAGAGAGCTGAACGGTCGACCGCACACTTTGATCGGTCGACCGCAACTTGGCTGTATATCTTTTTTGGAATGTATCGTTTCTTCTTTTGATCGATATACTTCCTCTTCTATTTAATCGAACGAATCTACTATGTCTTCTTCACCTATTCCTTTTGAGAAAATTACTTTGAACTAATCTCTTGATAATCAATCCGAGTGTGAGCGTTGAATTGGTTGTTTTCTTTAGTCAAGATCCCAAACGATCTTGAGGTTTATTTTCTTTTCTTTTCCACTTTGGTGAGATTGACGGGATTTGGATTAGAAATTCCGTGGGTGTAATAGATCTCTCGATCTGAATCCGAGAATCACTGTACTAAGGGGTTTTTGAGTATAGTGGAATGCTTGTAGCGGAGAATTGCTACAAGTAGGTGGTGTGGACGTAGACCTGGGGGTCGAACCACGTTATATTGCTGCGTCATCTGAGGTTGCTTTTCTTGCCTCTCTTGCATTACTTTGATTTATTTTACTTTATTCTTTTAATTTTTTAATTCCGCACGATCACCCTATTCACCCTCCCTTTTAAGGGTGATTAACAGTGGTATCAGAGCGAGGTGTTTATAAAAACCCTTATAAAAACTTGGGCATCAGAAGGTCCGTCGCCGGGGCCACCCCCGGTGTTCCAGACTTGTTTGCATGTCCACGGGAGCGATTTCAAATGTTCTTGATGATCATATCTTGGAGTCAATTGCAGTTTTTGGTGGAAAGTTTGATCTTTACTATTTTTATTTATAAGAATTCACGTATCTGTTTGCTTCCACACAAAAATAAGCAGTAACAGATTGATACCGTCTGTGGTAAGAGAAAAGATCACCGATCCAACCTCGTCGATCTGAAGGCGAGGACGATGAGCCAGCTAATCTTCCTTCACCTCTTCCTCTTATGGAGGACCCACTTCAACAACTTCAACAGGTTCAACAGTCTCAAACAGACCAACAACCTCGACTTGAGCAGCCCCCTCTCCAACAGATCCTACCTCTGTCTAGAGGAGTAACACTGGGGGCTCTTGCCAAAGCCGATCCGAACGGCCACCTATACGGTCATTTGAGAATGAGGTCTTCCCGCTCTTCGGATCGGGTTGACCCGTGGGATTCGTCATGTTCATGTTTGGCCACTCCTGCTCGGTCGATTGGTTGCTCGGGAGGGGCCTCTCCTCTGATGGCTCGGAGGATTTCGTCTCGAAATTCGTGGAACTCCGCCCTGGTTACGTGACCCACATTCCCCCGGCAGTCGGAGGGTCGACGGTCCCTCGGGTAGAGGCTACACCCCCTGTCTTGACCGTAGGAGTGGCGAGTTTGACTATGGGGTCCCCTCCGTTACGTGATCGATTGAGGCAATTTCGGAGTTTGTCCTCTTTTTGTCAGTTGTTGTTGACGAATCTCTGGTCGGAGATCATTGGCTAGGTGACCTCTCGTGCCACCGAGCGGGAAGTGCTCGGGACGGGTTTTTGTAGTCCTTGGTCTTGCGATAATTGGGACCCTTGAGTTATCGCTCGACTTCGTGTCGAGGGCGGAGGAGGTAGTGTGGGGTCGAACGGGCGACCCGCTGGTGGTCTTCATAGCCATAGGAGCAATGGGAATAGTCTGTCATGAGGTATAGTTCGGAAAAAGGCTTAGATCTGGGTTTCCCATAGATGGCACCAATCTGATGCTGCTTGTTTTTTGTGCATGGGAGCAACAGATAATGTGAGTTCTTTTGGGGAAAGATGAAGTCATGAAACTCAGATCTTGGCCTCCGATCCGACTTTGCTGCGAGGCTGATGTGGTGGATTTGGTGGATCTGTGGCTCGACCCTTGTCGAACATCTGCAAAAAAGTCTGAAACGCCGGGAAGATTCCCGGAGACAGACCCTCTGATGCTCAAGTCAATAACCAGATGATTAAAAATGGCTTAAGTGGGGAGAAGTGCGATTACCTGGTTACTGTAGAGGTTGGGTTGTATTTATAGACGTAAGAGCATGATTAGAGGAGATTCCCGGGGTCTCCTGGTTGGGGGGTACGACCCGGCCCACACTGGGCTGGACCTGGGTGACGGGCCTGTAGTCGGCCCGCAAGGAGAAATGAGGCAACTTTGAGATTCGCGCCAGGATCGAGCGGTGCAGATCGTTTGCTATTTTTACCCTCATCAACTTACAATGGAAAAGTGGTAAGCCATCAAATCAGATTAGAATTCTTTACATTTACATTGACCTGCATGTCATACCATGTCCATTCATGAAAAAAATCATGTCTTTCAAGGATTTTTTCCCCCATGCATCAAGCTATTATAGAGTGATCTGTTTCTGTCATAATAGAGGAGCCTTATGATGTTTAAGTTAGAAATTCGTGAAGCATGTGGTTTTATCTAGGTCAAGGCTACAACTTATATCCTTGCACAAGTGACGATAAGTCTAATTATAGAGCTGAAAACAAAATTAAGATAACATGTAGTGATATGTAAATATGGGGAATACTGAAAAAAATGTCTCAAACTTGACTGAAACTGAATAATTTAGCATAAATAGAGATAATATGGGCCACTGCGCCAAAAAGTCTTTGTAGTGATTACCACCAAAAGCAAATGGTATGGTCGAAACCAAAACAAGATGGCCAGAAACGTAACCCTTTAACCACGTCTGCTTGCTTTCGGGCCAAGTCAAACATTAGAATTATTAATTAGTATCAATCACTTATTGTTATAGAATCAGTACATGTCTTCTTTGCTTTTTCTTAACCTGCAATTGATACCCATGTTTTGGACGACCAAGTGTTGCCTTGTCTTTAAGAACTATATTTGTGGAAGGTTTGGATTTCGAATTAGTGCTAGAATTTTAATGCATTTTAAGGCAACTAAAGCTTGAAGCTAGTTGATCTTTTTCTTTTTTGACAAATGACTGCTTTGTGATTCCGAGTCTCTGCTTGTTTATCAGCCTTCCATGGGAAAAATGCGTGATGCTATATAAGTGGGTATTTCTGTCGACACTTTGCTTTAAATGTTTGCATTTTCTGCACTATTATTATTTCCCTTATCATTGCTTTAATGAAGATGTTTCTTTTATTTTAATTTTTGACAATTTTTATCTTTCTTGGCCAACAACCTACAACCTATATAGCAGAAGAGTGAAACATGTTTCCTGCAATGCTAGCTAATGGATTCTTTTTGAGAATTGACTTTGTCCGATTCATACATGTCTTAACAGGATTTTCTTTACTTGTTTAGTTTCTGAGGAGAGGACTCATAGGAGAGAGAGAAAAGATATTGTTTCCTTTTGGGTGATAAACTGGGCAAGAGAGAGAGAGAGCATTAATAAGCGAAATTGATAGACAAGGATAGTTTCCTTTTCGGTGATAAATATTTTGAACTTTTGACAGGAAAATTCGAAGGAGTTTGCTCTTTGATGTAGCATGAACAATATCACATGTATATCACATGTATATATGTTTGAGAAAAGTGGATATTTATCTAGCATAACTATAACAAATTAATTTTGACGCATCATATCCTAGATTAGTTTGTAAATGTCTCCATGTTAATAACCTGAAACTCATGGTTTTTAGGCTCAAGGCATTTCTATTGTAACCATTGTCTTATGGTTTTTGATAAGTTGCAAATTTGTCTGACTTAAAAACTGTATATTTTGTTTCTTAATTTGAAGTGTGGTTGTAAGCCTGATACTGTTTAGGAAGAATCTTTCACTTTAATTTGTGGCTGAATTTTTTTTAGCTTTTCTTGATGTGCTCTGCTGCTTAATAAATCATACCTTATGATCCAAAGAAGTCAACAGCATATTGTCGCTCTTATAAATAGAAAATTGAGAAATTAGAAACCAGTTTATGCATTTTCTATTTGCATATTGATTCGATTCCTGGTCCAAATGCGTCAATGCCAATTTGATTGCTTGCTTCTTTTATCGGTTGTTTGCATGATATTGAATATAGCTTTTGCTAGAGTTGTTTCGATTGAGTAATGAGAAGATGGAAATTGAAGATTGAATGCGACCTTTGGAGTTTTCTTTATTAACCAAATTGGAGTTTGAGTGAGAAAATGAGTTCCAAGTGAAGCTGGTGTAGCCTTTGATGTAAAACTATGGTCTCTACCCATTCATGTTTTTTTACTGGTGGTTCAGATATGTAACTGGATTGGTGTTGTTTTCATAAAGATTGCAGGAAAAAGTCGTATCTTGATTGTTCTTTTTCTTGCTTGTAAATGGTCCATTTTGCTTCCAAAGTTTGTATTTTTTGTGTTTCCAAAAATGACAGCCAATGGACTATTCTTAGTTTTGAGGGGAGAGAGAGAAAGCGATTGGATGCTCTCTCTTTTTGGGTGGTAACCTGAGTAACAACCTGGAAAGAGCATAACAAAGTGAGTGAGAGAGCACTAGAAGAGAAACTTTTTTTTTGAGGAAACACTATAATTGAAACTTGAGAGACAATTACAGAGTTTCCCTTTGAGTGATGAGCTAGAAACTTGTCATCGATTAATTTAAACTTCATTAGATAAGGAAATCCAGACATTCAAGACATCCTTGAAAGCACTGAGAGCAGAGCAAAAAAATATTGAATTTTCTTATGAAGGGTCTGTCCGAGTGTCTCTTTGTGGCTGATTTTTGTCATTTTTCTTTTAATTTTTGTGCTTTGCAAATTAAGATAGCTTTGATGCGGATCTAGATTGTCATTTTTCCTGACAATCTGGATTTCCTATTTTTGTCATTTTTCTTTAACAAGAATTAACATTTACTGAGTCGAGTGATGATATTCTGAAAGCTGCAAGAGAATCTATTAAATAAAAGCACAATTCTACGAAACCTGTGGTATTAGATTTTGACGAACCATCTAAACCTGAAAGACAAAAGATCCTCTTCTCTAAGACAAGGGTGGAAAAAAAGAAATTTTACATGTTCATAGTAACACTTAACTGTTTTAGTTTATGCTTATTTAAAAAAAAAATCATATGCTTGCTTGATGTTATGTTATAGTAAGGACAAAATTTGTATTTGGTTGAATTAGAGTTTAATCATTCAAGACCATTACCATTTCCAGTTAAGATTAAAAAGAAGAGATTAGTCTACAATTAGGGAGTGCGAGTAAAATTAGAGAATGTGTGACCTCCCAATTTTGTTTTGAACTATACCAGTACAATGTGAATTTCTCAGGAGTTATTTCTTGTCCTTCCATGGGATCTAGGAGAGTATGAACGGTGCAAGCAAGAAAGGAAATAAATTGGAACTTATGCATTATAAATCTTATATCTTGAATTGCTTCTTTATCAGTGCGAGTTGTTCATGTTTAGTATATCTACTCCTAACATTGTTCACCCACCTCATAGATTGTTGCAGGTGTCACGAGAACCAAGTATGTTGTGTCTGGTGGAGCTGCTTGAAGCATGTTGTGTTGGTGCAATTCTATCCGGTATGTGTATTGTTCTTGTTTTCTTTTTTTGTTT